>LPNX011171729.1:36915-133640 GCA_001517045.1 Pseudotsuga menziesii
ACATCAAGCTGGTTAAATAGTAAAAAAAAAAAATAAACATGTTCTTTTCTGAAAATAACCTATAAACAAAAATTAATTATTCTGATATTATGAAATGTATAATTCAATTCAGTCTTCTATCATATTCTTCATCTATTTTTAAATACACTGCCTGTGCTAGTGTACGGTCTGGACGTTCCAGATGTGGAAAAACACAGGTTATGATTATTTTTCATCTATTTCAGATTCAACTAAACATTTTAACATTCATAAATCGGTCAGATTCACATATAAGCATTTAACACAGTAAAATAAAAGACTGTAGAACCTGATTAAGCTGGACAACAACAACATTAAGAGGTCGTTCTTCCCTACCAACTCCTGGAGAGCGCTCAAACCCCATCTCCTCAGGACCCCAGAGCCTGTTCGTGGTCTCCCTGACTAAGAACTGGTGAAGCAAGTAACAAAATACTAGTCTAATGACTCGATACTAACTTTGCCCTCTGCAGCAAGATCCCTCTGCTAAAAAGCTGTACTAGATCACTTTCTACAGTTTACCCCCCAAACACATTCCACCAATTCCCTTCCCAATGAAATCCTCTAAAGTACATTCACCTGAATGGTTCCCTTCTTGAAAATGAGCAGCCTCAGCTCTCTTCAATGGCTATTTTTATTAAGATTGCCTAGGTCTTCTTGGGTTAATTGTCATTAATTGAGCCACCTGCTCTGATCCCACTTTCTTGAGGGATCATGACCCCAAATGTAGGGAGGTTGCCACCGGCAACATTGGAAGTGTTTGTGGATACTGCCACTTGTCTATTTGCTGTCCACCCAGTCTTCTCCACCAACTTAACCAGTAAACACTCTTTTAACAGCTCTCCTAAGCTGTTGTCTCCACTTTTATTTATTTATAATTAAAATATTCAAAATTACATTCAATATCCTCGGCTCTGCCGAATCATCATTTAAAACTTACCATAAAATTTAACATAATGTCTTTGAAATAAAATCAATTAAGATAATATTATTTTTGAAAAATTGAAACACGTGACATACACACCTCCTTAGAACATAACATTGTTCTCGATGTTATTTATTTTCCATCCTCAGAATTCCCTTGAAACAGAATTGGATATGCATCTCGCATAGTACTTTCCAATTCCCAAGTGGCTTCCTCTGGACTAAGGTGCTTCCATTGCACCTTCACCTGTCTAATGGTGCGATTCCGAAGTGTGATCTCCCTTCGTCTCAGGATACAGTCCGGTTCCACCAGAAAATCTCCTTCTAGTTCTACCTGTACATCATTCCAATTAACAACATGAGTAGCATCAGGAACATATTTCTTTAATACAAAAATGTGGAAAACATTATGTTATTTTAAATTGGGTGGTAATGCTAATTGATAAGCTACTTGTCCAATCCTATACAAAATTTCAAATAGACCACAATAACGATATGTCAATTTTGCACAACCCCCCATTCTCAGAGAGCTCTTTTTGGGCCCTACCTTGATGAACACATGTTCACCTACCTGAAAATCCTTTGGAGTTCTTTTTAAGTCTGCTTGACTTTTCTGCCGATTTTGTGCCACTTTCAGATTTCCCCGCACTTGTTTTACAATTTCTTCCATTTCTTTCAACGGTTCTGGACCTAATACCAATCTATCTACTGGATTGTTCCAAAAAATAGAAGTATTACATTTTCGTCCATATAAAATTTCAAAATGACTAAATCTGACTGATGTCTGATCATTATTGTTATAAGCAAATTCTACCAGATGTAAATAGTCCTATCATTTACCAGGCTGGTCTTTCACATACATTCATAATAGATCTTCTAATAATTGGTTTACCCTTTCAGTTTGTCCATCTGTTTGAGAATGGAAAGAAGTTTTAAAATTTAATGTGGTATTTAACCCTTTAAACAAAGACTTCCAAAAGTTTCTTTTAAACTTGGTATTTCTATATGAGATTATGACTTTCGGTACTCCATGTAATCGAAAAATCTGTTTTAGAAAAATATCAGCTATGTTTGCAGCTTTATAAGTAGTTTTAACAGGTATAAAATGAGTTGTTTTGCTTAACTTGTCAACTACTACCATGATAAAATCATTCTGATTTTGATTTTTAGGTAGTCCAGTAATAAAATCTAGATTAATTATCTCTCAATTCCAGCTAGGAATGGGTCAAGACATACGGGTTATCGAAAAACTATAACAATGCAAAGAAAAGATTATTTCTGGCCAAACATGAAAACTGAACTAACATAATATATTGCTAGATGCTTTGAATATCAACAAGGAAAAACTAAACATCAGCATCCAACTCGGCTACTTCAGCCTTTGCCTATCCCTAGCTAGAAATTGGAGATAATTAGTCTTGATTTTGTTACTGGACTGCCTAAAAATCGAACTTAAATGACTCCATAATGGTAGTGGTTGACAAATTGAGTAAAAAAATTTCGACTGCATAAAATACCGAAAATCATAATTTAAGACTGAGACCCTAAATTTACAAGTAATGTTTGCAGATCTTTGTTTAAAGAATTAAAAAACACGTTAAATTTTAGTTCCTCCTCCTATCCTCAAACTAATGGATAGACTGAAAAAGTAAATCAAATACTAGAAGATCTACTAAGAATGTATGTAAAAGAATAGCTAAGTAAATAGGAAGATTATTTACATATGGTAGAATTTGCTTACAATAATAATTATTAAGCTTCAGCTAGGTATAGTCCTTTCAAAATTATGTATGGAAGGAAATGTAACACTCGCATCTCTTGGAGTAATCCGGTGGACAGGTTAGTATTAGGACCTGAATTATTGAAAGAAATGGAAGTAATTGTAAAGCAGGTACAAGGTAATCTGAGAATTGCGCAAGATGGAAAGAAAAGTCAAACAGACCTTAAACGAACCCCAAAGGAGTTCCAAGTAGCTGAATATGTTTTCATTAAGGTGAGACCCAAACAAAGTTCTCTGAGGTTGGATTGTGCCAAACTAACACCTTGTTATTGTGGTCCTTTTGAAATACTGTCTAGGATCGGACATATAGCCTATCAGTTAGCTTTACCACCGAATTTAAGAGTTCACAATGTTTTTCACATTTATGTATTAAAAAAATATGTGCAAGATGTTACTCATGTAATTAATTGGAATGATGTGCATGTAGAACATGAAAGAGATTTTCTGGTGAAACCGAACTGTATCCTCGAGCAAAGAGAGATCTCACTTCGGAACCACGTCATTGGTCAAGTGAAGGTGCAATGAAAACACCTTAGTCAAAAGGAAGCCACATGAGAATTGGAAATTCATATGCATGATGCATATCCAATTCTATTTCAAAGGAACTCTAAGGACGATAAATAAATAATATCGAGGACGCTACTATAATTTAAGGGGGTGTGTATGTCACATACCCCAATTTGCAAAAACATTTTTTTAATATTTGAGGAACATTGTGTTAAATTTTATGCTAAGTTGTAATTGATGACCGAGTGGGATCAAGAATATTTAATGTAAATTCGAAATATTTTATTTATAAGTAAATAAATGAGAAGACAACATCTTACAGAAGCTATTAAAAGAGTGTTTACTGGTTAATTGTTGGAGAGCAAACTCACAAGTGACAACATCCTCAAACCACTTCTAACTGTTGCAAGTGGCAACTTCCCTATATTTGTGGTCATGATTCCCCAAGAAAATGGAATCAAAGCACGTGGCTCATTAAATGAAAACTAACCAGAAATCCTGGACATCTCTATAAAATTTCCCATTGAAGAAAGCTAAGGCTGCTCATTCTAGAGAGGTGATCATTCCGGGTGAATGAATTTAGTCGAGAGAAATTCAATGGAGGGGATTTCTGGAGCGTGTTTAAGGGGTTAACTGTTGAGATTGAACTAGTTCCAGCTTCTATGTTGGGGTTCATACTACTGAGAGCAGATTTTGATTACTAAAGTAGCATTAGACAGAGGTCATCTAGCATCTCTGAGCTTAGAACTGGTCTCTTTATAAATCTTAAACAAAAGCTTTTACATCGCTTAAGCTGTAAAGCTGAAACTTCATAACAAAAACCATATATACATCACGGCTTTAAGAGCCAATGTTACCCAGCAAAGTATCGCAAAGGTTTCTAATTAAAACTTTGATAATACCTCACAAACTAAAAATCATAAACAATCCATGATTTTAGAAAGCCCTTGTAGATGGTTTTAAACCCATCTGTAAGGAAATGAAAAAATAATATTATTGTTTGCCATAAATAATATTAAATATTAATAACAAAAAATTATATGTGGACCTTATATAAAAAGATGTGTCTTTTGGTTTGAATCAAATTAATGGATACTTAATAATAGGTTTACACCTTGAGAGATTTGATCCATCTCGACACTTAATAGAGCCTATGATTTGAATATACGCTGGTATATATATTTTTAAAAATATAACATTAAAGTTAAATTATAAGCCGCTGATAGCAAGACCTTTGTGGGTGTGATTGAGTGGCGCATTTTACAACTCAACTCAGTAGCGTGATGTGCAACTCCTTCATCAGCTTATAGTTGGCTCACATACAAATAAAAATAAAGAAAATAATTTGAATATGCCAAAAAATTAGTGGGCCTCATAAAAACAAAATAAATATAAAAATATAATAAATAAATAAAAAGCCAATCATAAATTCAAATATGAAGGGTATTGAGATTCACATTTCCTAACCATGCTTGAGCTTTCATTTTAAACTACCTAATCACAAACCTTTTTTTTTAATTGCATAACCTTTCTAATAAAAATATCAACATATTAAACACAATTACTATTATTATTTTTCTAATGATTAATGTGATAATTTATGTCAACCTCAATTACATCTAAAATATTAACCCACACCAAATATTTATCTTTACAATTACAATCTATTCATTAATTTTGTTATTAATTATTTAACAAAATGAAATTTCTAGCCTTTGTTATAACTTTCATTTAAAACAGCAATTTCTAGCCTTTGTTATAACTTTCATTTAAGACAGAAAACAAGTTTAACAAATTAATATTAAATCAAGGTTTTAAATCTAATATTTTTCTTTAAATTTAATATTCGCTTCATATGGTTTCATTGAAGGTATGTGGAACTCCTTCAAAATAAAGAAAATAATTTGAATATGCCAAAAAAATAGTGGGCTAGATAAAAATAAAATAAATATGAAAATATAATAAAAAAATAAAGCCAATTATAAATTCAAATATAAAGGGTGTTGAAGTTCACATTTCCTCAACATGCTTGAGCTTTCATTTTAAACTACCTAAATGACATAAAAAAAATTTAATTGCATAAACTTTCTTTCGAATAAAAATATCAACATATTAAACACAATTACTATTATTATTTTTCTAATGATTAATGTAATAATTTATGTTAACTTCAATTACATTTGAAATATTAACCCACACCAAATATTTATCTTTACAATTACAATCTATTCATTAATTTTGTTATTAATTATTTAACAAAACGAAATTTCTGGCGTTTGTTTTACTTTCTTTTAAAACAAAAAAAACACTTATATTGACTTTCATTAAAAAAAAAAAAAAACACCCATTTTAAGTTTAACAAATTAATATTAAATCAAGGTTTTAAATCTAATATTCTTCTTTGAATTTAATATTTGTTTCATATGGTTTCATTGGGGTATGTGTAACTCCTTCGTGGCTTATAGTCAACTCAAATAAAATCAAGATAAAAAAATCTCATGATAGTAAACACAATTACTATTTACTTTTTCTTCATGATTAATGTGTTTATTTCACTTAAACCAAATTAAAAATAAAATATTAACCTCAACAAAATATGTATTATTACAATTAAAATCTATTCATTAATGATTTGGCAAAAATAAAAATTTACATCCAATCACAATCTTTGTTTTAACTTTTTTCACATCATAAAACTCTTAAAGTGTTTAAGTTTAAAAAATTAATATAAAATCAAATTTTTAAATCTAAGATTAATATTAGCCTCGTATGGTTTCATATTATTTTTTTACCAAATATGGTTCCTTAACAATAATAATAATGTTGTTTAAAAACATTTCAAATGATTCGGCTTAAGCAAACTATGATTTCATAATATTTGGTTTTAAGGAAGACAATATTTGTTTTTAAATCTATTATTAATTCTATTAGTTGTGGCTGAAAAAAATTAATGTTGTTCCAAGACAATGTTGTTTTACTTCAGTTTTTGTTTTTCACATAATTATTATTATCATATTTTTTTCTTGTCATTATATATCACAATTTTCAAATGATAACATTTTAAAAACTAACATGGCATTAAAAATATCACTTTAAAGCTAAAATTTAAAAAAAAAATTAAATCTTTTAGGTTAAATTTGATAATCAAACTCTAATTATTGTTTTGGATATTTTCAAGCTTTTCAAAATATATTGAAGTGGTAGTCGTATTCATTGTTTTGGATATTTTCAAACTCTTCAAAATATATTCAAGTGGTAAAAGTATTGTGGTGATTTTTCAAACTTTTAAAAACATTTTTTGATTTTAAAATATTCGGTTTTATTATAAATCATGCTCAATAAATAGTATGTTTCACTTAGAGTTCTCAAATTCAAGACACCCTAGCACACTAACTACTCAAACTTTTATCATTCAATCATCCCATGATATACAAAAATAGTGAAATCTGGTCTAAATCCGGTCTCAAATCCCTTGTTATAAGGGCTTAATATTTAAAACCATAAATATTAAAACATTCAAATATTATAACCATATCTAAACATTACTATTTTGTGGAAACTAGAGTTAGGACAACAATATTATCATTTTCATGGATACACATAATTAATGACCTAATACAAACATTACCTTCCCTCCTGATCACTATAACAATATTATCATTTCCAATGCTTCTAGAGACTACAAGAATATACATAAATACATGTGCCATCCATTGCAACAATTAATTTGTGGGGATATGGAACTAATTTGGGCAGGTAACAAATTGATTTCCATAGGTAATAAGAGTATTAATAGTGTCATATTCATATGATATTAATTACTGCAAATATTACCTGCACAATCAAATAATGAACTGATACCCCTTTGTGTATCATCCATGGAAGTGTAGAGATGCAGTGTAGCATGATAATCCATGGCAAAATGTCTTTCAACTACACATTAGGTGATTTTAACGACAAAATGGGTGAGTATTGGATTGGACAAAGGGGAAAGGGTTTGCACCTTGAAAGATTTGATCCCTCTCAGCGCTTGGTAGAGCCAATTTTCGGATAGATCTATGTTAGTTTAATAATTGAAAGAAAGGTTATGAAACTGACCAAATACTCAAAATAACTACCTCAATCTTCTAACAAAAATATGCAATTAACCTCGGAAGGAAAAGACATCACAAAGAAATAACTCATAAGAATGAAAGATTAAAAAAAAAAAAATCTAAGTGCTAAAACTCTTAAAAAGAGAAACATCTACAGAGCCACATCAAATTTGTAATATTGTACTAATAATAATAAAAGAAGAAAGGCTACATCTAGTACAATACCTTAGTCTCCTTCATGTTTGACAAATGACACTCCACACTTTTTAAATAGAGATTGTGAATCATTTAAGAAATAAGATGCAAATAAACTATCATTAGTAAAAGGATCAGTACACCATTAAGTAGCCTACGCATTAGATAGAATGGTTACTATAATATAATAAAATATAATATCATATAATATAAATAAATCAAAACAAGCAAACTAAAAATGGTTACCATAATATTATATCATATCATATTGATACAGCAGACTAAAAAAGATTACTATAATACAATATCATATTATCATATTTCATATCATATCATATTTATCATATCAATATCAAAGAAAACAACCACACTAGAAAGACATGTGACTATAATACATCAGACCAAATTGATCTCAAAATACCCTTAATGTATAATATCTCAATTTCAAGATATTTCTTTTTCTTCTGACATCTAGATATAAATTCGCAAGTATGGTTACATCCGTATAACCGTTTGAGCTTTAAAGTTTTAGATTGTAGGCTTCCCACCACTCCTGCTGGTAAGATCCTGACTAAGTCTACGTCATAATACCACTTGGGAGTCATGGTTTGTGTTGTGATTTCCATAATTGCCATTAATATTTCTAGCATGGCCTTTTCATCATCTTTAGCATTCTCTCTCCCTTATTTTTCATATAATTGGGAATCTAGAGAGCTATGCTTCTTTATAATTGAAGATTTTGCAAGAATACAGTTTATGGCTCTTGCCTTTGCGGCATGGAACCCTCGTGATATGGTCTGGTGCAAATAAGACTTTGATGGGCTTGAAGGGATGCTTTAAACGCCATCCCGAGGAATATTAATTAGAGATCATCTAGGGAATCTTTTCATTAGCAATTACAGCAAAGAGTCCAATAAGCAAGATGTGATGCTTTGCCGGATACATTATTTAAATTTCCTTTGAAACAGAATATCAGACCTCTCAAAATTAAAATAGTGGGTGCCTCGAAGCTAATTATCATATATAGACGGATACAAACTGGTATTGCAGCCTCGCTTCTTGCTTTGAACTGCTATTTAAGCTTCTATGGAAGATTGGAGATTTAAAACTATACCCTGTAGGAAAGTTAATTTAAAAAGGTGTAGGATGCATTAGTAAAATAGAGGGTGAATCCCAACATTGGTGAATGGATCTAAGAACTACAATGCTCGTCACTCAGGTAAGTTACTCTAAAAAGGTGTAGGATGCATTAGTAAAATAGAGGGTGGATCCCAACATTGGTGAATGGATCTAGGAACTACAATGCTAGTCGCTCAGGTAGTTATATTATATTTTAATTGTCATAATTTACAAAGGTGTAGGATGCATTAGTAAAATAGAGGGTGAATCCCAACATTGGTGAATGGATCTAGGAACTACAATGCTCGTCACTCAGGTAGTTATATTACATTTTAATTGTCATATGTTATGAAAGCAATGGAATCCTTTGTTTACCAATAGTGGGCACTATCAACCTGTTTGGATGGGACAAGTTTCACATTGTCACAAGTTTACCTCTATTCTTTTCATTTTAGCATCTACCTTTGTATTTTGGTAATTTTCCCGGGCTTTCATTTTCATCTTTTAAAGTAAGTATTTTGGTGGGAGCTTCAAAAGAGTGATATGGCAGCCACATGATTACACAACAGACACAGGGGCTGATGGACAGATCTCAAGCAATCCAAGGAAAAGAAACCCAATCAACCAATCATGTCCTTAACCACATAGATAGATAAGCTTGCCCATCATGTAAGTAGAGTTAAAAAAACATTTCTGTAAAAGTGAATTACCTTTGTGGTTCCACCTGTGCCCACCTCAACCCTCTTTAAAAAACCTCGACCCCAGCTTGATAGTATAACTTTCAGAATTGGTACCCATATTTCCTTAACATAGGAATCCTAAATACAAGGATCCATGGATATACTTACGTAAACTAATAACTATTTTAGGGTTAACACATCTGAAAATAATCTTCTACACATAAATAAATAATCTATAATAAACCCATTGATTAGATCTAGTGATCCATTTACACTAAGGACGAGTGATGACTCCTTCATCCACTTACAGATTCAGTTAATCTAAATATTTCAAATTTTATGCATTAACTGAGCCAGGATCCACATAATTTATCTATTGTAAAACAACTAATAATACCAAATCGAGATGATCAACAGACGGTAGCACTAATTGCAGGCCACTGGCCAGATTGATAACCAAATGGAATTCATGTTAAAATGCAACATCCATTTTGTTAAACAAAGCAATGAGTTTATACAAACCCTCACGGGCATTGTTCCAT
This sequence comes from Pseudotsuga menziesii, assembly GCA_001517045.1. Taxonomy (NCBI): domain Eukaryota; kingdom Viridiplantae; phylum Streptophyta; class Pinopsida; order Pinales; family Pinaceae; genus Pseudotsuga; species Pseudotsuga menziesii. The sequence goes on from LPNX011171729.1 coordinate 46,772, forward strand.
GATATATCCATTATAGTATCAAAACCTATAACTAAGCGGTGACAGTGGCTTTATGGCTCAAAGGCAGATATCATCAGTAAGAGCCTCACGGGCCTATCGTCTTTGTTAAATTATAAAACAAAGAGTAAACAAGATTGGAAATTTTAGAGCACATCCTTATACAAAGTTACAAGTTAAAGCATAGCGACATGCAAGCCCTCACGGGGTCTTACTATTAAAGGAATAATTACAGAAACAGTCGTAGATTGTTTTTCGTTTAAAACAGTCGTGCATAAACATTAAGACTCCACAGATAGTGAAAAACTTTTCACTTTGCCAGATTTATACACGGTCGCTTATATATTCAAGTAAAGGAGGCTACGGTATCAAAAGAACCCTCAATCCTCACGGGATTACAACAAAACTGTAACAGAACTAAACTGCATTTACAACATAGCTTTCAAAACTAGCACAGTCGTCTTAGACTCAACAGAAGATGCACAAATCCTTTCGCCTTATCAAGTCTACATTATACCAAAGCAAGTGTATCACTTTCTTTTCGATGAACCGGCCTCGCGTTGAAACTTGAAACCCCAACGTTATATACATCATAAGACCAATCTTGGTTCCACAGAGCCATGCGAGGCAAAGACATGAGTCTTACTAGTTAAAAAGGAGGTCTTCTCGGCCAGCCTTCGATCCACACCCTCGTCACAGAGATTCGTTTGCACTCATAGGTTACCGAAAGTTAAAAATTAGTTTCTTTTTAAACTCTGTGTAAAGAACCATTATTGAGAAAATAACTGAACTATTTTACCTTCTCGGCGTTTGTACTCCAACCAGAGACACCCTATCGGCAATCGAACAAAGTTCACGAACTCCACCGGTGATTTGTGCAAACTGGGACAGGTTAAGTTGGAGTTGAGGGCCAAGGTTAGTGGTCTCTCCATCTCTGTTCGCAGACAGTGGAATAGCAAGGTAGAACCTCCAAAGGCCGAAGTGCGAGACTGAAAAGGCAACTAACTCCAAAGAAAACACCATCGAAAGAACTTACACAGCCACCAAGATACATTAAAAACCTAGAGTTTGGCACCTTGTCCTCTACCGGCTAATTGGAGATTTTATTAGGAGTGGGATATGGGCAAAACCAAAACGCCCAGTTTTCTCCCACCAGCTTTTTACAAAACCGTTTCCTCCCACCACCTACTGTCGTTGTCGTAGTTGTGTTCTACGTCACCTGACATCTCCATGTCCTCGTCAAATCCAACCTGCAAAGATTCGTTGTCCTCACCCGAAGATCCATCAGGTAGAGGTAAGAGGCAGAGCCCTAGGATCCATTATGGCAGATTTAAAAGCCCTTACCTACCTCCCCATTCCTCCTGAGCTCGTCCAAAACCAAATTTGGGAGGGAATTGTGGTGCATTGCCCTTTTGCCCCGTGCAACATATCGATAAGATCTGGTAAATTTCCCAGAAAATCGAGTTTATAGCAACATATAGATAAGATTTAGTAAATTTCCTAGAAAATCGAGTTTATAGCAACATATCTATAAGATCTTGTAAAGTTTCCCAGAAAACCGAGTTTATAAGATTGCATTCAGGATTAAGTCCAGTTAGTGATTGTTGTTATACACGTATGAAACCTGCATATATTTTTGAACTAGAATCTTGGATCTCACTCCTTATATGAAACGCTGTGATAAACGGAGAACCCAAAATCCTTGATAGAAAAATTATGTTACAAGATGTGAAGATGAGTACATGTTGGTATAGACTTGGCGAAGCTCTACTGCAATTGGTCAAACAGGAGTGGGAGAGGGAAGATGTGATCAAACACTGAACGCATCCAAGATGAAACTCATTTTACGAATTTTTTATGTGTTTTCCAATTTGTATACAAGGATTAGTTGTATCAGTAATTTTTTTGGATATCAACAGTGTGGTCATACCTGCAAGTTAAGCCACTCTGTTGCTGCCGCCGAAGATGCTGTGAGGGTTTCGAGCTCCTCGTTGGTTGTTCCCATCATTACGCCTGTTGTTGCCATCACTACGCCAAGGTGGGTTTTGGCCAACACTCTGAACATGCCCGAAGCTTGCTTCTGTGTAAATGGATGAGCTATATGTGAATCGTTGATGGAAGGATTCAGATGAATAATTATCTGTGTCTGAATTTATGAATTGATTAATAGATGAATACCTGCAGAAGGGTTACTTTAACAGGTGTGTCTTTCCACCATATATAGAGAGAGTTCTATGTATGATTCGTGAGAGTCATCCAATGACAAGAAGGGGTTTTCTGTACATGAGATCCTGTGTGGATAATCGTTATAAGTCTTATTGTGACCATTGAATCATCGATCACTGAGAGGATCGATTATGATCATATAAGCGGTTGAGTCCTGGAGAGAACTATCATATAAGATTATAATGGATTTGTTTTGCCCATGGTATATTGCAGTATTTTTCCATCATGAGTCAATTGCTGTAGATAAATGGCACAGTTAAAGCTCATTATCCATCTTGAATTAGTTAATATTATTTAGAGGGATGCCATATATATGGGAGTTGTATATGTCTTGCTTTGTTTATATATATATGATTTTTCTTTTAAATATGGTTTGATGTTATTTAACATTTATTTGTTAAAAAACAAAAAATACTGTTGCCAAGAGTTGAACATCAAAATCATGCCTGAATGGCATGCACCACTGCTCTATCCATTGCACCCAGGGCTTAGGTGGCTGCACAAATTTGCAAAAATGTTGTTGGTTTCCATTTAGTAAAAAAGCACATAAAAGATTAAAGTTAGAAAAAGTCGGTTCATAATGGGTTTACTGCCCTGTTTTTGATGGCTTGAAATTTCTACATAAAACTCACATTGAAAACCATAATGTTCCATATAGTATCCAACCATAAAACTATGCTTTCCATGGGGAAATTCCACATGTAAATATACTAAAATCTGAAGATATTATTGGCTGGAAAGTAAGTGCACTTAAGCATGCTTTATAATGGAAAAAATTCTGCACTATTCATGGGAAAATATCGCCAAAAATATACTACTTATGCTACATATACTTCCAATACGTTAGGCTGTCCAGCTGTCAAAATATCTGCACTTTCATCTTTAGAGTCATCACCATTAATGCCATAGATCTAATGAGTGGAGAGCTTACTTATGTGAAGTTGACTAAATTTGGCATAGGTAACATTAAGTTCACAACTGCTAAAATAAAGCAATTGGGTTGATTTGGGTAACTGCACTCTGAAGTTACTTATTCACATAGATGTTATTTATAGAAGACAAAATCCCAACGAAGATTACAATTAGTACGATAAACAAAGTTTTCAAGTCAGTTCTGCTAGCTTACTGGTCTTCGAAAGTAGTCCCTCTTGTTTTTATTCAAGTCAGTTCTGCTAGCTTACTGGTCTTCGAAAGTAGTCCCTCTTGTTTTTATTTTTTTTATCTTTCTGGTTAATGCTTGGTCAATACTTGGCACTCGGTCTTCATTTCAGGAAGTCTGAAATTATATAGATAGACATGGATGTCCAGATAGATACAAGATGACATCAGTTGCAATGTTATACCTGTTACTCATAAACTAGGTTTTGAGAATACTATTGAATTAAGTATTAGGCAGATTTTCCTTCATAACTATTAAGGGATGATGACATAACATTTGACCTTGTTTATGAAATCTTTGTATGCATCTTCAGGCTTATAAGATATCCACGAAAATAAATAGTCCTCCAGTGATTTTCCCATTTTTATGACATAGTATTTTCCCATGACACTTGAGATTCGTAGCAATTCACAACACAACTCTTGAAAAAGAACGAGTGATGAATGTATGGTCTACCTACACAAGTATTTTTCATACCAGATAGCTCAATAAAAACACTGAAAGAGCTCCCCTACATTAGAGATCAGATAGTTTCTCTTGCACATCCCTTTGCTTAATCCGGGCCCTTCCCATAAGGCAACATTTATTATGACAACATATTGACACATACAAAGAGAGGCTTTGAAAGTTTGTGGAAAAATGTTGTTTTTAGAAGCACAAGATGAAGAGCACACCCTCTACAGAAGTATCCAATAGCTTTGCAAGTGAAAGAACACTTGGTCAAATATTAAAGGCCTACTTAATGGAACACCCCATTCTGAAAAGAAGACAAGTGGCATCTATATATGTTTTTAAGGAAAGAATTTGGTCCAGTTTGAAGAATGCTCCCCTTTATCTTGAATTCATTGCCATTTTGGGAAAGAAGCGGTTGCAAGAAGGCCATTCATTGGAGAATGCCCAAGATGGAAAAGCGGATATGTGGAAAACAAAACCCATTCATTGGAGAATGCCCAAGCAGGAAGATGGGACATGTGGAAAACAAAACCCATTGACAAAGTCAGCATTCACGATTTAAGGGAACACCTCATTTGCAAAGTGACATCTGGTAGCAAGAAAGCATTCAAAACCTATTTTGTGTATCCTTTCACCCTAATTATTGGTCTTAATTTAACTGTCTGTCGTGCTTAATAAAATTAAAATTATATGGCACCCTGTTCAATTGAAAAAAAATGGGTTATATTGAAAGAAAAGGGAACGAAATAAGCTGGTTTAATAAGGAGAAATAGGCTGCTTGAGAAATAATAGACTTCAATACCAGAAGGAGTGAATGGGTACAGTTTTTTCATAAGCTAAAAGTTCTCAAGATTCAAGATTTTGTGTACTGAGAATGGTTTAAGTGGCATTAACATAACGTTGTCGGATTTGAGTTCAATTACAAGAATGAGAGAAAAGCCAGTGAAGGATGAAAGCATCCACCCATGTGAACACAAGCTTTATCATAATAAGATAAGAAAGTTTTATTAATGTTCATAGATAATTAAAGTATAGGTCAATGGAACTAGAAAGTGCAATTAGTGTCCACAAAACTGGGAGTGTCTAGACCACTTCTCCATGCTAAAATGTTATCCATTGAAAAGTCTATAAACTATCAATTAATGGTTGATTTATATTCTAACAAATGAGTTGAACCTGCAACTATAAACATAATGATCTCAGTCAATTGGATTTTGCACCTAATGTAATGCACATCCATCAAGAGATGATATTTGTAAAATGCATCAAACCACCAAGTTTTAGTTAAAAATACAGGGCTGACAGTTTTCTACCCATCTATCCCTATGGAATGGGATAAAGTTTCGGTTGAAATCATTGAGATTTAAAATACTCAATTGGAAAATTTAAGAATTTGTTCGAATAATGAAATCATATCAACAAACTTTTGGTTCACTCATTTGTCTAGAGCAGTCCAACTGCCCCTCATTTTGGAAAATGCAAGTAGCGTAATGATACAGTCTTTACTAGGCTAGGATTGATAGCAATAAGTGATGTTAGACATTCCCCAAATCTTTACGAGCATGCTTGGCCCAAAACCAAAGCACTTAATAAAAAAGACCTCCATGCTATTCATAGAACTTGATCAAGTGATAATAATAAGGGATCTCCAATGAAACCTATATTTGAGACACCACAATGTGCTAGGAAGGAAAGGCCTCCACATGTCACCATACATGTACATAAATAATCCAAGTGACATAATCCAAGCATGATCCAAGATAAATCTTTCCATGTCATCAAGTAAACAAGCCACACACTCGATGAATAGCAATAATGCATATGATCTAGATGGCACATCCAGTCAAGAACACAAGGGGCATCCTCATGAAAAAGACTCCATGGGACACATGCGAATGAAGCACACCATAAATCCATAATCATCGATATGAGAACATATCGATATAGCTGGGCAATGTCAATTTGCAAGTAACTTGTTTATGTAGTTTGTGGAACTCAATACCAACTCATTGTTTAAAGCCAAAACAATAGCATCGATGGGAAAACTTGAACACACAAAAGACAAAATTCCTACTTCATAGAGTTTTTCAGACCACATAGTGTACAATGCAATGAATTGTATTTTATATTTGTACATACATCAAGAATGATAAAGTGCTTTTCAAGCCTGCTTGGTCTAGAGGACATTTTATTACAATTATTTCAAGAATCAAATGAACAAGCACAAAGATAAATCAGATTAGTCCTTGCCTTTTTGGGATGCATAAAAATCTATGCTAGCTACACCAAAACTCTGCATTTATGTCACAGTAACACAAGCTTACAAAAATGGTCGAGGCTATATATACAGAAAATTGAATATATATTACAAAATGTTTATGGTATGTGTTATACGAACATCCTGTCACCATCATGTGATAAGACCATTGACATACCTACTTGCCCTGAATCCCAGCTTCTGGAGTGAAGACTAAATGGTTTTTTATCAGTTTGTCATACAAAACAGCGCATGCCCCTTTGTCCAGGAGCGGTACCCCTTCTCGCACCACCTTTCATCGGTTGTCCACAAGTGGTGCCACCGCCCATTGCCCTTGGTCCATAGGCGGTTATTACCAGAACCACTCTCTCATAGAAGGAGAAGGGCGGTACCCTGGGTAAAAGCGAAAAAAGAGAAGCTTCTCGAGGCTTTTAGATGATAAGCCTCGAGATACCCCTTATCCCTATTGTTGTGGGTTTGTTGGGCTCGAGATCCCTCATCCTAGGATCTTAGAGGCCACCTCACCCACTAATTTCTCAACCATCTCTATCTATTAAAGCCCTATAAATATAAGCTCATAGCCATGGTTGAGGAGCGAACATTGAAGGTATTGTTATGGTGTTGGACTAATTCTTGGCCCAAGATCATTTGGAAAGAGCATAGAGAGCTAGAGTCGAAGCTTTTGAGGATGAAGCACTGGTTTCATGGAGATGCATGTCAACACTAAGGCTTGGTTGTAAACTTCTTCATATTTCTAATGCAACTTGATTTTATGTCCCATATAAATTGTAAATGTTTGATTTCAGATATATATTGCTAGATTCCTTGGTCACTGGCATAGATTAGTAGATCATATTCTAGTTGCTTTGATTTGTTTCATGTTGAACTCTTTTGCAGGTACACAGGTGAGCTATCAAAGCCTTGTATTCCAGATATCTACAATGTCTGGGGAGAGTTATCAACCTCTGTGATCTATTTTTTCTGGATCTGAACCATTTAGACCAACATAACACCTTGCTGTCCGCATGAGGTGAAATATTCCGATCAACTAATCTGGCAACTCCGCTAGGGAGTAGTTGTATTTAGTTCTTCTGATCGTCCTCAGTCTGCAACTCTTGTTCGAATCCGGGCTACCTTTTCTTCAACTCTTTATAGTCAAACCTACTTTCTTATTTGTATTATTTGGGTTTGGAATTTCCAGATCTGTTCAGATCTGAGTCATTTCAGTTTTTTATGCTCTATTACCACTTTCAATTCGATAGTATTTACCTTGATCTAGTCTTTTTTGATCTGATCCATCGTTCTCTTTCTTGTTTTGGCCATCTACAAAGAACTGCGGCGATGCTTTGTACGAGAGCGGTGCCACCGCCTGAACATAGTGGACATTAGGCGGTGCCACCGCCTCTATCCGGTTGGTGAGGAGCGGTGCTGCTTTGGAAACGCTCTTACAACACCTATGAAGCACGGTACCAGGCAAGCATTAGTCCAAAACTCTTTTCCCTCTTTTTTCTTTGTAAAAATTTGAAATTTTCATTGCTTTTACTTATGTTATCAAGCTTGTGTTATTGAATCTGATGTGTGTGGCTTGCTGCTTATATAGTTTAAGGATGATTTTGAGTGGAATTTCAAAAATTTGTTTAGTCTTTTTTATTGTTCATCCGCTTATTGCGTGGTGGTTGTACTTAAAAAATGATTTCTTGTTTTCTGAAAGTTAGGGTGTCCATTGAACTCTCTTTTCGTTGCATATACTGAAAGAACACTAGATTAGCTTCTAGATTTCATTTCTTGCTTGCATGGTAAACTTCTTTTTCTTCCCTCCAAAAAAGAAAAGTTTTGCTTGAAATTAGGAAATCATATTTGAGCATTGGATTTGGGTTTTCTGATTGGCTTCATAAGCTTTTAGAACCTTTATGATCTTTCGTCTCTTATGCATATAGGACTATCTCGATCCAAATATTAAAAAAAAAATGGTAGTTTTAAGTTAGATTTGCTTAGGTTTTTAAGAAATTTAAAAAGTTAGAGTGCATTGGCATATAGGTGTGGTTGGTGTTGTTCTTTTAGGAAAAGAGATTCTCACCCTTCCCATTTGATTTGTAAAAGTGTTTGCTTGTCTTTGATTTGGTGTTCATGACTATATTCATTGGAATGATTTTTGGTTTTGAAACAAACAGAAAAAACACTCTTTCCCTCCCGTAAGTAGGGATATTGAACGGTAAAGTGAATATTTGCACAAGCATATTGCATGGTTTTACTTTTCTGTCAGAACATCATGCCTTCACCTAACCGTACAAGTTAAAATTAACGGTAGTTGTAGGTTAAAATTCACGTAGTAACTTGAGTGATAGGTCAGAAACGCGTTCGGACGTCGTAATACGTAGTAGCTGTCGTTATTTGTCAGCAGTACATTCTGGGACTCGAGCGGTTTTTCCACGTATCGTCGGTATACTGAACAGCCTTTCACGTACCCTTGAGGTATATAGAAAGGTACTTCACGTACTCGATTGTATATCGGAATGCCCTTTGTCTATGGTTATGCATTAGACAGCACTACAACCGATTCGAGCTCCCACGTACCTTGAGTATATCGGGAGACCCCACTAGGGAGCCATAAACCAAAACCAGCATGCAGAGAGATTACTACGCACGTACCCTCGAGGTATATCGCGAGTGGCACCGGCTTGACAATCCTAGTGAGAGACCTAACTTTTGAACTCCTCCCGTCATTTTAAGTCTCCTTGTTTTGCCCTATAGTTTGAATAGGGGAGTCTTTTTGTGTGTTTTTTTCTAGAGTTTCAGACCCTTGGTTAGATAGGAACTGTACACACTAGCTAAGTTAAGCCAGTCCAAGAGAGTATGGGGCATGCCACCGATATTACTTATGTTTTAGAAGAAAATCCAATGGAAGCTATCGACCAAGGAGCTGCTACCACCTCCCAAGTGAGAGATAACGTGGTGGTGGAAAGTGGAGTACCATATTCTTCACACTCACCCCCCTTGGTCCAACAGCCTTCCCGAGAAGATTCATCGTTCCATCCTCACGTGGAAGGTCATGTTGGCAACACCCGTCCAGATTTTGGTCCTAATGATCCTTTTTCTAATTAGTCCTACCACGCATCTTTTTCCCCTTTCGGGTCAATCGAGAAGTCGTGGGGTAAGTATTAAGATTACTTTGAAATCTCAAGAATGGAATATGAAATTGATAGTAAAACAAAATCTACTACCCTGCAGATTAGAACTACGCTAGTTTGCAAAAAAAAAAAAAAAAACAAAAACAAAACGGAAACACGGACACAAATCTCCCCAGGAGGGATGGTGAATATGCTCGAAAGACCCTATTTGAAAGGACCTTTTCTTTTTATTAGCAGCGATTTACAATATCAGAAAATTAAAATTGATGTACTTTGGTTCTTGTTATCTGGGATCCAAAGGCTTACAACAAGCTTGTAACAAGCTAGAATTAAAACACAGTGGTGGGGGAAGCTTCCAGGAAGTTCCAGTTCGTCCAAGAGTCAAAAATTTAGGAAAGTCTCCTTCTCTTTTTTGTTAGACCTGCTAAAAAACAACGAGCAATCAAAATCAAATGTTCCCAAACACTCTTTGAAAGTGTTTTGGGTCACTACACTAATTACCGAAAAAAAAACTTGAGTAAAATTTTGTTAAGATGGGGTAATCTAGTTTTGCAAAAAGGAACCATGGAAAGCAGGCTTTCCTTGGGATCTTGGCTTGCTGTTTGGGCAACCAATGAGATGTGCACTTTTATTACAGAATATGAAACTTTAAAGTACAGCAAAGAAAACTACCTTAAAAGCAAGCTACAAGTTTTCATTAAATTGCTTGCAAAAAGAGGATAATTTCAGCTAGATCTCTTAAAATATAACTTTATATGCAAAACAGAACTGAGATCTAAACTTCAGAAAGGATCTTACTAACTAGATCTATATGTAATTTTCTTAATGAGATAGATCTAAGCAATTAGACTCTTTAGAGGTAACCAATTTGAAGAGAAATTAAGATTTTGAAGGAGAAAGAGAGAGAAAGAGTGTTTGAAGCCCAGGAATGTTGGGCTTTGGATTCTGCCTTGGTGGAACACCGAGGGACTATGTCATTCAAAAGATCTTGAAGATGAGGAAGATGCAAACCAACTCAACCTCTTCTACAAGCGAGATCACCTGCAACTTCGAAATCTTTGCACAAACAGATGGTTAAAACATAAGTGTTGCTGGAAGACATAATTGGAAAGCATGCAATTAAACTTAAAATACATACAAGTCCAATAGATCTGAAACAAGCAGCAGTAAGAGCATAAATCAAACTAGAATAAACTCTTACCCTAACAGGAGGGAGCTCTCTCCTTCAAGGCAAACAATTAACCAGCAAAAGCAATGATAAATGACAGATTATACCTCATAAGCATTTGACAATCAACATCCACACATGAAGAGCATTACACCCTATATCTTGCCTCCAAAGCTTCTTTATTCCAGAATAATAAACAATACAGTACAAGAGCAACAGTGCCTCAATCCCAGTTCTAACTGGCTTCGAAGAGGCTGCTTGTGCTTGATTTATACAAAAACAAGGAGATCCAGCCCAGGGGGGCGAAAATCCCAAGGAGACAGATCAAATCAGTTGATGGAGAGTCGATCAATGCAGATCTGAAGCTGAACTGAGCCTACTTGTCAACCGGGGGCTTGATTGAGCTGACACATCAACCCATAAACCGACACATCAGTCCACAAAGCTCCCAGGAGAACCCACACGTGTGGAGGAGAGAGAGAGGGTGCAATTCCCCATAAAGACTGCTGAAGATCAACTCTAGATCTGATTTGATCACCTCCTTCGGTCAAGGATCTGTTAGATCCTTTCAATCCGGTTCATATCTGACTGATTTAAATCAAATCGGTTGAGAATCCATTGATCTATGATTTTGGATTTTCTCCATTATTCATCAATTTATTAATTAAAATAATCAATAATTGATTTTTTGGGGATTTTTGACCTGAGTGATGGAAAATCAATCAAAACTAGGAAATAGTGGGTTCATGGGTTTACATAGTGATCTTAGCTTGAAAATGAGCACCTACATGACTTAAACTGATTATATGGCCCACCTTTATTACAAAATCAATTTTTCCAATTAAACTATTAAAAAATAGCCTAAGTTTTGGAAAAATTAAATTTTAATAAAAAACACCGAAAAAAATTGAAAAATTAAAAAACCCTAGGGAGACTTAGACATGTTCATATCACTCGACCATGGTGCCTAGCATGGTTATAAGTTGACACATAGACTCTAATAACCTCAATAGACCTAAATACCAAGCCAACCACCCCAACTTTGGAGGTATGGCGTGAAAAACTCAGAAATTATCAGTCATTTATTCAACAACCAAGGGAAAAAACACCCTGGGTTGATCGAATTGACAAATAAAGTCCAAGAGACCGAGTCTTTTACAGACACTATCATTCTAGAACATTTATTACAATTCCCTCATGGGGTATAAACATGTGATATAGTACAACAAAACTTCCCAGAAGCAAGACTGAAGATCTTCAGCAGTCCCAACAAGTTATCCTTGTCCGGTTCACCAGGCTCACTTGATAAAAAACCACTAAGTACAACCTAGGTGGTAACACTTAGTACGTAGAGTTATTCTCCATAGTCCGTACCCACCTGAAGAACCAGCCTGTGAAGAGGCGGACCACTTCCAAGACAGCGACGGTGGCCCACTGTACAAGAACGAAGGTATAACTTTTGTTTATTTGTATTTTATTTAGTTTAGGCCTTGTATATCTATTTGCTTTGTGTTACTAACCTTGTTTATTGTTTTAGTTTTTCATGAACTCACCCTTATGATCCCAGTTTTGGTGACTCCAATGGTGGATCCTCTCAGATCCCTATTTTGGCATGTTATCTATAGGTTTGTCTTCAGTGTCTACCTTCAGCCGTCACCGATCGAGCCCACTCGCGGCTGATCCAAACCCTTACTACGTCAGTGCATGCTTCCCCGACCCCTCCCGGCTCTGTTTTTCTCATTTTTTTTCATATTCAACGCCAATCACACTTATCGGCCCACAAGCTGCGACCTAGTCGCTCCTTTCTACCTGATGAGCACGACCTAGGTCGGGACCTTAGCCTCGATACACACGCCCTAGCTCAAACAACCTAATGTGACCCCAGTTGCCCATGTGCCCCCGTTTCGAGTGTCTCAATTGTGTCTGATTTCTCTTTTAGGCACGACTTGATAGTTTTCCATCTAGATCGCCACTGCCTCCCTATTTTGTGCGACCCAGATTGTGTTTGTTCCTCTGACAGGTGCAACCATCAGTTTACAATATGTTTTCCGTACCTGTTTCGAACCCCTGTCTGTCCCACACTCTATCTAAACCTGTTTCTCCCTTCCAACACTGCACTGTTACAGCCCTTTGCTTGTTTCTTGTAAAAAGTTCCTTGTTACTCATTTGTCTCAAGATTGGAAAGACCATTTTTACATACAGGTGGACAAAAATTCACACCTTTAAGTGAACACGCTTAGTTCATGACCTCGAGCAGAGCCTTAAAAAGAATTAATTAACTTAAAAAGTTCCTTGTTACTCATTTGTCTCAAGATTGGAAAGACCATTTTTACATACAGGTGGACAAAAATTCACACCTTTAAGTGAACACGCTTAGTTCATGACCTCGAGCAGAGCCTTAAAAAGAATTAATTAACTTAATAACATCCGAATCAAGATATAAACCCCATCTGGTTAACTCTGGCAAGTACTTGGGCATATCCCCAAAACTCATTGTGAGGAGTACCATAGGAACCCCGAAGTAGCTAGCCATTGAGAGGACCTGCCAAACAAAAATGGCAACGACCCCTACCTGATTAACTAGTTCAAACCCGTGAGCAAAACCAAGAGTTGTCGTTTATGGCAAAGCGGTTACCAGTTTTACCTAAGTCGTAGAGTGAGGGGTATTGCACCAATACGCAAGTCGTCAGACAACATTGGTGGTAGAGTGACTCCCTTGAACCATTAGTAAGTTTAAAATAGAGGTACATATTCATTTCTTGTCACTACACCAGGTCATCATTGCTCCACCACGTTATTCGTATCGGCTTAGTGGGCACAACCCTAAGTTTAAAATCGAGGTACATATTCATTTCTTGACACTACACCAGGTCATCATTGCTCCACCACGTTATTCGTATCAGCTTAGTGGGCACACCCCTAAGTTCGGTTCTTTGAACCATCACCGACGAAGCCTAATTCGACGTCACTCACAACCTTCAAAGCCACACACGGCCTCCGAGTCCGATTCAGATTATACCAATCCACACCAGTGGCGACCCCACACCAGCTACTGTGGTTCCTACCATACCACTTTTTATACCTGGGAGCAATGGCCCTCCCACGTCCATTCCGACTATTCCTACTATCGGAAGTCAAATACATCCACCCCCGGTCAAGAATGGGACCTATATTCCTTCATCCACCGGCACCATTGCTGGTCTCCCTCGAGCCAACCTCGGTTCTAGCCTCAACTTATCATATTTGCAAAGGTTAACAAATGACCGAAGTAGTCATCAACCACATTGACCTCCCATGCCTAACAAACTTCCCTCAGACGTCCCAAAGTTTGAGAGCAAGGGAAGCGAGGCCCCCCAAAACCATATCATGTATTTCCACTTGTGGCGTTCATCAAACAACATCGTGGATGACTTTGTTAGATTGAGGTTGTTCTACTGCACACTTACGGGTATAGCGGCAAATGTTACACATCAAGCTGCCTCATGCCACTTACCCCGATTTCTCCTCACTTCCCTTAATGTTCCTTCAATAATTTCAACTGCCCGTCCGATATGACGAGGGAGTGGAGATCGGTTTATCCTGCTGCCAACCCACAACTACCCCACATCACGAAACACATCCATGAGTGGCGACGTCGATGTAGCTTTTGCAAGATCCAATTAGATGAAAGAATTTTCCTTGATTGGTTTCTCAAAACCCTACTCCCACCCATAGCCAAGGACGTCGCATCTGAGCGACCTCAACCCGAGGAGGTCATCCTAAAGGCCCAACAATTCGCCATGATCTATGCCTAGTCCAGTTACCTATATACCGTCATACCTGATGCTCATCGTGTCGGCACCTCTCGCCCTGATATATCGAGGGCATCCTACCGTGCTGATGGAGTCATTGGCTCATTGGCTCACGTATGATGGATCAATCCAGAGCCACACCCTCCTACGCACCTCTCGCACCAACTCATCACGTCCATGGGCCTACTTGTTCGGCACAATTGTGTTCTGCCAAGCAATCAGGTTTGCAGCCCCTAACCTATTATGCACCACCTGTGCAACCTACAGAGGTTCCAGCCCCGACTCCTCCAGTTTCTACAAACAACAAGGGCAAGGCAAGAGCAAGCAAGGAGGAAACCGATGTAATAATCAACCCCAAGAAGGCGACCAACAAGCCAACCCTCCAAACAACAACGATGTCAACCCGCCTGCACAAAATCCCCAACGTCCCAATCAGCTTGGGAAGAACCCACAGTTACAGACCAACCATCTGTGTGCTATCTGCAACACCTACGGTCATTACACTCATTTGTGTCCTTAAATGGCTCGCATCCAACATCGTCACCAATGACACTCAACGTGATCCAAATGTGGCTGCTCTCACTCACCCAACCCAACACCACCAGGTCCTCCGCCTATGGTGCCCCAAAACCCCCTACCACCCCCTAATGCGACCCCACCTGCTGAGGTTGGTGTCCATCACCTCATGATGCTGTCGTCAAAAGTCAACCTCTAGACTCGCTACAACTAGTATGGTTCCACCACAGAAACCATTGACCCGTTAGCAGCGTCTACCTCTATCACTCCCGATATGTCCCTACACTTACCAATACCCCTTGCAAATGGGGCAATCAAAGCCCCATGGTTTCCTATGCGTCGTGTCGCAAACAATGCTACTACTCGAGGTGCTCTCAACAAGAGTAGAGTTGACAACTTGGCCCAATCTCCGATAGCCGTGTCAGCTCTATAAGTGCTTAAAACTTGTCCATCATGACGTAAAGCATTGTTGTCCGCACTAGGTGTCATAGATCCCTCTGATTCTAGGTTGATCACCTTCGACCTGGATCGAGGAAAACTCATGATGTCGTCAACCGTCGCCTTCCAAGTTCCGGTCTCAATTCGAAATTTGGTTGTACATTGATGCATTATTCATGAGGGGGCATCTACCTGAGTTATGTCAACCTTTGGTTTGCAAAAAACTTGGGTCCTCTACCCTTCAACCTTCCACTACTGCCCTTCGTGCCTACGATGGACGCTCTACTCAGCCTTGGGGGATTCTCACGAATGTTCCTTTCGAGTTAGCCAGTAAAATGGTTTTGATTGAAATTGAGGTTGTCAACGCACAACTTGATTACAACCTCCTCTTAGGGCACATCTATATGTATGCCATGCGAGTTGTGGCCTCTACTATCTTTCAATTCCTCATCTTCCCTCATGATGGAAAGATCATGGCAATCGACCTGTTGACTTACTAAGATCCTAAGGGGCCACCCATAACGGATCACATCCTTCCTACCATTGATAACACATCCATTCCTTCCTTGTCTATTGTTGACTCGGGCTTGTTTGCCAACAACCCTATGATGGACACATCCACACTCGTCGACTAATGTATTAGATTTGTGTACTAATACATCCGATACCATCCCGACCACATCGCGACATCAATCAACACCCGAAACACAATCACCTGAGAATTATTGGGGTTCATTCCTTATCCACACGATTCCCTTCTTGTTTCACCATCTTGCATTGTGAGCAAGTCGATCATGGCTACTCTAAACTTACTTGTTTTCACATTGGAAATTCTTGTGTGGTACCACGATCCACCCACCCAACCCCCAGCTTGTGTTGACTCTCATACAACCCATTGAAACGTTGTCATGCCTACCTCCTATTCCATCGAAGACTACTCCTTTCTCCACGCCTGCCCCACCTCCTCCAAAGAAGGCTGGGGTCAAGGCCGCCAAAGCAACGATTAAACCTCGTCCAGTTCCCCCTTGCATGTTGTGCGATACCCAAGGTCATGCGACACATAATTGTCCAGAGTTACCTATCCTTCGCACACACATTGAAGCTATGGATACATCCGATGGGACTCCAGTGTTCACCGTCCCAAATTCGCCAACGTTCAAGAACAAGTCATTACGAACCAACCATCCTTGTGCAGTTTGTGAATTGTATGGTCATTATTCCCACCATTGCCAAGACTTGACCGAGTATCAATCAACCATTCGGGACCTTCGACAACACTCTAGTGAGTCTGACATCACCATTCTTGAAGAATTCCACCCTACGACTTCTTCCTTGGACACAACCAACACCATATACATGGTCTCCAGTTCCGCTAGTCCTTGCATCTTCTCAGTTGTAGAGGATCCCTCAGACTGATCCATGCATTGTTTCAGAAATGATGAGGAGATTCTTGAAGCTCATTCCACTCCCGAGTACCCTTGGGATGATATGTACCATCACTCATTCTATATTCTCAATGAACGTCTCTCATCGTCAGATCAGCACTCAGTCGAAGCCAAAGACTTCATCCATGCCAAAGTCGACATGTTCAAGAACCCCATTCTTGCACCCGATGCCTTTGAAGAGGGTAGTATGGCTAACATTTCACCAACCATTAAGATCAACTTATCAACCAACCCTAAGGTAGTTGAAGATATTACACTCGGAGCATATTGTTGCCTTAAAGAAGTAACTTCCTACATGGCATGTTTTCAGGAATTCCATGATATCTTCGCGTGTTCATATACTGAGATACCCGCGCTTGATCCATCTATCGTCGAACATCGTTACCACACATGGCCTAATGTGGCACTTGTTCGCGAAAAACAGATACCCATTCACCCCCCAAAGGCTCTTGCTGTCAAAGCTGAGATCCAGAATCTCCATAAAGTAGGTTTCATATACCCCATAGAATATACCACATGGGTTTCTAATCCTATTCCAGTTAACAAAAAACAAGGTACCATTCGTGTCTGTACTAACTTTCCTGACTTGAACTTGGCATGTCCCAAGGACAATTCCCCACTCCGTTCATTGACCAGAACATTCACCGGATGGATTTTCCAGCTATAACCAAATTCCCAACCCATTGGGGCACGTTTGCGTATCGAATTATGCCATTTGGCCTCATCCATATCATCTTGGTCTACCTTGACAACCTCGCGGCTCGCTCTCGAAAGCGTTCACAGCATCTAGAAGACTTACATCAAGTCTTCCTGCGGTGTCACAAATACAACGTCCGCCCGAACTTCCTCAAGTCTGTGTTTTGTGTCCCTGCTAGACATTTACTTGGGTGTATCGTATCCCACAAGGTGATTGCGGTTGATCCTTTGAAGGTTTAGGGCATTCTGAATCTTCACCCCCCACGTACTTGGCGCCAACTGCAAAGTCTCCAGGGTAAGGCCAATTTGCTTTGCTGAAGGTTCTATGCCTAGAGTGAGTCACCATACAGACCTCTGTAGCATAGTTCTTTTTTTACATCATTTTTACCATGAGTCGATGACCCCCTTCAGTAGTTGGTCCACGTCCAATCGCATCATTTGCACGTGAGCAATTGGATATAACCCCTACTCTTGCACCGCGGGTACCCCCTTGCAGGGTGTGGTCCCACGTTCGCGCATGCACACAATATGTCACACGTATGATCTAGGTATCGCCATGCTAGCATACCGTCAGCTCCCAGACCTGTACTGGAGGTCGATGCGTCTCTAGGATCTCTCTGGTAGTCCATGCTCATGTATGGATCATCCTCTATAAGGATAGCAAGCAGCCACCATTGTGCAAAAAGCTCCTGGGTGAAGAGATGACCTGTACTAAATTGACTCCCTCTCCTTTCTTCGAGCCATTTCTTGGAGTCCCCTTGATTTTTGTTCCACCATGCGAATCCCACTTTTCTCCGTACCCATAGGCCTCCATTTCGTCTAGTTTTTCCTCAATGCGCCAAAGTCATACGAAATTCGTTTGAGATGTTGTTTGCACCATCGGGTTTGGTTTTTCGCCCTCAGTCTTTTTACGAGACCCTCGTCTCGTGGTCTCACTATAATTTTTTGGGCCATTTACTATAAGTCACCTCGATTTGTGTGCCATCAAGTGAATCTCCCATCGTATGTATTGGCATGTTCACGAGCCATCCGCGCCATCCATACTGCACAGTTGGTCATATTTCACCACATTCCATTATCCCGCAAGGAGGCAAAAACAGTGTTCTACATCTTACTCCTTTCAACGATGCTCACAACATAACCTCTTTTCATATATCGAACACTTTCCCCTTACTTGATTAACTATTCTGGAGTTTCTGTTGAACTCTTTTCTAACTCCTAAACGAAGGAAAAGATTGTTGAGCACGCTTGCTTCGTTTCACACTCATTAAAGTATTTGAAATGGCATCTAAGTGGCTTTGTTTATTTCATTTTTTGAACCGCATAGACAATCATATGAAAAGGACCACCCTGGCACCTTCCAGCTAAAACTGTTTCCCTTTGTATCATTTGATTCTTTCTCGGACATTGACACCATACTTTACGAAAAATCTCATTATGGGTTGTCACTAAGCTCTTTTTTAACCCTCTCATCAAGAAAAGATTGTCGAGCAAACTTGGTTTCGTTCATGCTCGTAAAACTATTTGAACAATCGTCCAATCAATATAGGTTTAAGCGTTTCCAACCTTATTGGACTACCAACGGTAAAGAAGTATTCTTTCCCCAAAGGTTGGGAGAGCTCTCCGGTGTACGCTTTTATCATTTTCGGGCTCAGGATACTAAATACGAAAAAGAGACCACAATGGAGTCTTCTTCGTGTTTTTAGACTCTCTAAAAAGAAAAACACCATCGAGTATTTACTTTCTCGTGCCCGCCAAAAATCCATGAGATCGTGTTATAACAGTATCTTTAAGCGCCACTACATAAGATCTTACCATATGGCAGCGTCCCCCCATTGGGTCACCTTTGTTCAGAGTATTTTACAACGAGTCTTCCTTGGATCCCCTGGATATCACTAGTCTAGTTACTTCCCTTAAAATTTCTCATTCGCATTTATCTTCCCAGTATTACAGCTATGACCCCTCTCCCATGAGTCAGTTTCATTTGCTTCAAGGTCCGTCCTGTCGTAATACTATGAACAAAAGAATTTTGAGTCCAACCGTACTCCCCTACCCATGTTGTTCCCCCATTCTATGTGTCAGTCCCCAGATTGGTCCACATCTTTGGTTATCCCCCTCACATTTTTTTTCAAGGACACATCATTGCCCTTCTTAGTTTCAGGTCTCCCTCTATCGGCAACAGCAAATCTATTCCAGAGGAGAGACCCAGAGGTCCATGTATCCTTGTTTCATCCACCTCATTGATGAGTTCCTTGGACCACTTTAGAGGAGTCATTAGTGCCTCTCGAGATGGTTGTGTCCCACGCACTCGACTTCAGCGCCATCATCACATCGTCAAGACTCATACAAGGTATTGGTATGTTCATTATTTGGTCGAAAACCCCGGTTGTCACCTGACTCTAGCACATTTGTGAGTCTACTATGTGACTCACACAGTTTCATGTCCCTTGTGATTTTCGGAAGCCCCCAATGTTGTGCTTCCATGTATCTCCAATACTTGATGTTGTATATTGTACTATGGAAATTCAAACTTACAACCATTGAATCCATATATATGTACACCTCCAAAGTAAACAGAGCGTAAGTCGTGATGATATTGCATTCCATGAGAAAGACATTGTTCCTATATATCAGTTTTTCAGATCAACATTGTATTCAACCTCCTATTTTGAGACACAACCAATATGTACCATCATTTGTATATGTATTGATAGGCTCCCATGTTTTGAGCCTTGATCCATTATTTATTCTTCTGACATTGTTACGAGCATGGGTATGTCCACCTCGTCAATATACATGTCACACATTAAATGTATCTCATACATTTTTGACAACCATTAATAAAAAAACTAAAAGTCATTGTGGTTCGAACAAGGAAGCGCCACTTCTTCGCAAATCTCTCCAATCTCTCCACTATTCCAATGGTCCTATGATGTCGATCGGCCATATGATGAGCTCATGCCCTCACACATCAGAGGACAATAAGTTAACACAAAAAATCGTTCACCTAGCTCTACATGGCCTAAACCATTTACATACATCATATTCCTACCATATTTCTCTTATCTTTTGACCTTCACTATTGTATTTCCACAAAAAAATGGTTCAAAACATCATTGTTTACTATGGTCCAAAAAATGGGTCAAAACCCTAAAAAAATGGTCAAAACCCTAAAAATTGTTCAAAACCACCCAAAAAGAGAAAAACAAGAAAACCACATGAAAATACCATGGGTCAAAAAATGCCATGAGTAACCACATTCAGTCAAATAACCCTAGAACCTTTCTATAAATACATTGTGAAGGGCTCTCCAAAGATACATTTTTCTCCATTTTTCATTTTGTAAGAACATCGAGACACCTCTTCCTCTCAAGTACTCACACACATTTCTGCCATCATCTCGTTGCGATATCATTTCCACCTAGTACGTCGAGACATTCTCCGTACCCACCTAGAGAACCAGCATGTGGAGAGGCAGATCACTTTTGAGAGGGACACGATGGTCCACTTTAGTTTAACCCTCGTATATCTATTTGCTTTGGTTTACTAATCTTGTTTATTGTTTTAGTTTTTCATCAACTCTCCCCTACGATCCCATTTACGTATGTTTGATGCTTTTGCATGTAACAACGATAAAAACCCCGCTACACTATTAGATACAAATATTAGCTTAACTCCAATAATTCTACACCTATGAGCTTAACTTCAACTATAATCGCTTCAAGCTTTTACTGTAAGTACATTTGGCATTAATGAGTCTAGCTAATGTGCACTCGTGAAATAGTCCAACTCCTAATAAAATAGCTTTAACTCCTAATAAATTCCTCCAATTCGCAGTTGGGCATCTAGCTAATTACACTGATATGCATTAATTACACCAATAGTTACGCCGATTGTGTATATCTTGAAATTTTGGGGTGGACTATCATTTATGCTTCCTCATCTACGGACGAGAATGATATTGCAAGTGGATTATCCAGATTGATTTCTACGAATGTCGTCCAAGATTAAACGAGAATGAGACAAGTGTACAAGTGTACTGACGAGATTGATTCTATCGCTGTCACTCCAAAATTAATAATTAATAATTTCAAAAAAATAAAAAATAGCTTGATTAACTTGTGATAAGTACAATTAATGATAATTGTAAAAAATAAAATTAATCTTCAACTATTAGATTAGTAGATACAACTACAAGCTTAACTCCATCGATTATTGAATGCAACTATTAGCTTAAATCCAATGATTCTAGAACTATTAGCTTAACTTCAACTCTAATCACAATTATATTGGATAACTATTAGATACAACTAGTAGCTTAACTCCAATGATTATACAACTACTAGCTTAACTTCAACTCTAATCACTTAATGCTTAGTCCAACTGCATTTGGCATCTAGGAGTCTAGCAGATGTGCAGTCATCCAAGAGTCGAACTCATAATTCAATCATTTAAACTCCTAATAAACTGCTCCAAACTCCTAATAAACTCTTGCATCTCTTAGTTGGGCATCTAGCTAATATACAGTTGTCCATCAATAGATTTTTTGTATTGTCATCTCCGTTTTGGAACTGGAATCCTCTCTTTGATGCGCAAAGGTCATAAAAGAGAACCCAAACCCTGATTACCTGGAACACGTTAGGCACCTAACCTTTCCAAACTCACACTCCCAAGTCAAATCAGAAAGCGGAGGACAACTTTCAATGGACTCTTTGATTATTATAAGTTTGATGGATCCACCCACATTGTGAATTAAAAAACTTCTTTCTCTTATAAGTTTGATGGATCCACCCAAATTGTGAATTAAAAAACTTCTTTCACTTAATTTCCGTGGACATCTTTCTCTCTAATTAAATGAAGCGAAATATATCCCTCGTTTATTATTTACAACTATAATCTTCTTCAATCAACGAGATATATTCAATGTGAGATATCCATCCATATGGTAAATTTAAAAAACATGTTATGCATTCACATTCCAATTAATCTTTTCTTTATTAACATTATCATTTTTTTCGTAAGGAAAATAATTATATTAAAAGTACAAAAAGTGGTACAAGGAAAAATTCTAACTTTGGCGATCTAGGCTGGTGGAACCACCAGCGCAGACACTAAAAAATGATAGGAATAGAAGTAGCATAGAGAAACAGATCAATCCCAGGGAGCTAGACGCCATTGAATAACTTACATTTTTTACCATAACCGAGTAAAAAACACACATTTTAACAGAAAAAGAAAAAACCTTTGATGATGGCCAAGGGAGCAAGGGACGATCATCGATCACAAGAACGGTATTATTTTTCGAGACCTGGGTCTGTCTTCAACAATGGGGTAGTTGCCGAAGAAATTGTCATCCCACCCCTGTGAAGGGAGCTTAGGCATTAGAGGCTCGGTTTCGCTGTCAAGAAAGTGCCCCCCGTGGAAGCGTCAAGCCGCATGAAGTGCAGCAAAACAATGGAAGTTGGTATAGGAAAGGTGGTGAGCAGAGAAGGTAGGTTGGAGAAAGTGCCCGAGTCATGCAAAACGGCTCCCGAGGTGGTGGCCAACAATACCTCATAGCCCCGTGTATCCCTTGCTGACATTTCCTCTGGAATTACGAAGCCAAAGGCAGAGACGATGACCCCAAGGTGAGCATCTCTCAAGCCAACCAAATTGGCCTAGCGGTGGTGGGTTCTGTCGAAGCAAGCACCTGTGCAAATTGGAGCACCGCTCTAGAGAATACTTGCCACCAACCAGGCTGGGGTCGAGGCTTGCCAGTTTTGCATCCAAATGCACTAGACTAGCCTTGATATCCATGATGTAGGTAGTTGCATGTTTTTAATCAACCACTAGAAATTGATTTGGTTACCATAATTACCTGTAGCAAGAAAATCCACCACCTTACCAGATTCCCAATCATCAATGAGCGCTCGAACTGGGGTAGAGACTTTGTTGTCATAGCCAATGATAACCACCTTGTCTTTCCTTGGAGACCCAGCTTCTCTACCAGTTCCATGCCCACCGCCACGATGGGAGGTACATCTTGGTCGGGTCATGGTGAGTAAGAGAATCTCCCAAACACACAGAGCCGAACAAAACAATGCAGATCCATACATAGAGTGTCGAGGGGGAGCGAATGAAGGAGGAGCCAGGATTAGACGCGATTTCATGCATCGACGAAGAGGGCGAAAGGCAATCCACAAGTATGGGTCGCACATACAACTGCCAACGTTAATGGCAGAGGACAACCTAAGCCAGATTAGGTTGCGGTTCATTTACATTACACCGAAGAGCAATTAAACCAATGTCTTCCGAATGATCACCATGAAATGGCATCCCGTGTGCATCGCTAGAGGGTGGCTGAAGCCACGTGTCAGATCGTAAATGGCTGGAGTAACTAAGGTCACATGTCGGAGCCAGATGTCGGGAGCAAGCCGCCAAGTGAAAGCACCTGCATTCGAAATTAACATTATCATTTTAAGAAAGACATGGAAATCCATTTACCAATAATGTCTCTTTTTCTATTTTAAATAGAAATAGATAAAGATACATTAACCCCAGAATTCTACTAGGAATCCTTACTTTTACAACCAAAGATTAACAAAATATCTCATAATAGGTCAAAATGTCAAAATATTAACAACATATCGCATACTAGGTCACACCACGTGAAGGATCTAAAAAACAAGAAGATGCCAAAAACTTTTCGGAAAGAAAAGCTAAACCGACAGATTCCCATTGAAATTAAGATTTTACAAACTATTTAAAGCGTTGAAGATTAATGTAAAGGATTTAACACCTTACCAACTTAAACCAATACATATTTATATTTAGTTATCCATCTAGTATATAGTGCCCTTCAAATGCCTTCTTAAATAAACTATATTTAGAAAGTCCAATTATTTGATATTTATTGGTTGCTTTAAAAGATTTCAAGAACATGATACTTAATCTCAAAGTGGAAACACAAAAACCTGGAAGGACATGAAGGCGAGGCATTGCATCCATTTACAAGATATATATTAACTCTTTATCACATCTCTGCATGCATGCACTCGAGGTGTTCTAGCATAAACCACCACCGCTATCACCACTATACATTTTTTTTCACACAAAAGGAAAACTTTATATACTAAGAAAGTCATGTCCAAAGTACAAGTCATAGCAGATGTAGTATCCTCCAAGTGTATATAAATATAACTTTAAATACAAAACCCATAGCCCAAAAAGGTGCAAAAAAAATCATAAGGTTGAATTACACAAAGCTTAAGTAAGCAGAATCAAGTTTAGACTCCTCATGAAAGAGTTCCCATTCAATGAGCCCATTTCCAACACTTATAGCCTGCTTAGATAAACCATCACTCGCTAAATTGAGCACCAGTATATATGCCTGAATGAAATATGATGGAAACAACTAATGACATCCTTTACATGTTGAATCCAATGATGTAACTCAATAGTGTGTAAGAGATGAATGGCATTAGCCCAGTCCACTATCACTTTCGAGACACCCAGGATCGAGATAGAACATATCATTCTCATAAGAAAATTTGAGCAAGCACCAAAAGCTCAGCCTTCGTATCCGACCCTCTGCCAATCCCCATCCCCATCCTCAACCTGTAAGAAAGAGCATGCTGAAGCCTTATCACCATTCCAGCCCCGCAAATACCACCATGCTTCGCACCATCCAAAAATGAACAATATTTTGTTGATCTACCAAAGGAATATTAATACAGTGAACTCTATCCCTGCGATAAAGAGAACTGTAAGAGTGAAGCCAGGCTAGAGCCTTCATGCAGATCATCAAAGGGTCCTCCCTTCCATGATGGAAAAGTAAGAAATTATGTGCTCTCCACACCACCCAATGACGGAAAAGTAAGAAAATATGTGCTCTCCACACCACCCAAAGAAATTATGTGCTCTCCACACCACCCAATGATGGAAAAGTAAGAAATTATGTGCTCTCCACACCACCCAAAGAATAGCCAGTATAAAATCCAGCGAATAAGGGAACTCTTTAACTAAAATCATCTATTTTCTTCCAGGCTTGACTTATCCCAACACAAAGACAAAAAGTAAGTGATCTCCGAAAAGAGACCAAACCGCTTGAAAAAAACGTGTTACAAAGATTAAAAGCTTTGAAACACAAACAACAACACCTCGGCCTCTGAAAGACACGTTTTTTAAGAGCATCCTAGTCAAGATCTTAAGCTGGATAGACAACCAACCAAAACACTTAATTTTCAAAGGCATCTTTCCATTCCACAGTCTTGTGAACCACCCAGCCAACAAAGATACCGAATAAGTGTTAATATGATATCAATAAACCAGGTTTGTCATGACAACACCATATTTCTTATTGAAATCCAAACATTATGGTCACTAACATCAGACAAGGAAATACCTGCATAAATCAGGTCATTTACGAACGAGTCCCATTCTAGCACCAACTCCCCACAAAGATTTAGGTCCCTTCAATAGTGAGTGCCCGCCATAGGCTTTTGGCTTTTGGCACGCAAAGATTTGTTGAACATGTTGAAATACTGAGAGGGGGGTGAATCAGTATTTGCTAATTCTTAAAATAATTTCAATCACGAGCAAGTTGCTAATCACCAATCATAGCAGCATATCATCAACAATCATGAAAAATAACAAGATGCACAGTACACGAGATTTTTACGTGGAAACCCAAGTCCTGGGGATAAAACCACGGAAGCCTTTTTAATAATAGTTGTCCAGAAATAACTGGATGAAAAGAACAACAGTCTTATTATATAGACTTCAATTTTTCAGCTTCAACTGAAAGGAGGCTACGACCCCCTGTTTTACAGGCTGCAACCTGAAGGAAGCTACCACTCCCTAGTTTTTCGGCTTCTACCGGAAGGAGGCTACGACCTCCTTTCCTTGCCCCGTCCTGCCACCCTGATAAGAAGAATATTGCCGAACCTGTGGACCTGTCAAATACCAAAACCTGTACTCTCTGCTGATATGCTGAACCTGTGAACCTGTCAAATATCAAACCTGGTTGCTCTGCTGATAACCACTGCACTCTGATCACTGCCAAACTGTCACGTTAATTCTCTGCTCATGTCATCACGGTCATGCTGAACAAACTATCACTTCAAACTGCCATCTAGTATACTGTAATATGGTTCAACGAATATAGGAATTTTGGCTACAAAAAAAAATCACTGCTGCAAAGAACTTCTTACTGCTGCCACTTGAATGCATCAACATTATAAAATCACAACATAGAGTGTATCATGTATCATGTATGTAGTGTAAGTACACTGCTGCAAAGAACTTCTTACTGCTGCCACTTGAATGCATCAACATTATAAAATCACAACATAGAGTGTATCATGTATCATGTATGTAGTGTAAGTATCATAACCA
The DNA here is from genome assembly GCA_001517045.1 of Pseudotsuga menziesii. Classification (NCBI taxonomy): domain Eukaryota; kingdom Viridiplantae; phylum Streptophyta; class Pinopsida; order Pinales; family Pinaceae; genus Pseudotsuga; species Pseudotsuga menziesii. The sequence goes on from LPNX011171729.1 coordinate 73,421, forward strand.
TCGAGTGAACATCATCAGATCATATGACATTGTTCACACTTTTGACTGAATGCTTATATACCTTTTGTAAATTCGTAAATATTGCCACATCATTGACTAAGCATTCATATCATTACTGCTATATCATCACATATCAATATACCATCATAGCTCATCACTGCTGTACTTTACACAATCATGTACCTCACTATACCAATGCATAACACTGTATATACTGCTGTATACATACCTTTGACTGTAGATGATGATAAGAACGGACTGTGTATATGTCCAAGATGAAGACCAAACTGTGTACTTGTGTGTGCTTGAAAATGAGACTTAAACTCAGACTGCAAAAATGGAGCTGTAAGGGTCTGTGTCAAGACCAAAACAGGTCTGCAAAAAGTCACCCCAATACTCAAACAAATTGCTGCTTTTTGTTTCCCATCAAATATCAGTACACTGCTAAAAGAAGTTTCCTCAGTCACCACAGAAATGTTAGTTTACTGCTGTTGAATATGACTGTTTACGAAATCTGCAGTCCACAGGCTCAGTCCAAACAATTGCTGATTTGAACAAAAAAAAAATTCAGTCATAAAAATTACCACAGTTAAACCACCACGAATTTACCTCAATCCAAAACTTAACCCAGCGAAGATGTTGAGGCTGCTGATTGCACAAGAAATTCAATGTCATAAGATTGGAGATCACTCAATTCGCTACCAATAATAACAAACTCGAGCTTGCCAAGGATTTGAACGCTGATTTCTAAACACGCCTTCTCTCAATAATTAATACGCTGTGTATCTCCTGCTTCTTCAGGTATTTTAGAAGATTTTCTGCTCGTGGATCAGTTGCAGAAGCTTCAAAGTCAATGTAAAAGATATAGTCAAAGTACTTTCTATCATCGATTCCCTGCAGTGGTTGCTCTCTCCAAGGTCTACTTTCAATCTTTATTAAATGGATATCTCCAAGAGCAAACACTGCAAGTGCCTTAAAAAGAACTCTAGGTCCTTCCTTGAGAATGAAAACAATGCTTGTCTTGAATCGTCTGCCAATGCTTGGAATGATGGGCTTCCTTGCCAAAATTAAGAATCGAGTAACATTGTCTGAATGGTCCTGGATACCATCTTTAAGAATCTGTAGACCATACTTCTCAGCAGCTTGGGCGCTTGCAATAGCCCCTGTGTTTTGCAGCTTTTTATCAGCTATAAACTCGAATACATCTTCAAATTGTTTGTAAGGAACAGCCTCGCAACCTGGATAAGCTTTCTGTGCTGCGGCCTCCCCGTATGCCCCAGCAACTCCCTAAATGCCAACCGAAACTTTGTAGAAAGAACACTGCGATCACGATCTTGTCGAATAGAAGGAACACTGCGATCTCCCAAAGACTATTGTGCCCGTAAATTTCCAAAAACGATTATGCCCGTAAATTTCCAAATGTTCATATATTTATATGACCCAATAAGATAATTGGTTTCCTTAATTTAATGAGTATATTTATCATTTTTTTATTTTGAATGAACATTTTCCTTATTTTACTGAATCTAATATTGAATAAAAAGTTATTTTTAAACATTTTAAATAATTTTATTATTATTTGTTAAACTATTTTAATAAATAATTGTTTTATTTATTAAAACTCTTTAAAATTTGATTTTAGACTTTTCCATGTTTTATTGAAAATTTTTTTTATCTATTCAACTATTTTAAAATGTTTTATTTATTAAAACCCCCTTTTTTTTAATATTTGATTCATTAACAAAACTTTTTAATTAAAAAATTTATTTATTAACCTTAATATTTTGATTAAACCAACTTGACCACTCTCCAGGAAGTTCAGGGCTTTTGCCATTGTCCCAAGGCCTCCAAGGGCTTCAGACTTGGGCTTGGGCAAAGTCAAAAGGTCTCCTCTTGACACAGACAGCCACAAAACTAACACTAACCCTTAGGGGCTCCACAAGGGGCACCAAGACTCAACTGTTGGCATCAATGACAAGGCATTGTTGGCATCAATGACAACTTAATCAACAGAACAGACCCAGATGCTTAATGCCCCAACCACCAAAATCTTTTAGCTTGGAGAGACTCTCCAAACCATACAAATGAAACTCCGCTTCCTGTTTTCTCCCTCTCCAAAGAAAGTTAAAAATAATTATTCGAATATTCCTAGTCACGCCATCCGGAACATGGAGCAAAGAGAACCAATAGACAGGTACACTCTGAAGTACATATGTAATGAGCATTAATCACGCTCCAAGAGATAAACAGCGCGACGTCCAACCCTCCAACTTCCTTTGAAATTTCACTACGAGCCAATGCAGGTTTTTCTTGAAACCATTGGGTTTAAGAAAATAACCCAGGTACTTTAAACCATCGCCGATATGCAGGCCCTTAAAAGAAAGAAAAAGGTTCACAAACTGATCCAATAGTGATAATACACTACAATTGTGACTAAAAGAAGATTTGAGAACGCTGACAGATAAACCCAACGGCAAGCAAAAAAGGTTTAGCAAGTCCTTAATTTGTCTCTAGTCAGCCACAGAGTCGCTTCCAAAGATCATCACACCATCCACGAATAAATATAAGCCATAAACAAATATATGTATCTTACCTAGTAATTAGGTAGGAACAATCACAAGAGAGAAGCTACCAAGAAATAAGAGGTAGCTATATGTGCATGCCTAGAGGAAACTTCATAGACCTTGTCGATGGCATCATGAGCAAAGCCGTCTACAATTACCAAAAGACCACTTGGCCTATGTCGTCTTTTGATTTAATAAAATAAAAATGATACCAAATCTAGGTTTCATAATCATAAATGGGTTTAAAAGCGAATGCGCCCTCAAAAATGATGTTAATAATTGATTGTTTTAATGATATTAATCAGTTAATTTTTCAAGCAAAACAAAATGTGTAACCTGAAGCAGTGATTAATTAATAGCGATATTTTTGAGGACCATGTGGCAATGTAAAAAAGACTCGCAACAAAGCAAACAATATAGTTGGACATATGGCATATTTTTAGGTTTTTTAAATTTGTATTTGTTTTTCTATACCGACACTTTGTATTAAATCAAATAATATTTGGCTTGTCAACTCTTTAATAAAAGAAGAATAGAAATTAATATTTTATAATTTTAAAAATGATTTTTCATATTTTTTAATATTTAGTTTAATATATTAATTACTATGAAACTAAAAGCCTGTCATTTTGTTTATACAACTCATATTAATTGAAAATCAACTTAAGTTAACTAAGAATTGAAAGTCAATTTAAGCTCATTAAGAACAGATTGCAATATACTTGCAGAGGTAGGTATAATACAGATGTTTCTAAAAAAGTGGTCCATATTCATAATAATTCAATTGTTAGTCATATAACTATTTATATTAGTTTTTTGTTTTTAGATGAGTAGCTTTTCTATATTTTTTATTTAAAATAAATATAAATTTATGATAATTCTATTTAATTAAACAAACTTAAAAGTATAAATTTTATTATTATTAAAGCTTTACATTACAATAATTTTATATATAAATCTTATATTGATTTTAGTTTATTTAAAATATAATATATTTTCTGAAAACACAATAGTTTGCACTTTTTTATCAGAATCTAACAAATCAAGGAAGGAAAGTTTCGAATAATTTGGGACTCTGCTCCATTTTTCGAGCTTTACGGTCAATTTGCGCTTCTGTATCGAAATCAAGCAACCCAAGGAAAGAAAATTTAAACTGATTTAGAACTATGCTCCATTTTTCGAAATTATGGGTCCATTTAAAATGGGCTAAAACCTCTAGGACAAAATTCCATAGTGGAACTCTGTCTCGATAGAATTTCTGTCGAATTTATGCCTAAAAAAATCGAAAAATAAAGGGGCGTCTTATGTTTTAGCTCCCAACCCTTTGTCTTTATTTTTCTATTTCAATTTTCAAATAATTATATTTTGATTTATATTATTATTACCATTGAAAAAATACAAAGGGGGAGAGCAAGCATCGTCGAAGTTATTGTTGCCACATGCAACTTTATACGATAATAATTTCATGTACGTGTTATTAAATATGCATTACATGGAACGTATCAATCGAGCTCACACAAGCGCCTTCCTTGAGTTAGCAAAACTTTATGAGCAGGTTCATCCGTACCACGACCATGCTGGATTAATCAAAGAGTCGATAGTCATATAAACTTGGAACAAGATAGTCATATTAACTTGGAACAAAATCCTCAGCAACGTTTATGGCACTTCAATTTGGAGTAAGGTTGCAATTAAGATGGCATTACGAATACCACGATCATAAGGAAGGGGGCCAAAAAGAGAACTATAGAGACAATGTTCAAGCTATTAACAAATAATTTCCTTTCTAGATCTGTGACATTTAAGACCGATGCTCCTAGCAACCACATTAAAGGAAATTTCAACTCAAAATGGGCATTTCAATTTTAAGTCAAATTCCATGTCATCAAGTGTTAGCCAATGAAATTGCTTTCAATTTAGAATACCGTATAGGTCTTAAACATTTTTTTAATATAAATTTGGAGATGGATATCATAAAAATACTACTTTTTTGTTTATATTTTTGACACATCTCCCCATGTTGCTACTCAAATTTTCATCGGAAGAACTCGTTGGATGCAGAATTAAATTTCGTTCCGCATCCAACGAGTAAACACTCGGCATACTTTTGATGAAACCTGCTACCCCAAAAACAAGAAATACTTGAAAAAATGTGATGATGATGTACTCGACATACTTCTGACGGACCCCGCTCCCCCCAAAAAAACATACTTTTGACGAACCTCAATACCCCAAAAACAAGAAATACCTGAAAAGACGTGATGATGATGTCGGACCCCGCTACCCTAAAAACAAGAAATACCTCAAAAATAGTGATGGCGACATCATCATCGCTTTTTTTAGGTATTTCTTGTTTTTGGGATAGCGAAGTCTGTCAAATGTATGCTGAGTGGGTACTCGACGGATGCAGAATTTAATTTTGCTTCCAACGAGCTCTCCATATAGAAATTTAAGTAAAAGCAAACAAAGATATGTCGAAAATACAAACAAAAAAAGCAGGTTTTTTTCTTTACTTCCTTCAAAATAAATAAATATTATTTTATTAATTTAACTATTTTTTTTTTTTTAAGAGGTCCATTTTAAGCAAAAATGTCCTTTAATGTGACAAGTGTATTGTCACTCTCTTTCTGTTTTCTAAAACAAACTAAAACAACATATTTCTACATTGTGGCTTAAATATAAGTCTGGGTTCTTCTATCAAGTGTTTCAACAGATATATCCCATCTTTTTCAGTGATGCAAGGTTCTGTAATGGGAAATACCTAGAATTGAAGTAAAGCTATGAAAAATCTTTTCTCTTTTCAAAAAATCATTGCAGAACTAAACTATAAATTTGTTAATAAGAATACCTGGTCAAATGAAATTGTAGAAGATTTTCCCTTTTCTTGTAACTTTGCTTCTAAAGAAGATAGCCTCCCCAGTAATTCAACATTTTTATGTCTTTTTCTTTCACGTTCAACTATAACTCGACCAACATTCCAGTTATAAACATTCACCACATTTCCTCCAATGGGCTGCTACTTCTCTACCGTTTGCTCACTAAGGAAGTATTTACTTACGCGTCCAAGCTTAAATGATGAAGCACGATGATTACACTATCCACCTTGATTACAATGTCTTGCATCGATCCATTCATCCACCATGATTGAATATTTTTATAGAGAAATTCCAACTACTTGCTTTCATGCCTCTAAGTGTCCTAATTGAAATTAAGTTACATTAAGCTCACTCTACAAAAAAATTATACGTAGACTATCCTGAACGTTAAAATGTCATATTTGGCTCCAAGTAAAACATTATCTAATGATATACTTGCATGTACAAGAATCTATCTTCATCAAATACCAAATTGTGTTAATATCTCAAGAACGATTATTTTCATGCATAATCTCCAAATTTGGCTAGTTGACATGCTAAAATTTCCTATAAATAAATAAATGTAAACTCAAACATTATCATGCCACTCGTTGTTTCTCGTAGCTAAACTGTTGAATTTTTAAACCTCTTTATGCAACTAATTCAAATTTTGTCTATCTACGAAAGCTCCAAAAAGAAAAACATGTAGTTTGTTTCAATCGTTTTCAAAATCTATTTTACAAAGGCAAAGTTCTTTTCATTTATTCATTAAAGCTCAGAATAAGACTTATATATTGCAAATCCATTAAGTGTAACTTTTCTATTTGTGATTTGTAAATTTATACCACCCATCCAAAACATGGAGCTAGTTACACTCATGTTGTAATTTATTTGGAATTTGTTATTTCAGTCACACAAAACAAAAAGTTCATTTTAATCATCATATTTGTAACTTTATCCACGATTAAATAGATCTAGAATCCAATTATGTCATCTTGGAATCAGTGACACGAAAAAGCTACTTAAAATTTATGTAAACTAATAGAGCATATTTTGGGTCAAGGAAAAAAATAACATTTCAAAGATAAACAATGGTTCATGGGTCATTCCATATCATTTAAATTGCAACATTATTTGTAAAGATAGAAAAAAAATTTAAATCTTTAAATTGTTTGCGCATTGTTAGTAGGCATTGATAAAGGATGAGACCCTAAAAACATGATTACTTTAGAGTTATTGAGAACATTGAATTGCAAGACCCCAAAAACATAGTTCCTTTTTTCGCTAAAGATCTTGTTTGGGCCGAAATTAAATGAACAAATGGAAGAATCGATCGCGATGTCAAAATCTTCTTTGATAGAGTTTCTACCTTCACTAGAACGAAAGAAATGATCATTGATACTCCGTGTAGTTTTATTTGAAAATAAAAACAAGAAAAATGCCTAGTGCTTCATTAAGATACAAATGCATTATCTAGAGAATATTAATGTCGATACATTTACCATTTTTCGTATTTACTAACATTCCAAAAATTGTTTATTTTGTTATGCATGTTCATATGGCCTCAATGACAAAATAAAGAAAACAAAAAACTAGATGTAGAATCTCATTTGTCTAAAAAAGAGAATGTCAATGTCATTTTATTGTTAAGGTTATCGTAAAATATGTATACCTAGATAGTAAATTTTACGTATAATATTTAGAAACATGGAAACAAACAAAGATAGCATTGTCATGGTCGAATTGACATATCAAGAGAGGCTAAGTTTATGCATCAACTAAGGCGTTTAAAAGACAGTGTCATATGTAGAAAGTCGTTTTTATTTAGATGTGTCAGTTGATTCGATGTGTAAAATACACATCAACAAACATGTTAACATGGATGTGGCATCTCGAAATAACGACTTTTTTTTTGCCCAAAATAGACGTATTAAACATATACAGTCGTTTGATAAAAGAAAACTATGAACTTCATTAAAAAAATAAGATAACTGTCAAATCTTTTGTCCCGAAAACATAATGATGAATTTTTTTTTACCAAAAGTCCGGCAATACAAATGTTCATTTCAAAATTGGAATATATACAAAATTGTTGTTAGAGGCAATGGTAAAGCTATCTCATTACAAATTCATAATCATGTATTCAACATTTAATGCAAAAAGATACGAAATATATGTGTTTTCTCTTATTCCTTTAATATGATCATTCAATATGTAACCATTCAATTTCATTAATACATAAAGTTTTTTCTTTCATGTGTTTTTTCAAAACAACAGTATCAATTGTACACCATAATTGCATTTGATGGACAGCCGACTGGGATGACAGATGCATGGGTTGTTGCATCACGAAATACAACTCAAGGTATTGCACTTTAGTTAAATAAAAGTATACAACTATATTGCCAATTTCATCATGATTCGAAAGTCAATGCATTTATGGTTGATAATGCACCGACAGAGATGACATCATTGAAATAAGTTTATTCTCGTTACTATTTATTGCAACATTTGTTGATTTTGAAAATCTGACCCTTTAACGCATTGAACATTGAATAAAGATCACGCGGTGCAAAGTGATATTATGTGTCATGCATATAAAAAAGGCATGGCTAGAAAACGTGAATCGATTCCTCACTAATTTAGCAAGATTTCACATTTACATATTAGAATTGTTCCAATGACTATCTAATAGATGATAAATTTGTTGGCTACTTTCATAAGAATTGGATTGTTAGTAATAAGTTTCATAGGTCTATATATTGTTGTTTGTGTTTCTTTATTTGTCTTTCAAAAAGTTTAACATTTCCACCAACTTAATTATTTACTTTTAAGAATGTGAATGAAAGTTTAACCAGTTTCTTCATGCACAAATTAAGAAACCAATAATTCCATAGGGTCATACCATTCTTACATAAACACATCTTTTTTTACAATCGACAAAAAAATTGTGTTTTACGAATTAACTATTTGTTGTATTTGCTCTTGAAAAATGTTAATCCTTGTTACTGATTTAAAGAAATTCCGAACATTGAAACATTTATAATATAAAATTAGAATTTTTATATTAATAATCCTTCTATTTTCAAAATTTCTTTGAACCGATAACAATTTTCAACATTTTTCAAAATCACATACAAGTCAGTCCATTCGATGAGCTTATTTTTTTCATCGATCGAAAAATAGAGTTTGATTTTAGATAATAATGATATGATTTTTCAAGATTATTGACCTATTGATTTGCATTGCAAAAAATCGCAACTTTTCACCCACATCCCTAAAAATAAATAACTAAATTAGTACAAATGTCTTATCTTTAAAAAACACAAAAGATTAATATTAACAATACTATGTGCACTTAAGGAACTTATCGTCTGAAAAAGTAATCCAAAAATTCTTCGCTATTTGTGAAATGATTGAAAAAACATTCTATCGCATTGACCAAATCATCATTGAAACAATTTTAATTATGTAACCCAATTATGTGTACATCGCACTTCCTCTTTCCTAACTAATAGTGAATCGACTCACGATTCTTTGCCTCGCATTTTTTATATATCAAACACACTATCAGTTTGAACTGTGTGATTCTCTTGTTATGTTCAATATGTTAAAGTTTTACATTTTCAAAATAAACACAGGTCGGCATGCATACTCATGAGAATGAAGTTACTTCAATGCTACTATCCAAGTCATTGCATCATTAACCATTATTGCATTGATTTTCCAATAAAGACGTAATTTATGACATGGTTGCATAAATCACTCCAACCAAAGTAAAAAGTCTTGAATTTTATTTCTTGATGCAACAACACATGCAACTGACACCCCACTATGTTCTTCATCAAATGCAACTAAAGTATACAACTGATACTGACATACTCAAATAATACATGAATTGAAAAAAATTTCTTCATAAATGAAATTGAATTGTTTCAAATTAAATTACTATATTTAAAGAATCATAGAAAACACACATAACTCATATTTGTTTGTCCTGAATGTTGAATCCATGTATATTCAAATGTTATGAGATAGCTTAACAATGTCTTCAACATTTATCTTGTCTGGATTCCAATTAACGTCTGCACCGTTTAGCTTTAGGTTAAAAAAAAATCATATTTATGGTTTTTCTATCAAAAATTGACACTAATGTTTTTTCTTAAGTGGATAGTTTCTTTTACTTCAAGAAAAAGAGATGTTTAGTACATATTTTATGTGCAAAAAGTTTGTATCTCGAACTGTCGCATCCATGTTAACGTGTTTCTTGATGTGCATACTACACACATACTTAATTGACACATGCAAACAAAAACAATTTTCTACATCTGAGGCCATATCCCTTAAAAGCCTTACTTGATGTGTATCCTTAACTTTTCCTAAATTATCAAATCGACCATGAAAATATCATCATTGTCAGTCTTAATGCCCATTCATATTATACGTCAATATTGCTATCTCGAAATATTTTACCATAACCTAAACAATGAAATGGCATTGACATTCACTGTTCTTAGTAAATGAAGTCTTGAGTCTAGTTGCTTGTATTCTTTATGTCCTTAAGGTTTAATGAACATGCATAACCACATAACTAATTTTAAAATATCGGTACATAAATATAAAGATAAATGCATTGTCATTAATAACATATAAATAATGCATGCATTGTCATTAATAACATCTAAATAATGCATTCTTTAAATATTTACATTCTATATCTCAATGAAGCATTATCCATTTCTTCCATTTGTATTTTTTTTCTTGATGAAGCTACATTGAGCATCAAGGTTCATTTCTTTAACTCCAATGAAATAAAAAACGAACCAATTGATATAGCCACATCAAAAAAGGAAGTTGATCACCAGAACAAGGAGGACGAACTAGTATTAGAATAAATTGGGCAAGAAGCAAGCTACAAACCATTACTTCGACAACAACCCTATGTTGAAGTAAGGCCAAAATCATCTCAAAACTCAGGGTAATTCTGTAACAAGATCTAGAGCAAAGGCACAGATGGAAGCCACATCACAAATAAAAGAAGAAGAAACTGAGACCCTAATAAAAAAATGAAGGAAACCCAACAAATTTCATAAAGAACTAGAAATAACAAGACAAAAACCCACAGGAAAGCAATCAAGGCTAGATCATCTAGTTGAGTCCTACCTATCATAAATTGATTCCTCGTGAATCAATTTATCATCTATCATCTATGTGTCATCACATTTTTTTAGGCATTTCTTGATTTTGGGATAGCGGGGTCAGTCAAAAGTATGTCGAGTGGGTACTTATTGGATGCAGAATTTAATTCTGCATCCAACGAGCTCCCTCGATTGAAATTTGAGTAAAAACACGGAGAGATATGTCGAAAATACAAACAAAAAAAGTAGTTTCTTTTATGATACATATCCCCAAATTTATATTAAAAAAGTGTTTAAGACTTATACGGTATTTAAAATTTAAAGCAATTTCATTGTCCAGTACAGGAGTTTTGTATTGTGGGCCACGCCACAGGCCACTGCCCAGTGCCCAGCAGCTGGTCCCACTGTCCCAGGTTGGCAAGGCCGCCGTTGGCCGCTTAAGCCTTAACCTATCCACTCACAGAGGGGCCGAGGGCCATGCTGCCTCTTCAGATTGCGAGTACCATAAATTTTGACGTGTGTTTAATATGAGTGCACGTCAAACTGACGGTTTGAAAATTCTGGAGGACGTCAATGTTGACGTGTTAAAAAAATTTCCACCTATCAAATACGTGTAAAATTTTCATTTCATGTAAAATTTTCTATTTCATGTAAAATTTCCATTTCGTGTAAAATTTTCCACGTATATGACAAGTGGAAATTTTTTTCACATGTCAACATTGACGTCCTCCAGAATTTTCAAACCGTTAGTTTGACGTCCACTCATATTTATCACACGTCAAAATTTATGGTACTCGCAGTCTGAAGAGGCAGCATGGCCCTCAGCCCCTCGCCTCCTCTGTGAGTGGATAGGTTAAGGCTTAATACTGGGAAGTGGCCCGCAATACAAAACTCCTGTACTGGACAATATTGTCCTGGAAAATCAGAGTGTAAGTTCAATCATGCTGCAAAATACTAATTGGTTTCATAGGATCTTACTTTCTTTTACTTGTTCATGTGTGTGGGATTTAGATTTCAGAAATACTGACATGTTTAGTCCAATCTATGTGGGGGGGGTATACTGTACTGTGGTGTTTTCATGGTGATCTGGTCGTTATATCTGGAATGAACCTGAGATTTAAGGCTCTTAGGAAGTGAGGTGTGTCATTTATTTATATTGACAAAACAAAGGCTTAATTTAGAATTCGGTTATGGTAAAATATTCAGCGAGAAAGATCATGGGGCGGGGGATGATAGAGCTGAAAAAGAGACATAGCACAAGCAACAGGCAAGTAACGTTCTCGAGGCGGTGGTCAGGGTTGCTGAAAAAGGCACAGGAGCTTTCTGTCTTATGCGATGCGAAGGTGGGCGTCATCATTTTCTCTAATACCGGCAGTATGCAGACTCTACGATTTTTCCAGCTCCAGGTTTTCCTCCAGTAGTTGTCTAGTCTATTTCATGGCTATTGATGAAGTACAGCGCTAGGTTATTTTGGTCAAGTGTCTTTCTGCTTCAACTAAATGGCTTGTAATGGTTTAGTTTCTATAATTCCATGCTTCTTTGTTTGTTTTTTCGTTTGATGGTGCCCAAATTTATAAAGACGGGTGTAAATGTACCCGAAACGAACAGTTCAGAAACCTTGCTTTAAACAAATATAGTCACAATAGGATTGACTTTCCCATTTCTATTTGAGTGTGAGCTTCATCATTTATGGTAACACATGGAAATTTCGTTGATTCATCTCTGTAACATTTCGGGTAGATCTTGTCTTGAAATCTTGAATGTATGAATGCCAGTCTGCTTTGAAAGGATGACGTTAAGGACTAGAGCCAATTTCATGCCCTAGTTTATCATAATCAAAGCTCACTGTTTGTTGTTTTAGTAAAGTGTTCATTTCTGTTTCAAGTTGTTGACAGGATTGGACGGCATCTAAGTTCATAAGAGTCCATCTGTGAAAAAAATTATGCTTTTGTTCAGTTATAAGCATTTTGAAGGCATATGCAAAAATATTACGATAAGATATTTGTGTGTTCGTTTTAGTTGATCCCTATCTTTTATTATAGTGGGCATAGAATATCATTCCCTGTTATTTGTGTGTGGTCGCTCATTCTCCTACGCTCCCAAAGACGTGTGACAGTTTTTTTTCTTTACATATTCGTCGTTTTCTTTCATGTATGGACGTTCCGTTCTGTTTAAATGGAGAGATTTTTTCGACCCACAAATGGGTGCCATGGTCGAGACGCAGTAAGACAGTACAATGGTCACATGAGAGGTACCATGGACATATATATTGCATGATATGCACATCGGCCTTGAGATCTTGTTGTCAAAGTTAACACTGTTTATGAATTGTACTAGCCTATACATAATAGGTGAAAAAAGGAGCAGATACTTTGGTTCTCTAATCCATGTAGATATGAGGTACAGCCTTGGCGTCCCCAGGAGTCCCACGAATTATCCAAGCCACATGAGAAATCATTCCCAACAAGTGCGCCGTATTGTACTCCAACCTTCGGCGCGGGCCCGCTTTTCTTGAAAACTAGACATAAAACAGCAACATCCTGTGGATTTTACATCAAATCACACTTATTTTTTTATCACACTTGAGTATCACCAAATTGCCTAGGACGTAAAATGACAGTCACCAAAAACTCAAAAACGTCACCAAATTTTCACAAATGATGGGCACTGGAAATTTGAAATTCCAGGCCTGCACGCGACTACGGATAAAAAGCAACAATAAGTGCCATTGTAAAAATTTATGGAGTTACCCATTCAATGAAGTCAAAGGCTGTCGTCATGAAGATCTACATTGAATTTGAAACTACTTCATAAAATCTTCATTTCCATTAGCCATCCAATCAAGTCATATCCATTAGTGTACATCGTACTTCATAAAATCTTCACATCGGCGATGTCATTACATAAAATCTTCATTGCTAATCTTGACAGGGGCAATGTCATTACATAAAATCTTCATTGCTAATCTTCACATCGGCGATGTCATTACTAGAATCAAAAACCTTTGAATAACATCCAATGTGGAAGTAACTTAACCCTATCACATAAGCTCCGCACATAGGGTTTAGAAAAGGGCGGCCCGAGTTCAGCTTTGATGACCTAACCCAGGCTGAGGTGGCTCTTTACAGTACATGAGTTTCAAAAAGATCAATCACTATTGATATAAGGTACAGTTTTTGGAAGACAATTAATCCAATCAAATTTAAATTAATAGGTAGAGCAATTTTATTGACTAATAATATAGTATATTTGATAGTTTCTGAAAGTTTTGTGAGAGGCCCATGGGCTAGCTAAAGTTGGAATCCTCATGTACGGAGGTGCATTTTATCCTCATGTGCAGAGGCTTACAGCATTGGAGGAATAGCGCAGCTGTAAGATGGTGGGGTGGGGCCCATTGACCTGGTATCCATTCCTGAAGTTATGGAGTTAGGATTCTTTAATTTCAATGAAATAACAGGTTTTGGTAATTTTCAAGGAAAAAATACTTACCACTAGCATAGTTACTTGACTTATGGTTTATGTTATATCATTTATGATAAGTTTAACTATTTGGTAAATAGTTTAGCCCCAAGGGTTAGCTCAATTGGTAAGACCTGCGCATATTCTCTCTAATGTAGAGAAGTATTGATGGATTTCCCGTGCTTATTTCCATATGAAAAAAAAAGTATAAAAAAAAATCCCATATCTAAATGAATTAATACAGATAAGCCATTCATATATATCATAATAACAATTTATATAGGAAGTTTCTTTTCTATTAATGTATGGGAAGTGTGCTTTCTATTAATTAATTTTGAATATGTATTAATTTAAAATATGCATAATGTTAAAATGTAATTAATGTTATGAATATATTATTAGTATTTAAATGTATTTATTTTTATTTTTATTTCCGATAAAAACTAAAGATTATATATTAAAAATATATATATATATATATATATATATAAGAAAAGAGAGATTTTTTTAATGTTTGGTTGACCTTAACCATGGACATGCTTTGTTTTGTTTGCGTGTTAATTTTTTTTTTGGTCTTTTATTGTTTGTTTTGGTTTAGTATGTTAAAGTGAAAATCAAAGTTGTGTATAATGGGAAGAAAGAAAATGAGATGGAGGCCATTATTAGATAAAAGGCGAGGGATCTTAAAGAAGTTGGGGTTGGTCAAGGTCAAATAAGTATGTATGTTTCATTCTTCATTTATTTATTTGTTTTTGTAAATTTTGTATATTGTTTTTATGGTATGTATGGTTAATTCATATTTTTTGTATATGTTTTATCCATATACAAAAATATGCACTTCATCATAGTGATTACTCTTTTGTTGCGATTTCATCAAATAAACCTTATGCCATGTCAACTCTATCCTCTCATTAGATGAATTGATTAAATAATTTAGTGCAAATTAATGTGTATTCAACAATAGTCAAATAGAATTAAAGATGGTTATTAAATACAAGTTTTTTTTCATGGGAATATTTGCAGAGGATTAAAGACCATTTGCTCGTTTTTTGTAAAAGCAATAAAGCTCACTTAAAAAGTAATGGAAGATGTCACTTGACCTTCAATGCCCTTATTCCAAAAGTTTGATCGAAGGAAACCAGACAGTGGCTATTATCCAAGGATCTCTGGCGACAATAGAAAGGAACTAAAACTTTGGCATTCACACAAGTTTCTTGCAGTTAAGTCAAATCTATTTGGTTTTCATTGTCTCCTACCATGAGGAGAAGGGTAGAAATTATTTATTTATTTTCACCAAGGCTTAAACTTCAAATCAATTATTATTTCCACATGGAGAAGCAGTCGGTTGAGCTATATTCATTGAGGCTGCCAAGACATAAAATGATTTTGCAGAAATAATTATTTAAAGTCACTAATAAGTTTGTTGGGCATGATCTAAATGTTCAGCCAAACCTACGCATCTAAGAATTACTCCCATCCCATGCCTTCAAGTGTGATTTTAAAGTTTTGTGTTGTAGTTGGTGGGATTGATTGATGATGCATACCCCTTCCCTTTGTTTATTTAGTTAGGCACTATATTAAGGTTTTAATGAATTTTTTAATCCCCATAGTGTCCACTAAAATTTGTGAAACTAAGTGAGGACCTAATAAATACAACAATATTTAAAATCGATTATTTCCACAGATTGATAACAAAGAAACCCATAGACATTTACAAATGCATCTAAAGTTTCAAGAGAACCGTGTTTTACCTTTTACCTTTTAAAGAGGAGATAGTAATCTGGTTCAATCAATAGTTCGAGGTTGGTTGTGCTGAGGTAAATGTTTTAATTAATATCCCAAACATATCTATTCCTATAAAATATAAGGTAAGGGGAGGCGTCGTTTTATAATAGTGAATAAAATAAACACTGCTTATGCTTCTATTTTTTAGCAACACTTATGTCACAAGTGTTTGATCTATTGACAGAAGCAACAATATGATAATCTCCTAGTTTTATGAGCTCAGATGGATTTATTCAGGTGGAAACACTATAGCATTCCCTCACTTGCCTAAAACCCCAAAGTCTTTTACATTAAGAGACTACGTATGATCTGGAGAGAGGGAAGAGTCATCGCTCAGAATGCAGGTAGGGTTTATGTGAGTAATTCAAGAACCACCGGCAACCACAATAATATCCAACGCCTCTTCGGCTTCATGGATATCACTATGGCTCGGTCATTGCCCCTCCTTATTCTCGTGGTATATTATGATGGCTGACTACTGACTGCTTCTCATTCCTATCCATCTGTTCCCATCCATCTGCTAAGTGCATGTATTCTTATGAATCCCAATCTATAGATTCACCATAAAGATGGAGGATAGAGGTATGAAGTAACGTAGGGACAACTATAAGTGTTTTCTTATCCCCCAAAATCCATTAAGTAACTTGCATCATGAACATACACCATTATATTATGCTTTGTAAACTTCACTAGCTAAGGTCCTAATATCCAACAGGTTATTAAGTTGTTGGTCATGTTGCATATTTAACTACTTGTGCATGTGCTGCTGGTGATAGGGATGGAACCGGCATCCCTGAACGATTGTTAGTTAATGGGGATGCTGGAACTAACAAGGATGTTATGCAAGGTAGCTATGTAGTGGTCGAACCCAAAGGTGACCACGTCTCAATATTCGCACATAACTATGTTTTACAGTTTTCTTCTCCTTTCGGCAATGCCCAGCAACTAATTGAACTTTTAAGTGGGATAATACTAATTAAAAAATTCTCAATCTAAAGAGAGGTAAGATGCCCTTCTAAGCAGAAGCGATGAGGGTCACCCAACCTATCCATCATACAAAAGGGGAGTGGTGCATGGATCCTGGGGACGATGGGATGACACAACAATTGTTCACTGAGAAATTGACCAAATCAGTGTCCATTAAGAGAGACATGCTTACTGTCAAAGTAGCAAGTACGTTATTCAATTTATAGCGGCCTAAATTAAGCATGTGAAGCAGACAAAGGATTAAGCATGTGAAGCAGACAAAGGGGAGAAGATTAGCCAATATTTGAATTGCATAATCAGTAACCATCAATATTGCTTTCTACATAAATATATTTTAGGAAAAAATTGGAAATGAGAAGCTAAAGAAAAAATTTAAGCAATCTACACAATAATTTCACAAAGCCTGAGAAATTTTGTTCAATTAGCACACAAACATTATGTAAAGATATGCACAGTGAGTAACCTCAAAACAGTGTGAAATAAAATGTCCATGAAAAATATAACGAAAATAATATGCTTGGCTATAAACAAATAAAAATAATCGAAGCCATTGTTTCTCACCCACATTTTATATGTCTTCCCCACACTAGCATTATCTGAATAATTGGTAGCCTATTCCCTGCACAATTATCACAATGAAACAAATTGCAGCACATCAACATAAAATAATTTGTCAAAATATAACAACATTTAAAGTTTCCCTATGATTTTAAACTAAATCGGTTTGAGACTAAACCAGTCACGGCTCTCACACCAAAGCCAAATACATAGTGACAGAAACTAAGAGTAAAAGAGTTTTAAAGTAAACATAAAACGACCCAAATAAATGAGAAACAAATTTGTTTTGGAAAGTTCAGAGCACTTATGTAAAAGGTGTAACTTATGAAAAATACACTGCTAGGCATTACCTAGCTTAACATAAAAGGCAACAGAAATTCTTCGGTTGCCTCTACACTCAATTCTATCCCATGAGAACCCATCAATTCAAACAATACTGATATATATGTAATCAAGAGAAAAGATGATTATCACTACGACGTTCTCTGTTAATATTCCATCTGAATCTATACTTGATCAAACAACATACTTCACAAAAAAAAAAATCAGAAAGGCTTCATCTTAAACGTACAAGATGAAAGCCTATGCCTATCAACACAACCAACCCTTTTATCATTCATTAAGGCAGGCAAGACTTAAAAATTTATTCAAAATATATGTGAAGACTTGTTTTATAAAGACTTAATAATTAATATTAATTTATTAACTATCTAGATTTAATGTACTGATTTTGATTGTGCCAATTTTAAGACTTATATAAAACTAATAATAATAACAATTTATTGACTTGTCAACACAACTACTAACCAAAATAATTACACTTCCAAACTCTTAAAAGCATAGATCTTCACATAACGAGAAATCTTGATGCAATCTGTCAATGGAAACCTGCAAATGCCATCTGCCTTTTTCGTCTTGAAGCTCACCCTTAACTCTTACTTTGTGTTGAATAACCATCTTGGTAGCACCATTTATTCTCGTTCTCAACGAATTGAGACATTGATATGAATGGTTATCTAAGACTGTTGGATCTTGTTCTCAGTGAAATGAGCCTTTGAAAGAGAGCTTTATACATCTTCTCTTTTGAATGTTGGCTTAATGTTAAATTGTTATTGTTGCATTCTGGTTTAACAAACCAAATTCCTGTCAATGACATGTGTTGCCTTTCATTTATTCAATACATAGGGATGCTTGTTTTATTTTTCTTTGGTAGCCGAGAAGGAATAATATTTCCTCGTAATTAAGATTTTGGGCCCTGAACTTCATAGCATTTTATTTTGGGTAATCAAGTCTAATTCTAGGATGAGATTTATGATTTAAGCATGTTTTTGTTTGGTGCTCCTTATTATCTGAGCAACTTGTTTTTCAACAGTCTTGTAGATTTTCATATGCATCATAATATTTCTTATAATTAGAGATATTTTGTTTCTTATAATTAGAGATATTTAGTTTGGTGCTTCTTATTATGTGAGCAACTTTTTT
The DNA here is from genome assembly GCA_001517045.1 of Pseudotsuga menziesii. Taxonomy (NCBI): domain Eukaryota; kingdom Viridiplantae; phylum Streptophyta; class Pinopsida; order Pinales; family Pinaceae; genus Pseudotsuga; species Pseudotsuga menziesii. The sequence continues at coordinate 92,249 of LPNX011171729.1, forward strand.
TTTCAATCGTCTTATGGATTCTTTATTGCTTAGTCTCTCAACCGCTGAAGTTTGGAAAGATGGAAGAGGCTCCCAAGAATGGTCGTTGGAACTTCAATAACAAGGTTTTCGTCCTCTAAAGGTTTCGAAAATTTGATTTCAAACTCCCTCATTCTAGATTCTTAATCTATCCCAGTTGTTTGTTCTCAGACTATGGTTCGGGAATGGGCAATTGCATGTTTCAATTCAAGAGTTCATACAAATGAAATAAATAATATGGGACGGGACCTTCAGCAATGTTTTGGGACGAGACCTTCAGCAATGTTGTGTCAGAAGAGGATTGGTATATTATCCACATATGAGTTAAATAGTTGCATTTTACATATTTCAGATTTCGGACATTGCATAATTTAAAGGTCTACTATAGATGATGGCCGACTATTTGGGCGTTCTAGAAGAATCGCTTCAAGACATAAATAAGAACCCTTTTGACAAGGTGGAAAGGATGCTAAGTCAGATGAAGTCTAGACATCCAAGGCCGCCTCAATTTTTGCTCTACATCTTTCGAGAGAGGAAGAACAATGGTCTTTATGGTGATTGTGTAATTCTTGTGCTAATAAATGATCCTATTTTTTATTTTTTTATGTTGTTAAACTAGATTTTGTGACTTAGTAACATTTCTTATTTTATATTTTTATTCCCTGTTTTAAGGCTTTGGAAGAGGAAATTATTGGCGGACTTGGGGGTCACTAATCAATGTATTCCCCCCTCAAAGTATGAAAAAGGCAAATGATCAATATTTAACAAACGTGGCTTTGAAAATAAATGCAAAGTAGCCTGACATCTAAAGTTTACTGGGTATACCTTTGCCTTTTTAGTCAACCTCGTTGCTTAAATATGTTGATGCATTTCTGTAACTGTTATTTTGTCTTTTAGATTGGTGGCCTCAAATATGTGTTGGCTGTGGAATTTGCTCATAAGATACCTAAAATATCCACAAAACCAACAATTATTATTAGGGTGGATGTCTTTCATGGTTTTCCAGGACATGCAGATTCACCTTCAATTTCAGCGGTATTTATGTTTTACATGTTATTGAGGTTTTTGACTGGAATTGATAGACGCTTAAATTTAATATATGTTGTGATGTGGTAATGTTTTATGTGATATATATTGTAATTTGTTGTGAAGTCGAGTTTTACTCAACATTTTTTCCCATAAATAAGTTTCTAGGGTTTCAAATTGTATGTTCTAGTAAATTTTATCTATACCGCATAGCATGTAAAAGTTCAACACAGATGGAGAACTGGCGGCACTAAGGGCTAAAAGAAATTTAGATGGGGAACTCACGATACAAAAGGGATAAGGATTTTTCAACGAGAGGAAATGCTTGATAATCTACAAGCATTACAAAATCCTAGGATCTTTAATGGGTGCCTCTCTACACAAACAAATGAGAATCCTTTTGATATAACCAGATGTTCACGGTCTTGACAGTTACATACTCTGAAATTATGAGAAAAATTCAACAACATCCTGGAAGCAACATTTTATTTAAGTCCAGGAAAATTCAAACTAAAAGCAATAAAACCATAAATTAATGGAGATGGGCGGTTAAACCTTATAGATGTCATGCATCACCACTTTCTTAATGTTCTTGAGTCGTAATAACTCATGGGTTGTAGAGCCTTCATCGCCTCCTATGATGAAAACGCTTTTGAGGCTAAAATCACACATCTTGACTAGAAATTAGAATCACGAGAACCAAGTCTTTACCGACATTTAAAGGGATACAAGTGAGGGATATTAGGAGATGCAAATTACTTAATTACTTACTTCTGGCGACAGACGAGCGCCAAATGCACTAGTAATTTGTGATAGATCACCTCGTCCAAGGTTGGTATCAATGGCTATAATATTATTCTCACTCGAATCCCCTCTTGAAATATGATCATCAAACCTAGAAAATCTTATATGTTGTTATGGAATGGTCAAGATGTGTTGTTAAAATATCCTTGAAACTTTCTCTCGACCTTTTTCTCATAATTTCATAGTCTGTAACTGTCAACGACCGTGAATAGTTGGTTATACCAAACGGATTCTCCTTTGTTTGTGCAGAGAGGCGCCCATCACATATCCTAGGACTCTGTAATGCCTGTAGATTATCAAGAATTTCCTCCCAATTCCATGCCCTGATCAATTTACTCAAACTTACTATTTAATTTCCCGTTGAAAAATCCTTATCCCTTTTGCATCGCAAGTTCCCCATCTAAAATTCTTTTACCCCTTTAGTGCCGCTAGTTTCCCATATGTGTTAAACTTTCTACATAATATGCAGTAAAAATAAAATTTACGATAGACAGACCGTTTGAAACTCTAGACACTTATTTTTCGTAAAGAATGTCCGAGTAAAGGATTTCGGCACTGACGAAAAGGTTTTGCATTGAGAAAAAACTCATTGCAAGGAAACTTTCTGCCAACAGTTGTAAAAGTAACCACCTAATGATTTGACCATTTGAAACTGGTTTATTCAAAGATATAATTATACAATAATCAGTATGCATGTGGATAATGTAAAAACTTATTAATAACAATTTGATAGCATACATTACTGCAACCCATTCTTTTTTGGATTTTTTCTTAGTAGGTGTTTGATTATCGATTAGTCGGGATAAAACCTATCTATTCCAATTGTTTAAGTTTAAGAATGTGAAACTAAATCTTCAGGCAGCAAATATTCCAATTGTTTAAGTTTAAGAACGTGAAACTAAATCTTCAGGTAGCAAATTCATTGAATTGATAATTCAGAGTTTCAGTTTACTTAGTTGAACTTCCGCACCTGTAAAAGAAGCAACAATAGCATTAATAGTTTCACTAATTTCATTATATACATCTATAACAACAAAGGAAGGAACAAAGGTAGCCACTAGAAAGGTTTAATATTCCAATTACAGTCCAAGATCCAAGAGAACCTGCTAGATATTTATATTTCCTTCAAGGCAGCAAAATTTTGTAGAGCAAAGGTGAAGCCAGTGCTAGCTTCATCCCTTACAGATCGAAAGTCAAATCGTTTTCTATCACAGTATAGTTTAGTTACGCACTTATAACTTTATTTTTGGGATATACATATGGTTGACGACTCTTACAGCAGTCGAAGGCAGTCAAGCTTAACAAGTCCACTGAGAAGTCATTTGTGAAGAGTGTGAAATTGTTATGCTGCATAAGCATGAGAATTAGAAAAGAACTGTTTATTCTTGCATAATCCACCCTTGAAGCTCCAACCTAATTCAAAACAACTCCCAATCACTAGTTTCTACACAAAAGTAGAGTGCATACTTTCTGTTGATATACAACAATAACAAACATAAATAGTTTCAAGGTGACGTGGCCTGTAAATTGTCTCATAGAATACTCTCCATAATTGAATACATTTTCAAAGAGCTCCTTCGAAGTGTTCCTTCTGAATTCCATTTACCTTGGATTCCCACACTAGAAACAATGATTAAACCATATAATCTCGAAGGCCTTTGGCAATATTTGCCAGACATATCAAGTATTATTATTATTTCTCGTTCTATTTGTCTGTGTAAAATTTCTTTCCAATGGTTGTTGGGAGTTGATTTATTGACCTGGTTTTAGTGGGAGAACCTGGCATCCCCAGAATTGGTGTTGTGAGCTCTGCTCTATTCCACATTAGTAGAGGTAGCTTTCTCTCACGAAATGCCCCTCTGCCTCACCTTTTGCCATAGAGGAAAATAGGGTAGGTCTCTCACGTGACCATCTGTGAGGTTGGTTACTTGGAGAGTGCCTACATTATGGAGGACATCACATCCTCACCAACCCTGACCTTTCATGAGCTCGGACTTGCATTTAATCAATTATATATATCAACATTCAAGCTCGAAAATCTATGCTGTAAGAAAAGCATACCTAGAAATCTTGATGCAAACTGTCAAACCTGCAAACGTTGAGCTTGGTAACCCTATGTTGGCACGGAGATTTAAAAAGCTTGACACTTTATACAATTTGATATGCTTGGTTACAATGTCTTAATGTATTTTATTTGTCCTATATCGTATTATCAATTGCTATCATCGTCAGCTTGTGATCTGAACCATTGTTGAAAGATTTACTTTTCGAGAGGGCACTCGGTAGAAAACGTTTTTAAACGTATTAATTGTCATAATAAAGAAGGTATTGTTTACAACGAGCCAAAACCATAAAAGATTGGGGATAATTATACAATTGTTGATATCATCCTCGCTGTTGGGTCCTGGGGCACAGGAACCGATAGCAACGTCATATCCCCAAATTAATAGTAATATAAAAAATAGACAATAAAAAACAATAATAATAATTAAATGTTTTAAATATTACCAAACTTTAGTCTAAATTCCATTACATTTAAGAAAAACTATTACAAACTTTAGAAGATTGAGAAATTTTGCCCATATCTAAATGAATTAATACTCATGAGCGATTCATATATATCGCCTGCGGTAGGTTTTGGGCCCTGAATTCATAGCAATTTATTTTGGGTAATGAAGTCTAATTCTAGGATAGGATTTACGGAGTAAGCATGCTTTTGTTTGGTGCTCGTTATTTGAGCAACTTGTTTTTCAGCGGTCTTGTAGATTTTCATGTGCATCATAATATTTCTTATAATTAGAGATCTTTTGTTTCTTATAATTAGAGATATTTTCTTTGGTGCTTCTTATTATGTGAGCAACTTGTTTTTCAATCGTCTTTTGGATTCTTTATTGCTTAGTTTCTCAACATCTGAAGGAAAAACTTGACACTTTATACAATTTGATATGCTTGGTTACAATGTCTTAATGTATTTTATTTGTCCTATATCATATTATCAATTGCTATCACTGTCAACTTGTGATTTGAACCATTGTTGACATATTTACTTTTTGGGAGAGCACTCGGTAGAAAACATTTTTAAACCTAGAATATTAATTGTCATAATAAAGAAGGTATTGTTTAAAAGGAGCCAAAACCATAAAAGATTGGGATAATTATACAATTGTTGATATCATCCTCGCCGTTGGGTCCTGGGGCACAGGAACCAAGAGCAACATCATATCCCCAAACCAATAGTAATATAAAAAATAGACAATAAAAAGTAATAATAATAATTAAATGTTTTAAATATTACCAAACTTTAGTCTAAATTCCATTACATTTAATAAAAACGATTACAAACTTTAGAAGATTGATAAATTTTGCCCATATCTAAATGAATTAATACTCATGAGCTATTCATTTATATCACCTACGATAGATTTTAGTCCCTGAACTTCATAGCATTTTAGTTTGAGTAATGAATTCTAATTCTAGGATAGGATTTACAGTGTAAGAATGCTTTTGTTTGGTGCTCCTTGTTATTTGAGCAACTTGTTTTTCAACAGTCTTGTAGATTTTCATGTGCATAATAATATTTCTTATAATTAGAGATCTTTTGTTTCTTATAATTAGAGATATTTTGTTTGGTGCTTCTTATTATGTAAGCAACTTGTTTTTCAGTCGTCTTATGGACTCTTTATTGCTTAGTTTCTCAAAATCTGAAGTTTGGGAAGCTAGAAGAGGCTACCAAGAATGGTTGTTGGAACTTCAATAACAAGGTTTCTCCCTCTGAATCTTTCGAAAATTTGATTTCAAACTCCCTCACTCTAGATTCTTAATCTATCCCAATCTACTGTTCTCATACTATGGTTCGGGAATGGGCAATTGCATGTTTCAATTCAAGACTTCGTACAAATGAAATAGTTAATATGGGACAGGACCTTCAGCAATTTTGTTCCAGAAGGGGATTGGTATGTTATCTACATATGAGTTAAATAGTTGCATTTTACATATTTCATGTTCGGGACATTGTATAATTGAAATGTCTACTGTAGTTGATGGGCGACTATTTGGGCGTCCTAGAAGAATCGCCTCAAGACAAAAACAAGAACCTTGTTGACAGGGTGGAAAGGATGCTAAGTCAGATGAAGCCTTAGACTTCCAAGACCACCTCAATTTTTGCTCTGCATCTTACCAAAGAGGAAGAACATTTATCTTTTCGGTGATTGTGTAATTGATGTGCTAATGATTGATTCTAGTTTTTTATTTTTTTATGATGCTAAACTAGATTTTGTGAGTTAGTAATATTTCTTATTTTATATTTTTATTCCATGTTTTAGGGCTTTGGAAGAGGAAATTCTTGGTGGACTTGGGCGTCATTAATCAATGTATTGCCCCTCAAAATATGAAGAAGGTCAATGATCAATATTTAACAAACGTGGCTTTGAAAATAAATGCAAAGTATCGACCGACATCTAAAGTTTATTGGGTATACCTTTGCCTTTTTTGTCAAGCCTGTTGCTTAAATATGTTGATGCATTTATGTAACTGTTATTTTTTCTTTCAAATTGGTGGCCTCAACTCTGTGTTGGCTGTGGAATTTTCTCATAGGATACCTAATCTATCCACAAAACCAATAGTTATTATTGGGATGGATGTCTTACATGGTTTTCTAGGACATGCAGATTTGTCTTCAATTTCAGCGGCAATTATCTTTTACATGTCATCGAGGTTTTTTACTGGAATTGATAGACGCTTAAATTTAATATATGTTGTTATGTGGTAATGTTTTATGTCATATATATTGTAATTTTTTGTTCATTCGAGTTTTACTCAACATTTTTGCTCATAAATAAGTGTCTAGGGTTTCAAATGGTCTGTCTGCAGCAAATTTTATTTTTACCGCATAGTATGTAAAAGCTCGACATAGATGGGGAAATGGCGGCACTAAGGGCTAAAAGAAATTTAAATGGGGAACTCATGATACAAAAGGGCTAAGGATTTTTCAATGAGAGGAAATGCTTGATAATCACAGGCATTACAAAATCCTAGGATCTGTATTGGACGCCTCTCTACACAAACATATGAGAATCTTTTTGATATAACCAACTGTTCATCGTCGTTGACAATTACATATTCTGAAATTATGAGAAAAATTCAACAACATCCTGGAAGCGACGTTTTATTTAAGTCCAGAAAAAATCAAACTAAAAGCAATAAAAGCATAAATTAATGGAGATGGGCAGTTAAACCGTATCGATGTCACGCATCATCACTTTCTTGACGTTATTTTGTTGTAATACCTCCTGGGCTATGGAGCCTTCGCCGCATCCTATTATGAAAATGATTTTGAAGTTGAAATCACACATCATGACTACAAATTAGAATCATGAGAACCAAGTCTTTGCCGACATTTAAAGGGATACAACTAAGGGATATTAGGAGATGCAAATTACTTAATTACTTACTTTTGGTGGAAGATAAGCGTCGGATGCACTTGCAATTTGTGATATATAAACTCATCCACTTCTACCATGTGCACCTTTCTGTCTATAACAAGTGCATGTACACAAGAGCAAGCAAGCCTTGTTGAGCAGCGTTATATCCTGGAAATTGCTCACTCCAGTATGAAGGATACTGCGAATACAGTAATATTCATTATTTAGTGAACAATCAGTTGCTCAACACCTGTAGAGGTGGATCTAATGGAAAAAGCCTCCATACCAAGGTTGGTATCAACATATACAATAATATTCTCACCCGAATCCCCTCTTGAAACCTGATCATCAAAGCTATAAAATCTTATTTGTTGTTATGGAATGGTCAGGATGTGCTGCTAAAATATCCTTGAAACTTTCTCCCAACCTTTTTCTCATAATTTCAGAGTCTGTAATTGTCAACGTCCGTGAACAGTTGGTTATACCAAAAGGATTCTCCTTTATTTGTGCAGAGAGGCGTCCATTACAGATCCTAGGATTCTATAATGCATGTAGATTATTAAGCATTTCCTTCCAATTCCATGCCTCGTTCAAGTTACTCAAACTTACTATATAATTTCTTGTTGAAAACTCCTTAGCCCTTTTGCGTCGCGAGTTCCCCATCTAAAATTCTTTTAGCCCTTTAGTTACGCTAGTTTCCCATATGTGTTAAACTTATACATACTATGTAGTAAAAATAAAATTTACGGTAGACGAACCGTTTGAAACTCTAGACACTTATTTATCGGAAAAAATGTCTGAGTAAAGGATTTTCGACACTAACAAAAACGTTTTGCATTGAGAAAATCATCATTGCAAGGAAATTTTCTGCTAATAGTTGTAAAAGTAACCACCTAATGATTTGACCATTTCAAAGTCGTTTATTCAAACATATAATTATAGAATAATCAGTATGCACGTGGATAATGTAAAAACTTATTGATAACAATTTGACATCATACACGACAACAACTCTTTCTTTTTTTGGCACTTTTCTTAGTAGGCGTTTGATTATCGAGTAGTAGGGATAAAACCTATCTATTCCAATTGTTTAAGTTTAAGAACGTAAAACTAAATTTTCGAGTAGCAAATTCATTAAATTGGATAGTTCAAAGTTTCAGTTTACTTAGTCGAACTTCTGAACCTGTAAAAGAAGCAACATTAGCATTAGTAGTTTCAGTATTGTCACTATATACATCTATAACAACAAAGGAAGGAGCAATGGTAGCCACTAGAAAGGTTGCATATTCCAATTACAGTCCAAGATCCAAGAGAGCCCATTGGATATTTATATTTTCTTCAAGGCACCAAACTTTTGTAGAGCAAAGGTGAAGCCAGTGCTAGCTTCAAGGTGATGTGGCTTACAAACTGTCTCATAGAATGTCTCCATAACTGAAGACATTTTCGAAGAGCTCCTTCGAAGTATTCCTTCTGAATTCCATTTACCTTGCCTTCCCACACTAAAACAATGATTAAACTGTATAATCTCGACAGTCTTTGAGAATATTTGCCATACATATCAAGTATTATTATGATTTCTCATTCTATTTGTCTTTGTAAAATTTCTTTCCAATGGTTGTTGGATAAGAGGATGAAGAATTGTACCTTTTCCTAGTGGGAGTTGATCTGTTGACCTACTTTGAGTGGGAGAACCTAGCATCCCCGAAATTTGTGTTGTGAGCTTTGCTCTATTCCATATTTGTAGAGCTAGTGTTCTCTCATGAAACCAACTTTGAGTAATCTCTTACACCCCAGAATCACCAATCCTCGCTTGAACCCTGCCGCTAGAAAAATCATAGGGAAATGCCCCTCTACCTCACCTTCTGCCATAAAGGAAAATATGGCAGATCTCTCACGTGACCATCTGTGAGGTTGATTTCTTGGAGAGTGCCTACATTAAGGACGACATCACATCCTCACCAACCCTGACCTTTCATGAGCTCGGACTTGCATTTAATCAATTGTATATATATCAACATTCAAGCTTGGCAATATATGTTGTAAGAAAATGATACCTAGAAATCTTGATGCAATCTGTCAAACCCGCAAACCTTGATCTTAGTAACCCTAAGCTGGCATGAAGATTAAAAAAACTTGACATTTTATACAATTTGATATGCTTGGTCAGGATGTCTTAATGTATTTTATTTATCCTATATCATATTATGAATTGTTATCATTGTCAGCTTGTGATCTGAAGCATTGTTGACAGATTTACTTTTCGGGAGGGCAATCGGTAGAAAACGTTTTAAAACCTGGAATATTAATGGTCATCATAAAGAAGGTACTGTTTACAAGGAGCCATACCAGAAAAGATTGGGGATAATTATACAATTGTTGATATCATCCTTGTCGCCAGGTCCTGGGGCACAGGAACCAAGAGCAACGTCATATCCCCAAACCAATAGTAATCTAAAAAAATAGACAATAAAAAATAACAATAAAAATTAAATGTTTTAAATATTACCAACCTTAGTTTAAAGTCCATTACATGTAATACAAACTATTACAAACTTTAGAAGATTGAGAAATTTTGCCCATATCTAAATGAATTAATACTCATGAGTGATTCATATATATCACCTGCGGTAGAATTTGGGCCCTGAACTTCGTAGCATTTTATTTTTGATAATGAAGTCTAATTCTAGGGTAGGATTTACAGTGTACGCATGCATTTGTTTGGGGCTCCTTATTATTTGAGCAACTTGTTTTTCAGCAGTCTTGTAGATTTTCATGTGCATCATAATATTCTTATAATTAGAGATCTTTTGTTTCTTATAATTAGAGATATTTTGTTTGTTTCTTCTTATTATGTGAGAAACTTGTTTTTCAGCCGTCTTATGGATTCCTTATTGCTAAGTTTCTCAACAGTTGAAGTTTGGGAAGTTGGAAGAGGCTCCCAAGAATGGTCGTTGGAACTTCAATAACAAGGTTTTTGCCCTCTGAAGCTTTCAAAAATTTGATTTCAAACTCCCTCGCTCTAGATTCTTAATCTATCCCAATCGTCTGTTCTAAGACTTCGTACAAATGAAATAAGTAATATGGGACGAGACCTTCAACAATGTTGTTCCAAAAGAGGATTGGTATGTTATCTACATATCAGTTAAATAGTTGCATTTTAGATATTTCATGTTTGGGACATTGTATAATTGAAATGTCTAATGTAGATGATGGTCGACTGTTTGGGCGTTCTAGAAGAATCGCCTCAAGACAGAAATAAGAACCTTGTTGACATGGTGGAAAGGATGCTAAGTCAAATGAAGTCTAGACTTCCAAGGCCACCTCAATTTTTGCTTTGCATCTTACCAGAGAGGAAGAACAGTGCTCTTTATGGTGATTGTGTAATTCTTGTGCTAATGAATTATTCTAGTTTTTTTTTATGATGTTGAACTAGATTTTATGACTTAGTAACATTTCTTATTTTATATTTGTATTCCCCGTTGTAGGGATTTGGAAGAGGAAATTTCTGGCGGACTTGGGGGTCATTAATCAATGTATTGCCGCTCAAAATATGAAGAAGGTCAATTATCAATATTTAACAAACGTGGCTTTGAAAATAAATGCAAAGTAGCCTCCGACATCTGAAGTTTATGGGGTATACCTTTGCCTTTTTTGTCAAGCCCGTTGCTTAAATATGTTTATGCATTTATGTAACTGCTATTTTTTCTTTCAGATTGGTGGTCTTAACTCCGTGTTGGATATGAAATTTGCTCATAGGACACCTAAGATATACACAAAACCAACAATTATATTGGGATGGATGTCTTACATGGTTTTCCAGGACATGCAGATTCACCTTCAATTTCAACGGTATTTATCTTTTACATGTTATCAAGGTTTTTGATAGGAATTGATAGACGCTTAAATTTAATTATGTTGTTATGTGGTAATATTTTATGTGATATATATTGTAATTTGTTGTTCAGTCGAGTTTTACTTAACATTTTTGCCCATAAATAAGTGTTTAGGGTTTCAAATGGTTTTTTTGTCGTAAATTTTACTTTTCCTGCATAGTATGTAAAAGTTCAACACAGATGGGGAACTGAGGGCACTAAGGGCTAAAAGAACTTTAGATGGGGAAAACTCACGAAACAAAAGGGCTTAGTATTTTTCAACGATAGGAAATGCTTGATAATCTACAGGCATTACAGAACATGGGATATGTAATGGATGCCTCTCTGTACAAACAAATGAGAATACTTTTTATTTAACCAGTGGTTCATGGTAGTTGACAGTCACATACTTAGAAATTATGAGAAAATTCAACAACATCCTGGAAGCAACGTTTTAGTTAAGTCCAAAGAAATTCAAAGTAAAAGAAATTAAACCATAAATTAATGGAGATGGGTGGTTAAACCTTATCAATGTCACGCATCGATAAGAGTGCTAAGCGTCAACCTTTTGGCTTTAATTTGGTCTTTGACTAAATATCTTTATATGAGGCGAATTTGGTGAAATTATGAGAAAAAAGGGTCTCATAGAACCAGTTATATTTCCTAAACCGTGATAGCTGTGCAAAAACGGAGGAAGACATTTATAGATAAGTCCATTTTTAACAAAAACCTCTTGTGTTTTTTATAAATTCTTCTCCAGTTGTTTTGAAAGAGCACCCAAAGACTCGCGATATTTTTGAGGACCATGTGGCAATGTAAAAAAGACTCGCAACAAAGCAAACAATATAGTTGGACATATGGCATATTTTTAGGTTTTTTAAATTTGTATTTGTTTTTCTATACTGACAGTTTGTATTAAATCAAATAATATTTGGCTTGTCAACTCTTTAATAAAAGAAGAATAGAAATTAATATTTTATAATTTTAAAAATGATTTTTCATATTTTTTAATATTTAGTTTAATATATTAATTACTATGAAACTAAAAGACTGTCATTTTGTTTATACAACGCATATTAATTGAAAATCAACTTAAGTTAACTAAGAATTGAAAGACAATTTAAGCTCATTAAGAACAGATTGCAATATACTTGCAGAGGTAGGTATAATAAAGATGTTTCTAACAATATCACGACCTTGCTGGATTAATCCTCAGCAACATTTATGGCACTTCAATTTCGAGTAAGGTTGCAATTAAGATGGCATCACGAATACCATGATCATAAGGAAGGGGGCCAAAAAGAGAACTATAGAGATAATGTTTAAGCTATTAACAAATAATTTCCTTTCTAGATCTGTGTAACAAATAATTTCCTTTCTAGATATGTGACATTTAAGACGGATGCTCCTAACGAAAAAAAAAATTCACCACATTGGAGGAAATTTCAACTCAAATTCAAATTCCATGTCATCAAGTGTTAACCAATGAAATTGCTTTCAATTTGAAATACCGTATAGGTCTTGAACATTTTTTTAATATAAATTTGGGGTTAGGTATCATAAAAAAAACTACCTTTTTGTTTATATTTTCTACACATCTCCCCATGTTGTTACTCAAGTTTTCATCGGAAAAACTCGTTGGATGCAGAATTAAATTCTGTTCCACATCCAACAAGTAAACGCTCGTTCCACATCCAACAAGTAAACACTCGGCATACTTTTTATCAAACCTGCAACCCCAAAAACAAGAAATACTTGAAAAAATGTGATAATGATGTACTCGACATACTCTTGACAAACCTCACTCCCCCAAAAAAACATACTTTTGACGGACCTCAATACCCCAAAAACAAGAAATACCTCAAAAGACATGATGATGATGTCGAACCCCACTCCCCCAAAAAAACATACTTTTGACGGACCTCAATACCCCAAAAACAAGAAATACCTCAAAAGACATGATGATGATGTCGAACCCCACTACCCTAAAAACAAGAAATACCTCAAAAATCGTGATGGTGACATCATCATCGTTTTTTTTAGGTATTTCGTGTTTTTTGGATAACGAAATCCATCAAATGTATGCTAAGTGGGTATTCGATAGATGCAGAATTTACTTTTGCTTCCAACAAGCTCTCCTTATCGAAATTTAAGTAAAAACACAGAGAGATATGTCGAAAATACAAACAAAAAAGTAGTTTTTTTTTTCTTTACTTCCTTCAAAATTAATAAATATTATTTTATTAATTTAACTATTATTTTATTAATTTTTTAAGAGGCCCATTTTAAGCAAAAATTTCCTTTAATGTCACAAGTGTATTGTCATTCTCTTTTTGTTTTCTAAAACAAACTAAAACAACATATTTCTACATTGTGGCTTAAATATAAGTGTGGGTTCTTCTATCAAGTGTTTCAACATATATATCCTATCTTTTTCAGTAATGCAAGGTTCTGGAATGGGAAATACCTAGAATTGAAGTAAAGCTATGAAAAATCTTTTCTCTTCTCAAAAAAGCATTGGAGAACTAAACTATAAATTTGTGAACAAGAATAACCAGTCAAATGAAATTAAAGAAGATTTTCCCTTTTCTTGTAACTTTGCTTCTAAAGAAAATAGCCTCCCCAGCAATTCAACATTTTTATGTCTTTTTCTTTCAAGTTCAACTATAACTCGACCAACATTCGCGTTATAAACATTCTTCTAAAGAAAATAGCCTCCCCAGCAATTCAACATTTTTATGTCTTTTTCTTTCAAGTTCAACTATAACTCGACCAACATTCGCGTTATAAACATTCACCACATTTCCTCCATTGGGCTGCTACTTCTCTACCGTTTGCTCACTAAGGATGTATTTATTTACGAATCCAAGCTTAAATGAGAATGCACAATGATTACATTGTCCACCTTGATTACAATGTCTTGCGTCGATCCATCCATCCACCATGATTGAATATTTTTATAGAGAAAGTCCAACTACTTGCTTTCATGCCTCCAAGTGTCATAATTGAAATTAAGTTACATTGAGCTCACTCTTCAAAAAATTATACGTAGACTATCCTGAAGGTTAAAATGTCAAATTTGGCTCCAAGTAAAAAATTATCTAATGATATACTTGCATGTACAAGAATCTATCTTCATCAAATACCAAATTGTGTTAATATCTCAACAATAATTTTCATGCATAATCTCCAAATTTGGCTAGTTGACATGCTAAAATTCCATTAAGCCTAAAATAAAACTTATATATTGCAAATCCATTAAGTGTAACTTTTCTATTTGTGATTTGTAAATTTATACCACCCATCCAAAACATGGAGCTAGTTACACTCGTGTTGTGAATTTATTTGGAATTTGTTATTCCAGTCACCCAAAACAAAAAGTTGATTTTAAGCATCATATTTGTAACTTTATGCACGATTAAATAGATCTACAATCCAATTATGTCATCTTGAAATTGATGACAGGAAAAAGCTACTTAAAATTTGTGTAAACTAATAGAGCATATTTTGAATCAAGGAAAAAAATAACATTTCAAAGATAAACAATGGTTCATGGGTCACTCCATCTCATTTAAATTGCAACATTATTTGTAAAGATAGAAAAAATGTTAAAATCCTTAAATTGTTTGCGCATTGTTAATAAGCATTGATAAAGGATGAGACCCTAAAAACATGATTACTTTAGAGTTAACGAGAACATTGAATTGCAAGACCCCAAAAACATGATTACTTTTTTCGCTAAAGATCTTGTTTGGGCCGAAATTAAATGAACAATAAAAAGAATCGATCGTGATGTCAAAATCTTATCTGATAGAGTTTCTACATTCATTAGAACGGAAGAAATGATCATTGATACTTTGTGTAGTTTTATTTGAAAATAAAAACAAGAAAAATCCTTAGTGCTTCATTGAGATACAAATGAATTATCTAGAGAATATTAAAATCCATACATTTACCATTTTCTGTATCTACTAAGATTCCAAAAATTGTTTATTTTGTTATGCATGTTCATATGGCCTTAATTACAAAATAAAGAAAACAAACAACTAGATGTAGAATCTCATTTGTCAAAAAAAAGAATGTCAATAACATCTTATTGTTAAGGTTATCATAAAATATGTATACCTCGATAGTAATTTTTACGTATAATATTTAAAAACATGAAAACGAACAAAGATAGCATTGTCATGGTCGAATTGACACTTCAAGAGAGGCTTAGTTTATGCATCAACTAAGACGTTTAAAAAACATAGTGTCATATGTCGAAAATCGTTTTTATTTAGATGTGTCAGTTGATTCAAGGTGTAAAATGCACATCAACAAACATGTTAACATGGATGTGGCATCTCGAAATAACGACTTTTTTTTGCCCAAAAAAGACGTATTAAACATATACAGTCGTTTGATAAAAAAAACTATGAACTTCATTAAAAAAATCAGATAACTGTCAAATCTTTTGTCCCGAAAACATAATGACGAATTTTTTTTAACCAAAAGTCCGACAATGCAAATGCTCATTTCAAAATTGGAATATATACAAAATTGTTGTTAGAGACAATGGTCAAGCTATCTCATTACAAATTCATAATCATGTATTCAACATTTAATGCAAACAAATACGAGATATGTGTTTTCTCTTATTATTTTAATATGATCATTCAATATGTAACCATTCAATTTTATTAATACATAAAGTTTTTTCTTTCATGTGTTTTTTAAAAACAACAATATCAATTGTACACCATAATTGCATTTGACGGACAGCCAACTAAGATGACAGATGCATGGGTTGTTGCATCACGAAATACAAGGTATTGCACTTTCGTTAAATAAAATTATACAACTATATTGCCAATTTCATCATGATTCAAAAGTCAATGCATTTATGGTTGATAATGCAACGACAAAGATGACATCATTGAGATAACTTCATTCTCATTACTATTTATTGCAACATTTGTTGATTTTGAAAATGTGACCCTTTAACGCATTGAACATTGAATAAAGATCACACAGTGCGAAGTGATATTATGTGTCGTGCATATAAAAAAGCATGGCTAAAAAACGTGAATCGATTCCTCGCTAATCCAGCAAGATTTCTCATTCACATATTAGAATTGTTCCAATGACTATCTGATAGATGATAAATTTGTTGGCTACTTTCATAAGAATTGGGTTGTTAGTAATAAGTTTCATAAGTCTATATACTGTTGTTTGTGTTTCTTTTTGTGTTTCAAAAAGATTAACATTTCCACTAACTTAATTATTTACTTTTAAGAATGTGGATGAAAGTTTAACCAGTTTCATGGTGCACAAATTAAGAAACCAATAATTCCATAGTCATACAATTCTTACCTAAATACATCTTTTTTTACAATCGCCAAAAAAAAATGTGTTTTTCGAATGAACTAACTGTTGTATTTGCTCTTGAAAAATGTTAATCCTTATTACTGATTTAAAGAAATTCCGAAAATTGAAACATTTATAATATAAAATTAGAATTCCTATATCAATAATCCTTCTATTTTCAAAATTTCTTTGAACTGATAACAATTTTCAACATTTTTCAAAAGCACATACAAGTCAGTCCATTCGATGAGCTTATTTTCTTCATCGATCGAAAAATAAAGTTTGATTTTAGATAATAATGATATGATTTTTCGAGATTGTTGACCTATTGATTTGCATTGCAAAAAACCACAACTTTTCACCCACATCCCTAAAAATAAATAACTAAATTAGTAAAATGTCTTATCTTTAAAAAAACACAAAAAATGAATATTAACAATACTATGTGCACTTATGGAACTTATCGTCTGAAAAAGTAATCCAAGAATTCTTCGCTATCTGTGAAATGATTGAAAAAACATTCTATCGCATTGACCAAATCATCATTGAAACAATTTTAATTATATAACCCAATTATGTGTACATCGCACTTCCTCTTTCCTGACTAATAGTGAATCGATTCACGATTCTTCGCTTCGCATTTTTTATATATCAAACACACTATCACTTTGAACCATGTGATCCTCTTGTTATGTTCAATGTGTTAAAGTTTTACATTTTCAAAATAAACACAAGTCGTCATGCATACTCATGAGAATGAAATTACTTCAATGCTGCTATCCAAGTCAGTGCATCATTAACCATTATTACATTGATTTTCCAATAAGGTCGTAATTTATGACACGGTTTCATAGGTCGCTCCAACCAAGGTAAAAAGTCTTGAATTTTATTTCTTGATA
Organism: Pseudotsuga menziesii; assembly: GCA_001517045.1. NCBI lineage: Eukaryota > Viridiplantae > Streptophyta > Pinopsida > Pinales > Pinaceae > Pseudotsuga > Pseudotsuga menziesii. The sequence continues at coordinate 109,637 of LPNX011171729.1, forward strand.
CAACAACACATGCAACTGGCACCCCACTCTGTTCTTCATCAAATGAACCTAAAGTATACAACTGATACTGACATACTCAAATAATACATGAATTGAAAATTTTTCTTCATAAATGAAATTGAATTGTTTCAAATTAAATTACTATATTTAAAGAATCATAGAAAACACACAACTCATATTTGTTTGTACTAAATGTTGAATCCATGCATATTCAAATGGTATGAGATAGCTTAACCAGTGTCTTCAACATTTATTTTGTCTGGATTCCAATTAACATCTGCACCGTTAGGTTTAGGTTAAAAAAAATCATATTTATAATCTTTCTATCAAAAATTGACACCAATGTTTTTTTTTCAAGTGGATAGTTTCTTTTACTTAAAGAACAAAAGATGTTTAGTACATATTTTATGTGCAAAAAGTCTTTATCTCGAACTGTCGCATCCATGTTAGCGTGTTTCTTGATGTGCATACTACACACAGACTCAATTGACACATGCAAACAAAAACAATTTTCTACATCTGAGACCGTATCCCTTAAAAGCCTTACTTGATGCGTATCCTTAACTTTTCATATATTGTCCAATCGACCATGAAAATATCATCACTGTCAGTGTTCATGCCCATACATATTATACATCAATATTGTTATCTCGAAATATTTTACCATAACCTAAACAGTGAAATGGCATTGACATTCCCTATTCTTAGTAAATGAAGTCTTGAGTATAGCTGCTTGTATTCTTGATGTCCTTCGGGTTTAATGAACATGCATAACCACATAACTAATTTTAAAATGTCGGTACATACATATAAAGATAAATGCATTGTAATTAATAACATCTAAATAATGCATTCTTTAAATATTTACATTCTACATCTCAATGAAGCACTATCCATTTCTTCCACTTGTATTTTTTTTTCTTGATGAAGCTACATGGAGCATCAAGGTTCATTTCTTTAAATCCAATGAAATAAAAAACGACCCAGTTGATATAGCTACATCGAAAAAGGAAGTTGATCACCAGGACAACAAGGAGGACGAACCAGTATTAGAATAAATTGGGCAAGAAGCAAGCTACAAACCATTACTTCGACAACAACCCGATGTTGAAGTAAGGCCAAAATCATCTCAAAACTCAAGGGAATTCTATAACGAGATCTAGAGCAATGGCACAGATGGAAGCCACATCACAAATAAAAGAAGAAGAAACAGAGACCCTAATAAAAAAACAAAGGAAACCCAACAAATTTCATAGAGAACTAGAAATAACTAGACAAAAGCCGAAAAGAAAGCAATCAAGGCTAGATCATCTAGTTGAGTCCTACCTATCATAAATTGATTCCTCGTGAATCAATTTATCATCTATCATCTATGTGTCATCACATTTTTTTAGGTATTTCTTGATTTTGGGGTAGCGAAGTCCGTCAAAGGTATGTCGAGTGGGTATTCATTGGATGCATAATTTAATTCCGCATCCAACGAGCTCCCCCGATTGAAATTTGAATAAAAACACGAGGAGATATGTCGAAAATACAAACAAAAAAAGTAGTTTCTTTTATGATACCTATCCCCAAATTTATATTAAAAAAGTGCAAGACTTATACGGTATTTAAAATTTAAAGCAATTTCATTTACTAACACATGATGACATGGAATTTGAGTTAGAGTTAAAAGGCTCATTTTGAGTTGAAATTTCCTCTGATGTTTTGATCATTAAAAATTTGCATTTGTGAAATAAGAGAGCTAGTGCATGTCAAGATTTTTGCCTTAACCAATTTCGAGAGTGAAACATTCCCATCCAAGTAGGTGTTTGGAGAGGCCACTAAGGTATTTATTGCAGCTTTAATGGAATTGTATTTGCAGGCTTAAGTTGCAAAACAGCTCGTGGTTCTTTCTGTGACAGCACTTTCTTTCAACCATTTAAGGCATATTCTTGCTCATGGAGAGATTACGCTTTAGGTGAGCTATTATACAATCCGGGAGAGCTTCTCCTATGTTCTTCATTCTTAGAAAGTCTAAGGTCGAAATACCCAATGGTTGAATGTAAAAGTGATTGTTAATGAGCAAACGATGACCATTTCCCCACTATATTGATGTATGCCATTGAATGTTGATTATTTCAAGCTTCACGTGGTACATTCCTAACTATAATGAGTTTAATATGCTTTGTTATTCATTCTCAGAAAGTTTCAGGTCAAAATACCAAAGGGTTGAATGTAAAAATGCATTTTATTGACCAAACAATGACCATTTCCCCACTATATTGTTGTAAGCCTTGGTAATGATGATTCTTTCGAATAGAACAATGTTTCTCTGATATATTTATGATGAATGGACAATCATTTATGAGTATCACAAGTTTCATGTTCAGAACTTAAGCATTTGATGTCATCTTCTTCAACTTAATTGCATTTAGAAAAGATTTGATGCCATTTCTCCAAGGGTCGAATTAGTGATTTTGTAGTTGTTTGGGGAAGGGTTATTACAGGTTGTATAAACTGAATAATGATTCCTTTAAGCCCTGAACAATGTCCCTTACACATCATCTGCCTATGTTCAGAAGTTCGAGTGGGTTTGGGAGCATTTGAGAAACAAATTTCAACATTTACCTAGGGGGAATGGGAACCCCAAATTGCTAGTAAAAAATCCCACCTTGGACAGAATATTAAACCAACTTGCAAAAGTTTTTGCAGGGTCATAAATCATTCTTGAACAACATATTTAAGTCTAAATATCAATTATATACCTTCTCAGAAGGTTTGGGACCATTTGGGCCAATTTGGAGACCTAGACATCAAAATTAGTTAAAGGTCGAAATAAAGAAAAAAGTGGAAAATTGATCATTTAATAAAATTTCTTAAAAATAGGCATTACATGCATTTCATTTTAGAAAACCAAGGAGGTTTCATCGTTGGAACGCAGATATACAACAACATACTACTAGTTCATGAAGCTATTCATTCAAGCCAAAGTCGCAAATAAGTAGGTATGGCGATTATATTAGATCTTGCAAATGCTCTTGATAGAATAAGACACCGTTGTATCTTTCAAGTTGTGGAAAATTATGGCTTCCCTTCCAAACTTTAAATGATGGGTCACAGCCTGTATAAGCAAATCTTGGATTGCTCCGCTGACTAATGGTCAACCAACCTCCTTTCAGACGCAAAGAGGAATCTAGCAAAGCTAACCAATGTCCCCATTTCTCTATATCCATGTTGCAAACTCACCCAGCTGAAGACTCAATAGATTGAAGAACGAAGGAAACCTTCCGAGAATTAGCTTCGCCAAAGGCGTACAACCTATTAATCATGCTCAGTGCATTGATGAAACAATCCTTTTAGGCATTGCGTCGACCCAAATTGCCAAGTGGTTCAAAATTACTCTAGATCTCTTTCTCAAAGTTTCTAAAAGCCAAATTAATTCCAAACCAATCCCGTCACTCTTCGAGAAAAAATTGTTATTATGGGAATTAACGTCAACCTTAAATGGACTTCTTTTATCTATCTGGGGTCCCTATAGTAAATAGAAAGTGCAGGTCTCAGTTTGGAGCCCTCTAATTCAGAAATTGAAAAAGACAATACAAACACGTTATACAAATAATGATGATAATAGCAAATTTGCTAAATCAAAATATAGCAAATTTATAACACAAACATGTTATACAAATAATGATGATAATTTTCAAATTTGTCATTTGAATCTTTATATTCATATTTCTAACTTCAGTCATTGTAATTGAAAATTAAATCAATGATATTGTATGCTAAAATAATAATATTGTAAATTACTAAAGACTAAAGCCTAAAATAGAGACCAAACAACAATTAAAATTAAAATTTTGTTTTTTTAAACTGAAATTAGGAAAATTGTGGGGGGTGTCTATGAGGCCCCCATTTTCTAGAGGGGGCGTGTGGAAGCCCCCCTTCATCGAAGCGCACTACAGAACAAGGGGATGTGGACCCTTGTGATTTTTCGAAAGTTTCTCGATTTTAGGGACGCTGAGAAATGTTTACCCAAGAGTCCCCAAGCCCCAGGGCACAACGAGCGAGTAGGGCACACCCCGAACCCTAGGGGGCGAGTCTTCGTGTAACACTGTTTTTTTGTTATTACTTAAGATACTGTCACTACAACAAAAACTGGATTTAGCGTCTCTTTTTGCATCCTTTTTTGCGTCTAGGCCATCTTTCAGTGTATTTTTCTTCACTTTTTAAACAAAATGGTGCAATTTCACGGGTTGGTGCTATTTTAGGCGTTTTTTGCATCCTCCTTCTAAATCTGGCATAATTTGCACCGAGTTTTGCACCTGGTTATGCGCCAAGTTTTGCATCAGGTTTAGCGACATGTTTTCAGCCTAGTTTTAAACCTAATTTTGCGCCTAGTTTATACATCTACTCTTGTTGCGCCCCCTTTTACGCCCATGTTTGCCTCCACTTTTACACCCTTGTTTTCATCCACTTTTGCATCCTTTTTTACATCCACTTCTGCTTCTTTTTTTGCATCCCTTCATGCGTCAAGTTTTGCATCAAATTTTACATCCTGTTTTGAGTCTAGTTTTGCATCTCATTTTGTTTCAGCGACTTTTTCATCCACTTTTGCATCCACTTTTGTACCCACGTTTTCATCCATTTTTGCATCCATGTTTACGTCTCTTTTTTCATCTACTATTGCATCCACTTTTGCATCCACTTTTGTCGCATCTCAATTCACACCCATTTTTGCGCTTATTTTTACACTCACTTTTGCCTCAACTTTTGCATCCACATTTGCATCTTTTTTTGCATCCAATTTTACATCAGTTATTGCATCTACTTTTGCATTCGATTTTGCGTTGGGTGTTACGACTACTTTTGCATCTACTTTTGTTGCATCTACTTTTGTTGCATCCACTTTCGCATCCAATTTTGTATCCATGGTTGTATCCACTTTTGCGCCAATTTTTTCATCATGTTTTGCTTCCATGATTCCATCATTTTTTGCATCCACTTTTGCATCACCTTTTGCATCCATTTTTGGTGCACCCCATTATACACCCACTTTTGTGCCTACTTTTGTTGCATCCTTTTTTGCATCCATTTTTTATCCACTTTTGCATCCAGTTTTACACCCAGATGTTGAAGATGAAAATGAGGATAATGATTATGATATTGAGGATGGTTATGATGATGATGATAATGTTGATGATAATGAGGAGAATGACGGTTAAGCGACGGTTTTCTTTGGTGAACCGACGGCCATGCTGTAGAAGCGAAGGCCTGTAAGTGTAGTTTTTTTTCAAAAATATTTCTCCATCGTCGCTTAACCGACGCTTAAACAACGATTTACATTTAACTGACGGTAAACTGCGCTGTCGCTTAACCGACGGATTGGAAAGATGTCAGATAACCGACGAAAATCCACCGACACTTAAAAAAAAATCATAGTGTCATACATGCGACAGGAAAGTGTCAAAAATCCGACAATACGGCCGTCAGATTTTTGGCCGAAATGTAGTAGTGGATATATCACGGTCGCTGACATTGAATATCTTATCACATTAATATTACACTCATCTTTAATTTTTCTATATGCTTTGTTCTATTATTTTTCTTTCATGGAATATGGATATATATTTGAATGTGTATGAATATATCTCGATTTATGCACACAAATACCTTCATGTATTTGCATATCATATTGTAGTCACATGTGCACAATAGCATGTGCCCTTGGCTAATAATTTTGTTGCTAATATAAATTGTCTTTGTTGGTGTTCATTGTTAAAATATTCATTATATCATGTATGATGCACATAGTAGACGTATTCTTTTAGTAACCATTCATGAGTTCTTCTCTTAACATCCCTGCTGAACAAAATCACACCTTCAATAAATAACAACATTTATGTAGCAACACACACATCCTCAATTGGATTCTACAACTATTTCTTAAACACATCCCTTATTCTTTGCCCATATCAAGTTTAGGTTGTTAGGTATGCATCGATACATTATGTTGTTCTCTAAGACCCTTTTGTGGACCACTTTGATAGATCGCGTAATTGTTTAGGATATTTTGTTCCCTAAGCACGGTAGATTTTTTTGCTTATTAGTGTGTTTAGAAAAATAAATTGGATTTTAAGCATGTTTGTCTTTGGATCTTATGGTCTTCTATTAGAATTACAAATGATGAAATCCATGTGTTAATATTGCTCTTCTTGAATCTTAAAGGGTGCTATTAGAATTACAAATGATGAAATCCATGTGTTAACATTGCTCTTCTTGAATCTTAAAGGGTGCTAGCTCAATGGAAGAGCACCTGCTTTACAAGCAGGAGATTGGTGGTTTGATTCCTCCATGCCCTAACGATATTGCAATGTATTTCTCAAGGTAAAAAATGTAGTTTTGCAAAATGGATGCAATATTAGACACAATACTAAATGCAAAACATGATGTAAAAATGGACGTCACACCATACACAAATGTGGACACAAAATCCAACCTTATGTCAGACGCAAATGTGGACACAAAAATGGATGTCACACTAAACGCAAAATTGGATGCAAAAAGAGACTCAACACTAGACACAATTAATGACTCAAAACTAGATGTAATAATAGGTCCAAAACTAGATGCAACAATAGATAAAAAAATGGATTCCTAACTATACGTAAAATTGGACATTAAATTGAGCATAAAATATGGTCTATTGATGGACACAAAACTGGGCATAACACCAGCTGCAAAACTAGAAGCAACATTTGGCACAAACAAAAGCTTAAAACAAGACACAATTTTAGATGCAAGACGAGACAAAACAGTGAATGTAAAACTAGACGTAATATTGAATGCAAGATGGGATGCAACATTAGACACACAACTAGATGCAATGTTAGATGCAAACATGGGCGCAAAACTAGGCGCAAAACTAGGCGCAACACTGGGTGCAAAATTGGGCTCAAACATAGATGTAAAAAAAGACATCAATCGGGATGCAACACTAGGTGAAAACCTAGAGGCAAAATATGACGTAAAATGAGATGGAACATTTGGCACAAACATGGATACAAAAAAAGACATAAAACAATACAAAATTAGATGCAAATGGGGATGCATCATTATAAGTAAAATTTGAATGCAAAACTAGACACAATATTGGGCCTAAAATTAGATGCAAAACTTGACGCAATATTGGGCCTAAAATTGGATGCAAACCTAGATGCAGAATTGAACAAATAACTTTATGTAAAACATGGTGCAAAATTGGGTGCAAGACTCGATGAAAAACTAAGAGCAAAATAAGACGCAACATTGGATGCAAAAATGAGCGTGAAACTGGGTGCAAACAAAGATGTAACAAAGGATGCAAAAAGAGATGCAATAGAAGTTGAAAAATTGGGCGCAAATAAAGGCATAACATTAGATGCAAAAAATTGGGCGCAAAAATGGATGTTAAACAAGACGAAAAAAAAGATGCAATAGACAGCATTTTACGAAAATGTACAATAGCGCCAGGTTTAGCACCGGATTGTTCACCACAATTGGGAAAAAATTACATTAATATTTGGCGCTAAAGTTGACGCTAAATCCAGTTTTTGTTGTAGTGTGTTGTGATTAAAATTTTATATTGATGTTCATGATTATTAGATAATATATATTCAATAATTCATTGGATAAAATATGTCTTTATCTCAAAAGTCAATGGACATGTACTTTCATTCATTGGCGAGGCCCTATTTTTATATCTCGTGGATATTAAACTAGCAAAGAAGATATCAATGATCTTAAACTATCAATTCTAAATTAACTAACATATTCATTTTATTTTATTTTTTTATATAAAATATATATAATAATATAAAGTTCTAAATTTCACAACAGTAATATACAACTAATAATGCACACTTTTCTTTTAACAAAAACGTCGAAAGATTTAAATTTATATAAAAAATTGTTAACATTCATGCTTACAAAAAAAAGGGGGCAAAACCTACAATTCAATCAGTTTATCCACACAAGACTTGGACTATCTATGCTAGATACAATGAGCAAAAACTTATTTTTGTTCGAAAACATGACTAACTCTCTTCGTATGGTACATAGACACAAAAATGCTTAAAAGCAAAATACAGTAAAACATAAAAAACCATTCAAACTCTAGCTACTTCCGTTGCTTTTCACCAGAAACTTCAACTACTTGCGCTACTAATGTCTCCACCATTGGGTGTTCTCTTGCAAGAGTCCACGAAGACTGCATTGGATCATATTAACCAACTTTTGAACTTTTTCCTTAATGTTATTAACAGTCTCCATGAGCTCATGTAAGTCACTGTGGTTGTCTTCAATTCTGGAATCGTTGTCGTCCATTTGTCTCGCCATCCATTTCACCTCCTTTGTAGGTTACTCGCCTTCTGTGACCCCCTTTGTTTGTAATATCATAAATCCAGCACATATGTTGCTTAATGTCCAGCAAGGTTTTCTGCAGAAGGTTTAAGGTGACGTCCCTATCATTGTATCCCGAGTAAAAAGCAAAATCTTGTGCGTCAAGAGAACAAGATGCGTCGCCTAGGTGCTGGGTAGCATTTCTTTTTCATCTAAGCTAAGGAAGCCAGTAGATAACGCCTGACTTAACTCTACAAAAAGTCTGAGAATAGTCGCTACATCAAAGTCACAATATGAGGTTAGCTGAGCAAGAATAGACTTCAAATTAATGCCTTCCATTGCTTGTGTGGGGACTCTAATCAAACAACCAAGGGGGCAAGATGCCAAGCTCGACATTTAAAGCTCCTCACATGGACTTCATCGCCACATGTGCAGAATGGAAGACAGCTGGTCCTCGAAAAACGTGAAGTTTGTCGGATGCTGCAAGGTCTAGAAGTGTGGACGTCCATCCTTAGACAGGTGGATGAATGCCTAAGGGACATAAATTAAAAAATTTAAATGACCTTTAACCATTTATAATCCAACTTTTAACTTACTTCATTAGTTTGTGAAGTTGTCTACTTCACTATTATTGCTTCTAAGGATGTGATAAAAGATGATTTGCTTACTTGCATAGATTTGTCGAACTCGCTCGTAAATTCTTGTAATTTTGGTTGAACCTTGATTACATCTTGAGGACATTTTAGGAATGACTTCTTTAGAATCTCCCATGACTATAACTTTTACAATCTTATTTTGCTTTACCAGATCCAAGCAAAAGAAAAGCACGAGTCACTCCGCTTCATTGTTAGTTTAGAGACCAAGACCCCAAGCGTATGTTGAAGGTAATCCCACCTGCGCCTGCCTCCCCAACAACGTACACTTTATTTTAAAACTACTACATTTTTACAATAAAAATATTAAATTATGCACATACACTTTTTACATTACTAAATAATATATAGTGTGTAAAATCAAACAATTCTAATATGTTTATTGTATAGTTATAATTTTTTTAAATAGTATATATTGTTAGTTTTATAACGATATTATAAAATTTAAGATTTTTCATTATGATATATTTTATACATAATAATACATAAACTCTAAAATAAGATAGCAACTTATCATCTTCATTTTGTTTCAAAGAACATCACACTAAATGGAACCATTAATACCAAATATCACTCTGTTAGAATTGGACATTTGAGTAATGAATCATGACTAAGAATACAGTTTCAAATTCATGTTATTCATCTTCATTGTGAAAGTCTATTTAATCCATAGTTAAAAGAAGAAATTGTTAAAAACTCAATGTTCTTTATCATCAAACAATTGTTTTTGGGAGATTTTGTATATATGATCATAGATATTATGTTTTGTTTGATTTATGACATTCGAGAATGCCATCAAATATGAAACAACCCAAATATTGGACAAATATGGCCTACATGGTGTTATCATCAAAAATATAAAAGATATGAAATAAATATGTTAAAAATAGGAGTAAAAAATAAAAAAAATAGATGTAATTTCTATTTAAAGATGAACATATGAAAACCCCTGGCAACACCCCTTTTTTTCAAGTTTTAAATTACAAGTTTTTGAAAACCCTGACGAGTCTAAGTACAATCAAAATCCTAAATTAAACTCCTAAACGAAAATGTTGTTCTCGAGGCTTACCATTATTTTTATTCAAAGTAAAAATTACATCATGTTTGAAATTGTAGCGCCTTCAAAACCAATATCATTGATACAAAAATGTCAAAATCAACTTTCGAATCGAAAAGAGATGCTACCAATAACATTTTGAAACCATACATAGCCTTATAAAAAATAAAAAATAAATCTATTTAAATACAAACTAATAAATTATCTTCACTAAGGCAAAAATCCACCCTAATTACATTTATTGCAAGCTTATAATCATACCTAACAAAATAATATAATTCAATAAAATTACAATAATAATATTCATCCATTTTTTAATCAAAATATATTAAAAAATTAAACAACCATGTAAAAGCATAAATAGATCAATATAATACCTTGAAAAAATTAAATAACATTAAAAAATATATATATCTTTAAAAAAAATATAAAACATTATATTTACTTAAACTCTATGGAAAATATGTGGAAGAGTAAAGAGATCAACATTGAACATCTAACCCTTATCTACTAGCCACCTCTTTAGAGTAACATCGAACCCTAGCCAGCACAAACCTAATGACTAGCATCGAGCTTCGTGCCCTTCAACATATTTCCCATAACATGAACATAAGATAACACTCGTTGACTATTACACCATCGTAGATCCAAATCCTAGGCTCTGTCAAGCGTCGAGATGGATCAAATCTCTCGAGGTGCAAACCTCTTCTTAGGTATCCATTGATTTGATTCAAATCAAAAGACACATCTTTAAAGGTTAGTAGATTTATTATTTTATCCGTCTCTAAGAGGTTGTCAATCTGGCTGTTGTTTTATTTAATCTATAGTCTTCATATCTATAGGAAATACAATAATTTTAAAGGTTTGATATGTACTTTTTGAAATATAAAAGCTTTATACTAGAAGAGCTCGTGTGCATCCACTTGCAAATGAATACGTCGATAGGGATATGAAAGAAAAAACTTCTATGGGTGTTTTTATGCAAGATATGTTAGCTATTTGTCACTTTGATTAAACCTCTTCACTATTCATTTAACTCACCAATCTAATTGGGATGCAGACATGGCAGTTCAGAGAAATTGAAACAACAGCATTTTAACAATTCCCCCGGGTGGCAAGAAACAAACCGCCACATTTAAACCAATAAATGGTGGATTAGTAATTGAAAAGGTGGATTAACCTGGCTGTCAACTTAGCCAGAATCTCCACCCTTCGATCAGTGTGCTAACCTAATATTTCTCAAAGCATATGCCAAATCTATGCATCATATCTGCCCATCTATGCATCTTAGCTGCCCATCCTTTACCAAAGATTAAAAAGGCTGATGTCGAAAAAAAAGTGCAATTATGTAACCTATGCGAAACAACTCAACATTGACAGGAAAATTATACCATCTACGAAAATATTACGAACCCAAGTATAATAACATGCAATATTTATAAAGCTACATATATGAGTCCCTAATCCAGATGCAAACTTCGATAATACTTTCATGTAGTTATGGCTATGTGTGATTTATTAAAACTCCATGGTTGTCGCTGGTTAATTCGATGATTAAGAAGGAACGTAAATTCCTACCTCTGCTCGAAGAAACTGACTGCAGTGTTACCACCACTTGGACGGTACCTGCAACACAAGAAGATGGATTTTTAATACTTGGATTATGTGGAGAATTTTGTGGTTGCCCATTTTATGCATTCCCTGCTATCTCCGTCACATTCTCAACACCCCTCGACCCCGTCCTCGTACTACCAAATCTAAACCGAAGGCCCAAAACTAGTATCAAAACTTCAGAGCTATAGTTAGTTACAGTGATGATAAAAGAGAGGAATGTGAAATACCTCTGGTTGAAGAAAGTGACTGAAGTATTAACGCCACCTGGACGGTCCCTGTCACACAATAAACCAACTTCTTATTAACACAACTTCGATATCAAAAAGCAACAGCATGTCCATATCCGTATTGCTACTGCACAAGACTTCTTTGTTGGATTAACTACGAAGATCGTTTTTTGATTTCATGAACAGCCGGATTAAAATGGTAAAATGAAAAAAAAACAGTACTCACATGAAAGATTTGCAGAGAGGTCTCTGATACCAGCTGCCTGGAGTATTGACCTGACTCATTAGGCCATGACTAAATATTTGATATAGCGGGATGGGCGAGGCGCGTTAATGAAAGCGGTGAGGAATGATTTACCCCCGCAGCCTCTGCGTCCAACATTCATTAGCTACGAAGGCAAAACTGTGTCACCCAAGAAGCCAAAAGAGTATATAACTTATAAGCTTTCGGAATGAGGAAATCACACGAAATATATCAATCATATCCTACTTAATCATCTCAATTACTTTTAACGATGTCATTATGCATCACTAATTTTCGATGGAACCGTCTTTTATATGCCAGTTTATGTACCACGCAGCATTTATTAATGCTGAGCTGTAGACTGGATAGTGCCCGCCATTAAAGGCTGAGATGAACCTTTGAATCACATCAACTGTCATGCCCACTTGTACACGCGACTACGTATACAAAGCAACAATAAGCGGCATTGTCAAAAATAATTGAGTTACCCATTCAATGAAGTCAAATGCTGTCGCCATGACGATCTACATCGAATTTGAAACTACTTCATAAAATCTTCATTTCCATTAGCCATCCAATCAAGTCATATCCATTAGTGTACATCGTACTTCATAAAATCTTCATTGCAAATCTTCACATCGGCGATGTCATTACCTAAATTCTTCATTGCTAATCTTGACAGGGGCAATGTCATTTCATAAAATCTTCATTGCTGATCTTCACATCGGCGATGTCATTACTAGAATCAAAAACCTTTCAATAACATCCAATGTGGAAGTAATTTACCCCTAGCACATAGGCTCCGCACATGGGCTCCGCACATGGGGTTTATAAAAGGGCGGCCCGAGTCCAGCTTTGATGACCTAACCGAGGCTGAGGTGGAATCTGGATCTTTACAGTACGTGAGTTTCAGAAAGCCCACTCACTATGGTTATAAGGTACAATTTTTAAAAGATAGTTAATATTAATAGGTAGAGCAATTTTATTGGCTATTAATATAGTATATTTGACAGTTTCTGAAAGGCCCATGGGCTAGCGAAAGCTACAATCCTCATGTACGGAGGTGCATTTTATCCTCATGTGCAGAGGCTTACAGCATTGGAGGAATAGCGCAGCTGTAAGATGGTGGGGTGGGGCCATTGACTTGGTATCCATTTTTTAAGTTATGGAGTTAGGATTCTTTGATTTCAATGAAATAACATGTTTTTGTAATTTTCAGTGAAAAAAAACTTACTATTAGCATAGTTACTTGACTTACGGTTTATGTCATATCATTTATGATAACTATAACTATGGTAAATAGTTTAGCCCCAAGGGTTAGTTCAATTGGTAAGACCTATGCACACTCTCTTAGCCTCCGCACATGGAGGTAAAAAGGGCGCCCCAGGGGGCGCCCTTACGTGACATCAGCTGGGCTAAAAACTCCCCTTCGCGTACATGCAATTGGAAAGCGGAGGCGGAGGCGGGGGCGGGTAAATTTCAATTTCAATTCAAGCGAACCGACATATATAGTTGTGGGGAGAAATTCAACAAAATTTAGTGTAATTTAAACGAAAAAAAAAAACAGTGCAAACGCGATGAGAAATTGTGAGTAAGAAGGGTAACCTCAGCTGTCAGTTTTGTACTGTAGCTGTCAAATTTCGTCAGAAAGCATCGGTGCCTGAAGGCAAGCCCAGGCTGTAGGTGGGTCTGCTGGAAATGCGTGAAAATTGAGCTCAGGGGCGCCCTCGAGCGCGCTCGAGGGCGATTTTTCCCTCCATGTGCGGAGGCTATCTATAATGTGGGAAAGCATTGCTTGGTTTCTCGTGCTTATTTCTATATGAAAAAAAAAGTATAAAAAAATTCCAATATCTAAATGAATTAATACTAATAAGCCATTCATATATATCATAACAATTTATATATGAAGTTTGTTATCATAACAATTTATATACGAAGTTTGTTTTCTATTAATGTATGCAAAGTGTGCTTTCTATTAATTAATCTTGAATATGTATTAATTTAAAATATGCATAATGTTAAAATGTAATTAATGTTATGAATATATTATTAGTAATTAAATGTATTTATTTTTATTTTTATTTCTCATAAAAACTAAAGATTAAATATTAAAAATATAGAGCGAGAGAGATTTTTTTAATGTTTGGTTGACCTTAACCATGGACATACTTTGTTTTGTTTTCGTGTTAATTCTTTTTTTTTGTCCTCTATAGTTTGTTTTGGTTTAGTATGTTAAAGTGAAAATCATTGTGTATAATGGGAAGATAGAAAATGAGATGGAGGCCATTATTACATGAAAGGTGAGGGATCTTAAAGAAGTTGGGGATGGTCAAGGTCAAATAAGTATGTATGTTTCATTCTTCATTTATTTATTTGTTTTTGTAAATTTTGTATATTGTTTTTATTGTATGTATGGTTAATTCATTTTTTTTATATGTTTTATCCATATACAAAATTATGCACTTCATAATAGTGATTACTCTTTTGTTGCGATTTCATCAAATAAACCTTGTGCCATATCAACTCTATCCTCTCATTAGATGAATTGATTAAATAATTTAGTGCAAATTAATGTGCATCCAACAATAGTCAAATAGAATTAAAGACGGCTATTAAATACAAGTTTTTTTTCATGGGAATAATTGCAGAGAATTAAAGACCATTTGCACGTTTTTTGTAAAAGCAATAAAGCTCACTTAAAAAGTAATGGAAGATGTCACTTAACCTTCAATGCCCTTATTCCAAAAGTTTGATCAAAGGAAACCAGACAGTGGCTATTATCCAAGGATCTCTGGCGACAATAGAAAGGAACTAAAACTTTGGCATTCACACAAGTTTCTTGCAGTTAAGTCAAATCTATTTGGTTTTCATTGTCTCCTACCCTGAGGAGAAGGGTAGAAATTATTTATTTATTTTCACCAAGGCTTAAACTTCAAATCAATTATTATTTCCACATGGAGAAGCAGTTGGTTGAGCTATATTCATTGAGGCTGCCAAGACATAAAATGATTTTGCAGAAATAATTATTTAAAGTCACTAATAAGTTTGTTGGGCATGATCTAAGTGTTCGGCCAAACCCACGCATCTAAGAATTACTCCCATCCCATGCCTTCAAGTGTGATGTTCAAGTTTTGTGTTGTAGCTAGTGGGCTTGATTAATGATGCATACCCCATCCCTTTGTTTATTTATTTAGGCACTAGATTAAGGTTTTAATGAATTTTTTTAATCCCCATAGTGTCCACTAAAATTTGTGAAACAAAGTGAGGACCTAATAAATACAACAATATTTAAAATCGATTCTTTCCACAAATTGATAACAAAGAAACCCATAGACATTTACAAATGAATCTAAAGTTTCAAGAGAACCGTGTTTTACCTTTTACCTTTTAAAGAGGAGATAGTAATCTAGTTCAATCAATAGTTCGAGGTTGGTTGTGCTGAGGTAAATATTTTAATTAATAGCCCAAACATATATATTCCTATAAAATATAAGGTAAGAGGAGGCGTCGTTTTATAATAGTGAATAAAATAAACACCACTTATGCTTCTATTTTTTAGCAACACTTATGTCACAAGCGTTTGATATATTGACAGAAGCAACAATATGATAATCTCCTAGTTTTATGAGTTTGGATGGATTTATTCGGGTGGAAACACTATAGCATTCCCTCACTTTCCTAAAACCCCAAAGTCTTTTACAGTAAGAGACTGTGTATGATCTGGAGAGAGGGAAGAGTCGTCGCTCAGAATGCAGGTAGGGTTTATGTGAGTAATTCAAGAACCACCGGCATCCACAATAATATCCAACACCTCTCCGGCTTCATGGATATCACTATGGCTCGGTCATTGCCCCTCCTTCTTATTCTCGTGGTATATTATGATGCCCGACTACTGACCGCTTCTCATTCCTATCCATCTGCTAAGTGCATGTATTCTTATGAATCCCAATCTGTAGATTCACCATAAGGATGGAGAATAGAGGTATGAAGTAACGTAGGGACAGATATAAGTGTTTTTTTATCCCCCAAAATTCATTAAGTAACTTGCATCATGAACATACACCATTATATTATGCATTGTAAACTTCACTAGCTAAGGTCCTGATATCCAACAGGTTATTAAGTTGTTGGTCATGTTGCATATTTAACTACTCGTGCATGTGTTGTTGGTGATAGAGATGGAACCGGCATCCCTGAACGATTGTTAGTTAGTGGGGATGTTGGAACTAACAAGGATGTTATGCAAGGTAGCTATGTAGTGGTCGAACCCAAAGGTGACCACGTCTCAGTATTCGCACATAACCATGTTTTACAGTTTTCTTCTCCTTTCGGCAATGCCCAGCAACTAAGTGAACTTTTAAGTGGGATAATACTAATTAAAAAATTCTCAATCTGAAGAGAGGTGAGATGCCCTTCTAAGCAAAAGCGATGAGGGTCACCCAACCTATCCATCCTACAAAAGGAGAGTGGTGCATGGATCCTGGGGATGATGGGATGACTCAGCAATTGTTCACTAAGAAATTGATTAAATCAGTGTCCATTAAGAGAGACATGCTTATTGTCAAAGTAGCAAGTACGTTATTCAATTTATAGCGGCCTAAATTAAGCATGTGAAGCAGACGAAGGGGAGAAGATTAGCCAATATTTGAATTTCATAATCAGTAACCATCAGTATTGCTTTCTAAATAAATATATTTCAAGAAAAAATTGGAAATGAGAAGCTAAAGAAAAAAATTAAGCAATGTACACAATAATTTCACAAAGCCTGAGAAATTTCGTTCGATTAGCACACAAACATTATGTAAAGATATGCACAATGAGTAACCTCAAAACAATGTGAAATAAAATGTACATGAAAAATATAACGAAAATAATATGCTTGGCTATAAGCAAATCAAAATAATGGAAGCCATTGTTTCTCACCCACATTTTATATGTCTTCCCTACACTAGCATTATCTGAGTAATTAGTAGCCTCTTCTCTGCACAATTATCACAATGAAACAAATTGGAGCACATCAACATAAGATAATTTGTCAAAATATAACAGCATTTAAAGTTTCCCTATGATTTTAAACTAAATCGGTCTGAGACTAAACCAGTCACGGCTCTCACACCAAAGCCAAATACATAGTGACAGAAACTAAGAGTAAAAGAGTTTTAAAGTAAACATAAAACGACCCAAATAAATGAGAAACAAATTTGTTCTAGAAACTTCCGAGCACTTATTTAAAAGGTGTAACTTATGAAAAATACACTGCTAGGCATTACCTAGCTTCACATAAGAACGCTTCAACTTGAGCTACAGGCATTACCCACTGTAGATTTTGACAGAAATTCTTCGGTTGCCTCTACACTCAATTCTATCCCATGAGAACCCATCAATTCAAACAATACTGATATATATGTAATCAATAGAAAAGACGATTATCACTACAACGTTCTCTGTTAATATTCTATCTGAATCTATAGTTGATCAAACAACATACTTCACAATCTTTTTTTTCAGAAAGGCTTCACTCTTTTTTTCAATGACTCTAAACGTACACAATGAAAGCCTATGCCTATCAACACAGCCAACCCTTTTATCATTTATTAAGGCAGGCGAGACTTAAAAATTTATTTAAAATATATGTGAAGACTTGTTTTATAAAGACTTAATAATTAATATTAATTTATTAACTATCTAGATTTAATGTACTGATTTTGATTGTGTCAATTTTAAGACTTATATAAAACTAATAATAATAACAATTTATTCACTTGTCAACACAACTACTAACCAAAATAATTACACTTCCAAACACTTAAAAGCATAGATCTTCACATACCAAGAAATCTTGATGCAATCTGTTAATGGAAACCTGCAAATGCCATCTGCCTTTCTCGTCTTGAAGCTCACCCTTCTCTCTTACTATGTGTTGAATAACCATCTTGGTAACACTGTTTATTCTCGTTCTCAACGAATTGAGACATTGATATGAATGGTTATCTAAGACTGTTGGATCTCATTCTCAGTGAACTGAGCCTTTGAAAGAGAGCTTTATACATCTTCTCTTTTGAATGTTGGCTTAAAGTTAAATTGTTATTGTTGCATTCTGGTTTAACAAACCAAATTCCTATCAATGACATGTGTTGCCTTTCATTTATTCAATACATAGGGATGCTTGTTTTATTTTTCTTTGGTAGCCGAGAAGGAAGAATCTTTCCTCGTACTTAATATTTTGGGCCCTGAACTTCATAGCATTTTATGTTGGGTAATCAAGTCTAATTCTAGGATGAGATTTATGGTGTAAGCATGTTTTTGTTTGGTGCTCCTTATTATCTGAGCAACTTGTTTTTCAACAGCCTTGTAGATTTTCATGTGCATCATAATATTTCTTATAATTAGAGATATTTTGTTTCTTATAATTAGAGATATTTAGTTTGGTGCTTCTTATTATGTGAGCAACTTTTTTTCAATTGTTTTATGGATTCTTTATTCCTTAGTTTCTCAACCGCTGAAGTTTGGAAAGATGGAAGAGGCTCCCAAGAATGATCGTTGGAACTTCAATAACAAGGTTTTCGTCCTCTGAAGCTTTCGAAAATTTGATTTCAAACTCCCTCATTCTAGATTCTTAATCTAACCCAATTGTTTGTTCTCATACTATGGTTCGGGAATGGGCAATCGCATGTTTCAATTCAAGAGTTCGTACACGTGAAATAAATAATATGGGACGGGCCCTTCAACAGTGTTGTGTCAAAAGAGGATTGGTATATTATCTACATACGAGTTAAATAGTTGCATTTTACAAATTTCATATTTCGAACATTGCATAATTTAAAGGTCTACTGTAGATGATGATCGACTATTTGGGCGTTCTAGAAGAATCGCCTCAAGACATAAATAACAACCCTTTTGACAAGGTGGAAAGGATGCTAAGTCAGATGAAGTCTAGACTTCCAAGGCCGCCTCAATTTTTGCTCTGCATCTTACGAGAGAGGAAGAACAGTGGTCTTTATGGTGATTGTGTAATTCTTGTGCTAATAAATGATCCTAGTTTTTATTTTTTTATGCTGTTAAACTAGATTTTGTGACTTAGTAACATTTCTTATTTTATATTTTTATTCCCTATTTTAGGGCTTTGGAAGATAAAATTATTGGCGGACTTGGGGGTCACTAATCAATGTATTTCCCCGTCAAAGTATGAAAAAGGCAGATGATCAATATTTAACAAACATGGCTTTGAAAATAAATGCAAAGTAGCCTCCGACATCTAAAGTTTATTGGGTGTACCTTTGCCTTTTTAGTCAAGCTCATTGCTTAAATATGTTGATGCATTTCTGTAACTGTTATTTTGTCTTTTAGATTGGTGGCCTCAAATCTGTGTTGGCTATGGAATTTGCTCGTAAGATACCTAAGATATCCACAAAACCAACAATTATTATTGGGGTGGATGTCTTTCATGGTTTTCCAGGACATGCAGATTCACCTTCAATTTCAGTGGTATTTATCTTTTACATGTTATCGAGGTTTTTGACTGGAATTGATAGACGCTTAAATTTAATATATGTTGTTATGTGGTAATGTTTTATGTGATATATATTGTAATTTGTTGTTAAGTCGAGTTTTACTCAACACTTTTGCCCATAAATAAGTGTCTAGGGTTTCAAATGGTATGTCTCCTGTAAATTTTATCTTTACCACATAGTATGTAAAATTTAAACACAGGTGGGGAACTGGCGACACTAAGGGCTAAAAGAAATTTAGATGGGGAACTCGCAATGCAAAAGGGCTAAGGATTTTTCAACAAGAGGAAATGCTCGATAATCTAAAGGCATTACAGAATCCTAGGATCTGTAATGGGTGCCTCTCTACACAAACAAATGAGAATCCTTTTGATATAACCAGATGTTCACGGTCTTGACAGTTACATACTCTGGAATTATGAGAAAAATTCAACAACATCCTGGAAGCAACGTTTTATTTAAGTCCTGGAAAATTCAAACTAAAAGCAATAAAACCATAAATTAATGGAGATGGGCAGTTAAACTTTATTGATGTCATGCATCACTGCTTTCTTAACGTTCTTGAGTCGTAATACCTCCTGGGTTGTAGAGCCTTTATCGCCTCCCATGATGAAAACGCTTTTGAGGTTGAAATCACACATCGTGACTACAAATTAGAATCATGAGAACCAAGTCTTTAACGACATTTAAAGGGATACAACTGAGGGATATTAGGAGATGCAAATTACTTAATTACTTACTTATGGTGGCAGACGAGCGCCAAATGCACTAGTAATTTGTGATAGATAAACTCGTCCAGTTCTTCGTTGTCCAACTTTCTGTCTATAACAAGCGCATGTTCGCAAGACCAAGTAAGCCTTACTGAGCAACGATATATCCTGGTAATTGCTCACTCCGGTCTGAAGAATGTTGCGAAGACAGTAATATTCATTATTTAGTGAACAATCTGTTGCTCAACACCTATAGAGATGGATATGATGGAACAAGATTCCATACCAAGGTTGGTATCAACGGCTACAATATTATTCTCACCCGAATCCCCTCTTGAAATATGATCATCAAAGCTAGAAAATCTTATATGTTGTTATGGAATGGTCAAGATGTGTTGTTAAAATATACTTGAAACTTTCTCTCGGCCTTTTTCTCATAATTTCAGAGTCTGTAACTGTCAACGACCGTGAACAGTTGGTTATACCAAAAGGATTCTCCTTTGTTTGTGCAGAGAGGCGTCCATTATATATCCTAGGACTCTGTAATGCCTGTAGATTATCAAGAATTTCCTCCCAATTCCATGCCCCCTTCAAGTTACTCAAACTTACTATTTAATTTCCCGTTGAAAAATCCTTATCCCTTTTGCATCGCGAGTTCCCCATCTAAAATTCTTTTATCCCTTTAGTGCTGCTAGTTTCCCACATGTGTTAAACTTTCTACATAATATGCAGTAAAAAAAAAATTTACGACAGATGGACCGTTTGAAACTCTAGACACTTATTTTTCGTCAAAAATGTCCGAGTAAGGGATTTTCGGCATGGACGAAAAGGATTTGCATTGAGAAAAAACTCATTGCAAGGAAACTTTCTGCTAACAGTTGTAATAGTAACCACCTAATGATTTGACCATTTCAAACTAGTTTCTTCAAAGATATAATTATACAATAATCAGTATGCATGTGGATAATGTAAAAACTTATTAATAAAAATTTGATAGCATACATTACTGCAACTCATTCTTTTTTGGATTTTTTCTTAGTAGGTGTTTGATTATCGATTAGTAGGGATAAAACTTATCTATTCCAGTTGTTTAAGTTTAAGAACGTGAAACTAAATCTTCAGGTAGCAAATATTCCAATTGTTTAAGTTTAAGAATGTGAAATGAAATCTTCAGGTAGCAAATTCATTGAATTGGATGGTTCATTGAATTAGATAATTCAGAGTTTCAGTTTACTTAGTTGAACTTCCACACCTGTAAAAGAAGCAACAATAGCATTAATAGTTTCACTAATGTCATTATATACAACTATAACAACAAAGGAAGGAACAAAGGTAGCCACTAGAAAGGTTGCATATTCCAATTACAGTCCAAGATCCAAGAGAGCCTGCTAGATATTTATATTTCCTTCAAGGTAGCAAAATTTTGTAGAGCAAAGGTGAATCTAGTGCTAGCTTCATCCCTTACAGATCGAAAGTCAAATCGTTTTTTATCACAGTATAGTTTAGTTCCGCACCTAAAACTTTATTTTGGGATATACATATGGTTGACAACTCTTACAGCAGTCGAAGGCATTCAAGCTTAACAAGTCCACTGAGAAGTCATTTGAGAAGAGTGTGAAATGGTTATGCTGCATAAGCATGAGAATTAGAAAATAACAGTTTATTCTTGCATAATCCACCCTTCAAGCTCCAATGAAATTCAAAACAACTCCCAATCACTAGTTTCTAAACAAAAGTAGAGTGCATACTTTGTGCTGATATACAACAAACATAAATAGTTTCAAGGTGACATGGCCTGTAAATTGTCTCATAGAATACTCTCCATAACTGAATACATTTTCAAATAGCTCCTTCGAAGCGTTCCTTCTGAATTCCATTTACCTTGTCTTCCCACACTAGAAATAATGATTAAACCATATAATCTCGAAGGTATTTGGCAATATTTGCCAGACATATCAAATATTATTATTATTTCTCATTCTATTTGTCTATGTAAAATTTCTTTCCAATGGTTGTTGGGAGTTGATTTATTGACCTGCTTTTAGTGGGAGAACCTGGCATCCCCAGAATTGGTGTTGTGAGCTCTGCTCTATTCCACATTTGTAGAGCTAACTTTCTCTCACGAAACAAACTTTGAGTAATCTCTTACACCCCAGAAAATCACCAATCCTCGCTTGAACCGTGCCACCAGAAAACTCATAGGGAAATGCCCCTCTACCTCACCTTTTGCCATAGAGGAAAATAGGGTAGCTCTCTCACGTGACTATCTGTGAGGTTGGTTCCTTGGAGAGTGCCTACATTATGGAGGACATCACATCCTCACCAACCCTGACCTTTCATGAGCTCAGACTTGCATTTAATCAATTATATATATCAACATTCAAGCTCGGAAATCTATGCTGTAAGAAAAACATACCTAGAAATCTTGATGCAATCTGTCAAACCTGCAAACGTTGAGCTTGGTAACCCTATGCTGGCACGAAGATTAAAAAAACTTGACACTTTATACAATTTGATATGCTTGGTTACAATGTCTTAATGTATTTTATTTCTCCTATGTCGTATTATCAATTGCTATCATTGTCAGCTTGTGATCTGAACCATTGTTGACAGATTTACTTTTCGGGAGGGCACTCGGTAGAAAACATTTTTAAACCTGGAATATTAATTGTCATAATAAAGAAGGTAATGTTTACAATGAGCCAAAACCATAAAAGATTGGGGATAATTATACAATTGTTGATATCATCCTCGTTGTTGGGTCCTAGGTCACAGGAATCGATAACAACGTCATATCCCCAAATCAATAGTAATATAAAAAATAGACAATAAAAAACAATAATAATAATTAAATGTTTTAAATATTACCAAACTTTAGTCTAAATTCCATTACATTTAATAAAAACTATTACAAACTTTAGAAGATTGAGAAATTTTGCCCATATCTAAATGAATTAATACTCATGAGCGATTCATATATATCACCTGTGGTAGATTTTGGGCCCTGAATTCATAGCATTTTATTTTGGGCAATGAAGTCTAGTTCTAGGATAGGATTTACAGTGTAAGCATGCTTTTGTTTGGTGCTTGTTATTTGAGCAACTTGTTTTTCAGCGGTCTTGTAGATTTTCATGTGCATCATAATATTTCTTATAAATAGAGATCTTTTGTTTCTTATAATTAGAGATATTTTGTTTGGTGCTTCTTATTATGTGAGCAACTTGTTTTTCAGTCGTCTTTTGGATTCTTTATTGCTTAGTTTCTTAACATCTGAAGAAAAAAACTTGACACTTTATACAATTTGATATGCTTGGTTACAATGTCTTAATGTATTTTATTTGTCCTATATCATATTATCAATTGATATCACTGTCAACTTGTGATCTGAACCATTGTTAACAGATTTACTTTTCGAGAGGGCACTCGGTAGAAAACATTTTTAAACCTGGAATATTAATTGTCATAATACAGAAGGTATTGTTTAGAAGGAGCCAAAACCATAAAAGATTGGGATAATTATACAATTGTTGATATCATCCTCGCCGTTGGGTCCTGGGGCATAGGAACCAAGAGCAACATCATATCCCCAAACCAACAGATTAAAAAAAAAAAAAAAAAAAAAAAAAAAAAAAA
>LPNX011171729.1:133781-160342 GCA_001517045.1 Pseudotsuga menziesii
AGCAATTCATATATATCACCTGCAGTAGATTTTGGTCCTTGAACTTCATAGCATTTTATTTTGAGTAATGAAGTCTAATTCTAGGATAGGATTTACGGTGTAAGCATGCTTTTGTTTGGTGCTCCTTGTTATTTGAGCAACTTGTTTTTCAACGGTCTTGTAGATTTTCATGTGCATCATAATATTTCTTATAATTAGAGATCTTTTGTTTCTTATAATTAGAGATATTTTGTTTGGTGCTTCTTATTATCTGAGCAACTTGTTTTTCAATCGTCTTATGGATTCTTTATTACTTAGTTTCTCAAAATCTGAAGTTTGGGAAGTTGGAAGAGGCTACCAAGAATGGTTGTTGGAACTTCAATAACAAGGTTTCTCCCTCTAAATCTTTCGAAAATTTGATTTCAAACTCCCTCACTCTAGATTCTTAATCTATCCCAATCTACTGTTCTCATACTATGGTTCGGGAATGGGCAATTGCATGTTTCAATTCAAGACTTCGTACAAATGAAATAGATAATATGGGACGGGACCTTCAGCAATGTTGTTTCAGAAGAGGATTGGTATGTTATCTACATATGAGTTAAATAGTTGCATTTTACATATTTCATGTTTGGGACATTGTATAATTGAAACGTCTACTGTAGATGATGGGCGACTGTTTGGGCATCCTAGAAGAATCGCCTCAAGACAGAAATAAGAACCTTGTTGACAGGGTGGAAAGGATGCTAAGTCAGATGAAGTCTAGACTTCCAAGACCACCTCAATTTTTGCTCTGCATCTTACCAAAGAGGAAGAACATTGATCTTTACGGTGATTGTGTAATTGATGTGCTAATGATTGATTCTAGTTTTTTTATTTTTTTATGATGCTAAACTAGATTTTGTAAGTTAGTAATATTTCTTATTTTATATTTTTATTCCATGTTTTAGGGCTTTGGAAGAGGAAATTCCTAGCGGACTTGGGGGTCATTAATCAATGTATTGCCCCTCAAAATATGAAGAAGGTCAATGATCAATATTTAACAAACGTGGCTTTGAAAATAAATGCAAAGTATCGTCTGGCATCTAAAGTTTACTGGGTATGCCTTTGCCTTTTTTGTCAAGCCTGTTGCTTAAATATGTTGATGCATTTATCTAACTGTTATTTTTTCTTTCAAATTGGTGGCCTCAACTCTGTGTTCGCTATGGAATTTGCTCATTAGATACCTAATCTATCCACAAAACCAACAATTATTATTGGTATGCATGTCTTACATGGTTTTCCAGGACATGCAGATTCGTCTTCAATTTCAACGGCATTTATCTTTTACATGTTATCGAGGTTTTTTACTGGAATTTATAGATGCTTAAATTTAATATATGTTGTTATGTGGTAATGTTTTATGTCATATATATTGTAATTTGTTGTTCATTCGAGTTTTACTCAACATTTTTGCTCACAAATAAGTGTTTAGGGTTTCGAATGGTCTGTCTGCGGCAAATTTTATTTTTACCGCACTTTAGCTACAAGACCGATTCAGAGGTAATCTTCAATTGAGAACTTCAACTTCACCAATGCTTTTATTCAAGATTTATACAGATAGAACATTCAGATAACACTCATAGCACTCATAGCTTTCTGGTGCAATATTATAGCTTCCGCCAAGTTGCAGAGCATACTCGCTTTACAGACAATCTTTACAAAACAAGATTTAGAGTTTCTGGTGCGTTCTTATAGCTCAAGGCCAAGACGCAGAGCATATTCCTCTTTATACAGACTTATTACAGACTCGATAAAACTTGAGTTTCTGATGCTTTCTT
Organism: Pseudotsuga menziesii; assembly: GCA_001517045.1. Taxonomy (NCBI): domain Eukaryota; kingdom Viridiplantae; phylum Streptophyta; class Pinopsida; order Pinales; family Pinaceae; genus Pseudotsuga; species Pseudotsuga menziesii. The sequence continues at coordinate 135,581 of LPNX011171729.1, forward strand.
ATAGCGCAGGGCTAAGAAGCAGAGCATAATCCTCTACAGACGCTTATCCTAGACTTGCAAAGCAGACTACTTGCTCAATGCAGACTTACTACTTGCAAAGCAGACTACTTGCTCGATGCAGACTCAAGACTCAAAATACTCGTGCCTCTAAATGAGCCCGAGGGGTCTTATTTATATAAACTCAAGCTGGTTGCCCAGTGAGTGGAAACTGACAATTGTGAGTCAACCAGTCATCCGGTTGCTACTGACTTGTACTTAACAGTCAACAATTCAGCCATCCGGGGTGACATGTGGGGACAACCACAGCCATTATCTCGTCCCTTCTTCGGTCTTTCAACATATGGGGACCCAGACTTGGAATCATGACAAACTCCACTAAGAAAAGCAATGATTTAGTGGGAGACAGATTCCCGACAAATTTCAAAGTGGAGCATACTGGCCCACGACAGTCCTAACTATGAATATACACTGTGGAGCTTTAATCCGGCCCACGACGGATACAATACAGGACAAAGCTGGCCTGTTCAGCCTTCATGTCGGCCCACCACCGCTTTCAATCATATGGGTCACGTCCTTGTAGATATTCCCAGATTTCATCATTCGATGAATAGTAAGGATCTTGAGCATCTTCTAAATGTGAAGATCTTACTGGACTATGAGGTGGATAAAGATTTGGACTAAAACATCTTTCCACATCAGAACCTTGGAAAATAGGATTAGGATCACAGATGAATTCACCGCGGAACTTGGACTCGACTCTGTAGTCAAGCGAAATTTCCCAGGTTGTCACTCTAGATTCAATCTGATTACCTTCAAGGCTTCTGGGGATGAATTTCTGCCTTGTGATCACTGTATGGTCCAGTGGCTTGTACTGTCCACCTTCATAATGGAGTTTGAATTTGAACCATTGGTTCTCACTGTCAGCTATCTCCATATCTGCTTTTAGGTGCGCAATAAAATTGGCACGGCGGTTCTCCCAATTTACCCGAGGACAGAAGTTATCTAGAAAAATGTTTGTCCAACCAGACCAGGTAGTGTTGTATCTCAGGTTTGAAGGGTATGCACAAATAATGATGTATCCTTCTTCCCTGCAACATTGGAGGATGAGGTTATACGATGTCCATGTCAGATGGCCATCTCCAATGTCAATGTACCAAGCTGCTTCAATATCATCTCAATCCATCCATATTTCTCTGCAATTCCGTAACTTCTCCTAGGCATCAGTAAAACTGTAGAATGCCTCTTTCTCCCAGCGTTCCATGATCTCTATTTTCAGCGGGGAGGACTGGATGTGCTTGATTAGGGTCAATTGCAAAAACCTTTTTGCTTCGTCTGTAGAAGCATATTCTAACGTTTGGATCCGTACATCTTCAGGAATAGAATTGTCCCATGGGAGGAGGAACAATCCTTCTTTGGATTTCAATTCTTCTTCATTTATCGGGATTTTTCCTTTATCTTTGCTTGCTCCTGAACTGGATTCTCCAACAGAAAACATATTGAGTACAGGAATGTTGTTCTGCTCCCTAGTGAGCATATCAGCAAGGTAATTCAGCGAACCTGGTTTATACACAATCTCAAAATCAAAGTTACTAAGCCATATAAACCATTTCAGAATGCGACTGTTGTTTTCTGCCATTAGATTTTCATTCTTAAAAATACCAGGCATGATTTTAAGATCAGTTCTAATAATAAACTTGATTGGCTTTAAGAAAAGAATGAAATGTGCTACAGTCTTTTTTACTGCAAGTATCTCTTTGTGGCTCGATGGGGAATTTAATTTTGCTGCTTTAAACGAACCAGAGCCATATCCACAGATACACTCTCTGTCTTTCAAGACTTCTAAGAGAACTCCACCCCAGGTGGATGAAGANCGATGGGTAATTTAATTTTGCTGCTTTAAACGAACCAGAGCCATATCCACAGATACACTCTCTGTCTTTCAAGACTTCTAAGAGAACTCCACCCCAGGTGGATGAAGAAGCATCAGTTTCAATGATTAACTGGCCTGAACCAGTAGGCAATGAGAGAGGAGGCAAAGTGAGAACTTTCCTCTTGATTTGCTTGACTGCTTCTGTCATTTCAGTTGACCAGGGCTTCGGATTCTTTTTCAGGCGTTGTTGCAGAAGCAATATATCTGAAGCTTGACCTTTATAGAAAGGTCTGTTGTAGTTTAAGATTCCAAGAAACCTTTGAAGCTGGGTTTTATCATTAATTTGATCTGGAAATTTGCTGAACACTTGCAAGACATGATTCTGCAAGATTACTTGGCCTTTCTGTATTTTGAAACCGAGGAACTCGATCTCAGTCTTTCTGATTTCCATTTTGCTCTCAGAGAGCACTAACCCATGCTTGAAACAAAGCTCATAGAACGACTGTAAGTGCTTCAAGTGCTCTTGAAGATTCTTTGAACATATGAGGATGTCGTCTATGAAAACCAGAGCCCAGAGTTTTTCCCTGAATATGTCTTCCATTCTTTTTTGAAACTCTGAGGGGGCGTTATTAATGCCAAAAGGTAATACCTTCCACTGGTACTGACCTTGGGGAACGACAAAAGCCGTTTTATATCTGTCCTCAGCTATTATCCCGATCTGGTAGAAACCAGACTTTAAGTCGAACTTACTGAAGATTATAGAGCATGTTATTCTTTCTAATAAACTAGCTTTATCAGGTAGAGGATACCTGACTTTCTGCAAGACTGCATTCAGAGGTTTGTAGTTAACCACCAACCTCGGCTTACCTCTCTTTATTTCTGAGTGCTTGTTAACAACAAAAGCACGACAAGCCCGAGGGCTTTTGGATGGCTCAATTAGTCCTTTAGCCATCAGCTCTTTTACTTCTGCAGCGCAGAATTCTCTCTCCGAAGGAGACATGATTCTTGCTAATGCCTTCATGGGTCTTACCTTCTGTGCTGGATCTAATGGTAGCGATACAAAATATTTTTCCCGCTTCCAGAAGGCATTCGGGGTATCTGCACAACAATTCTTTTTCAACTTCTCAGAGATGTCTGCTAACATCTTTTCTCCATGGACCTCTGAGAATTCCTTGCTTCGTTCCATCTTCGCAAGCTGTGCAGTGTTAGAGTTATACACAGACTTCTGTACAAAAACAGGACATTTACGGGAACCTTGAAATGATATGGGCAAGGTTACAGATTTACCATTTAACATGCAGGTAAATGTCATCTTCTTATGATCAACTAAATAAGGGCTAACTTTATGGAGAAATTCGGATCCTAATATACAATCTTCTGATATAGTATCTAATCTGTACAATGTTATACTATCTTTGACCTTACCAAACTGAACTGGAAATAACTCTGCTTTGGCCGTTAATGCAACTGAAGTGCCTTCAATAGCAGATCCTGAATCTGTTGTCTCTTGCCAATAATAAGATGGTAATGCTAAAGTCTTAGCCAAGCTAACTTGGCATCCAGAATCACTCATGCTATCTAAAGTGTCACAGGCTTATACTCAACTGGATTGAACTGGACAGAGAGGAAGCCTTTTGGTCCGGACAGCATTGCTAGCTGCGGATCTTCTGAAGGGGAAGTTTCACTCTGAGTGTTAGGAATTCTTCTTTTAGCTTTTAATGCTTATATTGCATCAATCATTGCTTCATAAAAATGTTTGCTAAGTTTTTCGTCAGAGGACTGATCTCTCTCTGCTTCAATAACCGCGAGAGCACACTTCAGATTTTTGACCTCAGAGCAAAGTTCTCTGATTTGTCTTCTCTTCTCTTGAATCTACAATCTAATTGCAGCTTCTCTATCTTTCCTATACTTCTGATGGTCTTCATGGCCATCAGGATAATTTTTATACAAATCACTGGGATTGTAGGTAACTGCAGGAGGAGAGGAAATCATTACCTGCTTGCCTTTATCTCTATCGAGTTGCTTTATCAATTCTTGCTTTTCTTATTGTAATGCAGCTCGGAGCTGATACTGATATGGCTGAGTCATCGATAATTGCAAATCTACTGTTGCAAGTCGCTTTTCAATCTCTTGAGTTTTGCTGAGTGTAAACATATTTAATGAAAACTCAAATTCAGGCGGCTCAAAGCCCCCTAAATTTGGAACATCATCTGACTCAGAGGCAGATCCAAAGGAGGAGGAGGATGAAGGGACAAATTTACCTAAGGCCGCTTTGGACTCATCATCAGAGGAGCTAGCAGTATCATCAGAAGGCAAGAAGAGGATGTCACCAGAAGGGTCTTTGTCAGCTTCAGGGAGAGTCCACCATTGTGGATCTAACCTATCACAGAAGGCTGCAAGCTTCAGCTTCAGCTTCTTCTTTGGACACTTATTTTCCCAATGACCTGGATTGCCACAAATGAAACAAGTGGCTTTATCAGATTTCTTAGATCTATGTTTGATAAACTTACGAGGTTTGGACCATTTCTTCAGAAATCTGGATTTCTTTCGGTACTGTAAGGGTCTATCTGGAAAATGATAGCGCGGTTGGCTGGAATAAAACCCCGTTTTCATTTTCTGCTTACATTTACAATGATCTTGTAAATGTACTCGACCATCTGCACCACATCCCCATTCTGGAATTTTTGCAACGTTCTTACAGAAAGAAGGAGAAAACATTGATTGGTGCCTTTTGAAATCTTTGTCTACTCTTTTAGCCAGACAGTGCTCTTGCCATGTCTCAAGGATATGGCCATGTAATTGAGCCAGAGAAAGACCTCAGATATTAATGTTCTTGTCTTTCATATATTTCTCAACGGCGTCTGGTACATGTCCTGGAAATCTTCTCAGGTAGAGCTTGAGATAAGCTGGATCATTAGCTTTTCCAGACCGTATGAGTAGCTTCTGCATGTAGCAGAAATAGGGCTCGACTTGTGATAAATCACATAATCGGGCAGACATGTAGAGAGATGCCAAATGATCACTCTCATCATGGTCATCTTCTCCGTGAAACTGGGATCCAAGAGCCTGGAGGATCTTTTGATCTGCATCAGAGGCAGACAACATTTCGTTGCGTGCTTGCTGTGATAGTCTTCTCCACCAATCATTTGCTAGTCCAGATAAACCAGCAATGATCAATTCACCAATTTGTTGTCCTGTCAAAGTAGGATCTTGCGACCTCTTGTACAAGGACCAATGATACATCAAGGTGAGAGCATCTTTGATCTGATCTCTTGTCTGACACTGAATGTTCAGAACAGGCTGTTCAGGCATAGAATAGATTATATTGTTAATTGAATTGATACCAAAATTATTACTGAACCTTGGGGCTCGAGAAGCATCATTCATATGGGTATCAAATTCTGCTCTGGGTGGATTATTAACTGAGGAAGACTCAGTATGCTCATGCATAGCTAGCATTTGCAGATATTTAGGCTCAAGGGCAGGACGAAAGGCTTTGAACTCGCCTATCCATTCTTTGACCTCTTGTAGGTCAGCTTCATCTTGACCGAATGTGAATTCGGGCAAATTATTTTCTTCTTCTTCAATGGCTGGAACATTGAACACTCCAAAAGACTAATTCCTTTCTAATTTCTTTTCTGGTTCTTTCGTAGGATAACCTTTTGCTGCAAGAGAAAAGGTAGCAGGGTTTCTTGCTGGAACCTTCCTTTTCAGCTTTTCAGTTTGACTAAGCAATTCTTCTAATTTAGCTAATCATCGCTCAATCTTTTCTGTAGCCTTGGCTACAACTTCTTTAATTTCTTGAGAATCACTCAGAAGATGGTTGAGTAATTCAAGCTTTGTAGTTACTACCGCGATCGAATCTTTCTCAGCTGAAACATAACTCTTAATCTCGAGAAGATCTCGAGCCATGTCATCTAAGTTCTGCGCAGTTAATTTGTGCTGCATATTACCCCAGTTGGCTAACTTAGCCTCATTAGACATAGTCTCATCAACGCCAGAGGACCTAAATGGTAGGAACTCTTTCTTAGTGGCACCATCCGGAGAGTATTGCCTAAATGGAACATCATGCATGTTTCTGCCAGGAAAATATGATTTCCTATCTTGTGCTATTGCTTCAAAAGCATTATTTTGGCGAGGGAGAGTGAACATTCCTAAAGTAGGGGTAGTTTTACAATGCTAGAGTTTCTGGAGAGTTTTTCGGCATGCTGGGAAGTCTTTATGTTGCCCTCTGTGTTCATTATCTGAGAGACCTGAGATGGATTGGGTCTCTAGGTTCTTCACAGAAGAAGATTTATTATGCATCCTTTGTTCAAAAGAGGAGGAAGAAACTGAAGATGATCTGAGCAAAGGGGAAGAGAAAGCAGGGGCAGGTGTAGTAGGGATTCTGAAGGAACTGGACTGTCTGTCAAAAGTCAGAGGCTGTTTGGCAATGGCTTTTTCCATGAATTCTTTATTTCTCAGTTCATTGTATCTGACTTCCCATTTCTGGGGATAGCTTATACTGGTCCAGTCAAAAGTGACAAGCTGGGCTTGCTGAGATTTATCTTGCTCCACCACGCTCAGCAGGCGCGAGCTCTCATGAACTTTAGGTTTAAGGGGAGGCAAGGTGTCATTGCCGAATCGGACACAAACAAGACTTTTGAGTTGTAGGATTTTAGATCCAGTTAACATAGAAAATCCTTGGGGGAGAATATATGCTTTAAGCAAATTGTATATGTGCGGGTCGTCAAGAATCATGGAATACTTAGGAAATATAGTGCCAAAAGTAGGTCCTTCATGAAAAGGAGCAGAGAAACCTCCAATGATGGCATCAAATAACTTTCTATGACGGGTATCGACAGCGACGCATAAAGACGAAACATTTAAATATGGACGGACAAGCAGACCAAGTCCGAGATGGATAGCTCCAAGGTGAGCGTATTTATAACCTTGTTTTATTGCCCAATCTATTTGGTGTTTTTCTAAGATATTTATATGAACTGGTTCATCACTATCTGAAAATGACACATCAACAGAAGAAAGTTTGACCTGGGTGGAGGACTTATATTTCCACCATTTTAACTCATACACTTCAGAAGGAACAATAGAAGGGAGTTCCCAATTTGAAGAAGGATTTTGGTCGGTTATATGAATAACAGAAGAATCACTCGTGGAACAGTCATGGGTGAATGATGAGCGCCTCTCCGCAAGAGAAACTACTCCATCTTCGGTTTGCTCACAATCTAAGCTTAAGTGAGGTACAATATCCATAGATGGGTCCATTACTATGAAGTTTTTACTCACAATGGTCTAGCAATTAGGGATTTACTTCGCCTAACCCTCGGCTGCTACCCTTCCAAAGACCTAACTCAAACTTCAAAGGACAATCACCTTTTTACTCAGTAGCCATTTCCACTACCTACAGGAGTACTGAAACAAGCTTATGATAACTGTAAACAAAACTGAATGCAATAATTCCTTCTAGAAAGTAACTTACAGACTTGATAATATAAAATGCCACAAGCGAACCTCTGCTGGCTCTGATACCACTTTAGCTACAAGACCGATTCAGAGGTAATCTTCAATTGAGAACTACAACTTCACCAATGCTTTTATTCAAGATTTATACAGATACAACATTTAGATAACACTCATAGCACTCATAGCTTTCTGGTGCAATCTAATCACAGGCATTACAGAATCCTAGGATCTGTAATGGACGCCTCTCTACACAAATAGATGAGAATCCTTTTGATATAACCAGTTGTTCACGGTCGTTGACAGTTATAGATTCTGAAATTATGAGAAAATTCAGCAACATCCTGGAAGCGACGTTTTATTTAAGTCCAGAAAAAATCAAACTAAAAGCAATAAAACCATAAATTAATGGAGATGGGCAGTTAAACCTTATCGATTTCAAGCATCATCACTTTCTTGACGTTATTGTGTTGTAATACCTCCTGGGCTATGGAGCCTTCACCGCATCCCATTATGAAAATGATTTTGAGGTTGAAATCACGCATCATGACTACAAATTAGAATCATGAGAACCAAGTCTTTGCCGACATTTAAAGGGATACAACTGAGGGATATTAAGAGATGCAAATTACTTAATTACTTACTTTTGGTGGCAGACAAGCGTTGGATGCACTTGTAATTTGTGATATATAAACTCATCCACTTCTACCACGTGCAACTTTCTATCTATAACAAGCGCCTGTACACAAGAGCAAGCAAGCCTTGTTGAGCAGCGTTATATCCTAGAAATCACTCACTGCAGTATGAAGGATACTGCGAATACAGTAATATTCATTATTTAGTGAACAATCAGTTGCTCAACACCTGTAGAGATGGATCTGATGGAACAAGCCTCCATACCAAGGTTGGTATCAACATATACAATAATATGCTCACTCGAATCCCCTCTTGAAACCTGATCATCAAAGCTATAAAATCTTATCTGTTGTTATGGAATGGTCAGGATGTGCTGCTTAAATATCCTTGAAACTTTCTCCCAACCTTTTTCTCATAATTTTAGAGTCTGTAACTATCAACGACCGTGAACAGTTGGTTATACCAACAGGAATCTCGTTTATTTATGCAGAGAGGCGTCCATTACAGATCCTAGGATTCTATAATGCATGTAGATTATTAAGCATTTCCTCCCAATTCCATGCCCCGTTCAAGTTACTCAAACTTACTATATAATTTCTTGTTGAAAACTCCTTAGCCCTTTTGCATCGCGAGTTCCCCATCTAAAATTCTTTTAGCCCTTTAGTTACGCTAGTTTCCCATATGTGTTAAACTTCTACATACTGTGTAGTAAAAATAAAATTTACAGCAGACAAACCGTTTGAAACTCTAGACACTTATTTATCAGAAAAAAAATGTCTGAGTAAAGGATTTTCGACACTGGCAAAAACGTTTTGCATTGAGAAAATCATCATTGCAAAGAAATTTTCTGCTAATAGTTGTAAAAGTAACCACCTAATGATTTGACCATTTCAAATTGGTTTATTCAAATATATAATTATAGAATAATCAGTATGCATGTGGATAATGTAAAAACTTGTTGATAACAGTTTGACAGTATACACTACTGCAACTCTTTCTTTTTTTGGCACTTTTCTTAGTAGGCGTTTGATTATCGAGTAGTAGGGATAAAACCTATCTATTCCAATTGTTTAAGTTTAAGAACGTGAAACTAAATATTCAGGTAGCAAATTCATTAAATTGGATAGTTCAAAGTTTCAGTTTACTTAGTCAAACTTCTGAACCTGTAAAAGAAGCAACAATAGCATTAGTAGTTTCACTATTGTCATTATATACATCTATAACAACAAAGGAAGGAGCAATGGTAGCCACTAGAAAGGTTTCATATTCCAATTACAGTCCAAGATCCAACAGAGCCCGTTGGATATTTATATTTTCTTCAAGGCACCAAACTTTTGTAGAGCAAAGGTGAAGCCAGTGCTAGCTTCAAGGTGATGTGGCTTGTAAACTATCTCATAGAATGTCTCCATAACTGAATACATTTTCGAAGTGTTCCTTCTGAATTCCATTTACCTTGGCTTCCCACACTACAAACAATGATTAAACCGTATAATCTCGACAGTCTTTGAGAATATTTGCCATACATATCAAGTATTATTATGATTTCTCATTCTATTTGTCTGTGTAAAATTTCTTTCCAATGGTTGTTGGATAAGAGGATGAAGAATTGTACCTTTTCCTGGTGGGAGTTGATCTATTGACCTACTTTGAGTGGGAGAACCTAGCATCCCCGGAATTTGTGTTGTGAGCTTTGCTCTATTCCATATTTGTAGAGCTAGTGTTCTCTCATGAAACAAACTTTGAGTAATCTCTCGCACCCCAGAATCACCAATCCTTGCTTGAACCCTGCCGCTAGAAAAATCATAGGGAAATGCCCCTCTGCCTCACCTTCTGCCATAAAGGAAAATATGGCAGATCTCTCACGTGACCATCTGTGAGGTTGATTTCTTGGAGAGTGCCTACATTATGGACGACATCACATCCTCACCAACCTTGACCTTTCATGAGCTCGGACTTGCATTTAATCAATTGTATATATATATATCAACATTCAAGCTTGGCAATATATGTTGTAAGAAAATGATACCTAGAAATCTTGATGCAATCTGTCAAACCCGCAAACCTTGATCTTAGTAACCCTAAGTCGGCATGAAGATTAAAAAAACTTGACATTTTATACAATTTGATATGCTTGGTCAGGGTGTCTTAATGTATTTTAGTTGTCATATATCGTATTATGAATTGTTATCGTTGTCAGCTTGTGATCTGAACCATTGTTGATAGATTTACTTTTCGGGAGGGCACTCGGTATAAAACGTTTTAAAACCTGGAATATTAATGGTCATCATAAAGAAGGTACTGTTTACAAGGAGCCAAAACCAGAAAAGATTGGGGATAATTATACAATTGTTGATATCATCCTTGTCAGCGGGTTCTGGGGCACAGGAACCGAGAGCAACGTCATATCCCCAAACCAATAGTAATCTAAAAAAATAGACAATAAAAAATAATAATAATAATTAAATGTTTTAAATATTACCAAACCTTAGTCTAAATTCCATTACATTTAATACAAACTATTACAAACTTTAGAAGATTGAGAAATTTTGCCCATATCTAAATGAATTAATACTCATGAGCGTTTCATATATATCACCTGCGATAGATTTTGGGCCTTGAACTTCGTAGCATTTTATTTTTGGTAATGAAGTCTAATTCTAGGGTAGGATTTACGGTATACGCATGCATTTGTTTGGCGCTCCTTATTATTCGAGCAACTTATTTTTCAACAGTCTTGTAGATTTTCATGTGCATCATAATATTCTTATAATTAGAGATATTTTGTTTCTTATAATTAGAGATATTTTGTTTGTTTCTTCTTATTATGTGAGAAACTTGTTTTTCAGTCGTCTTATGGATTCCTTATTGCTAAGTTTCTCAACAGCTGAAGTTTGGGAAGATGGAAGAGGCTCCCAAGAATGGTCGTTGGAACTTCAATAACAAGGTTTTTGCCCTCCGAAGCTTTCAAAAATTTGATTTCAAACTCCCTCGCTCTAGATTCTTAAACTATCCCAATCGCCTGTTCTAATACTTCATACAAATGAAATAAATAATATGGGACGGGACCTTCAGCAATGTTGTTCCAGAAGAGGATTGGTATGTTATCTACATATCAGTTAAACAGTTGCATTTTAGATATTTCATGTTTGGGACATTATATAATTGAAATGTCTAATGTAGATGATGGCCGACTATTTGGGCGTTCTAGAAGAATCGCCTCAAGACAGAAATAAGAACCTTGTTGACAGGGTGGAAAGGATGCTAAGTCAGATGAAGTCTAGACTTCCAAGACCGCCTCAATTTTTGCTCTGCATCTTACCAGAGAGGAAGAACAATGATCTTTATGGTGATTGTGTAATTCTTGTGCGAATGAATTATTCTAGTTTGTTTTTTATGACGCTGAACTAGATTTTGTGACTTAGTAACATTTCTTATTTTATATTTGTATTCCTCGTTTTAGGGATTTGGAAAAGGAAATTTCTGGTGGACTTGGGGGTCATTAATCAATGTATTTCCCCTCAAAATATGAAGAAGTTCAATTATCAATATTTAACAAACGTGGCTTTGAAAATAAATGCAAAGTAGCCTCCGACATCTGAAGTTTATCGGGTATACCTTTGCCTTTTTTGTCAAGCCCGTTGCTTAAATATGTTTATGCATTTCTGTAACTGCTATTTTTCTTTCAGATTGGTGGCCTTAACTTTGTGTTGGATGTGAAATTTGCTCATAGGATACCTAAGATATACACAAAACCAAGAATTATATGGGATGGATGTCTTACATGGTTTTCCAGGACATGCAGATTCACCTTCAATTTCAACGGTATTTATCTTTTACATGTTATCAAGGTTTTTGACAGGAATTGATAGACGCTTAAATTTAATTATGTTGTTATGTGGTAATGTTTTATGTGATATGTATTGTAATTTGTTGTTCAGTCAAGTTTTACTCAACATTTTTGCCCATAAATAAGTGTTTATGGTTTCAAATGGTTTTTTTGCGGTAGATTTTATTTTTACCGAACAGCATGTAAAAGTTCAACACAGATGGGGAACTAGCGGCACTACGGGCTAAAAGAAATTTAGATGGGGAAAACTCGCGATACAAAAGGGCTAAGTATTTTTCAACGATAGGAAATGCTTTATAATCTACAGGCATTTCAGAACATGGGATATGTAACGGATGCCTCTTTGCACAAACAAATGAGAATCCTTTTTATTTAACCAGTTGTTCATGGTCGTTGACAGTTACATACTTTGAAATTATGAGAAAATTCAACAACATCCTGGAAGCAACGTTTTAGTTAAGTCCAGAGAAATTCAAACTAAAAGAAATTAAACCATAAATTAATGGAGATGGGTGGTTAAACCTTATCAATGTCACACATCGATAAGTGTGATAAGCATCAACCTTTTGGCTTTAATCTAATCTTTGACTAAATATTTTTATATGAGGCGAATTTGGTGAAATTATGAGAAAAAAGGGTCTTGTAGAACCACTTAGAGTTCCTAAACCGTGATAGCTGTGCAAAAACGGAGGGAGGCGTTTGTAGATAAGTCCATTATTAACAAAAACCTGTTGTGTTTTTTATAAATTCTTCTCCAGTTGTTTTGAAAGAGCGCCCAAAGACAATGACCAAAACAAGAAATAGATTGTTGTTTAAACCTGTATAAAATAGGTTGTAAAGATCCCTTCGATTATTCCAAACCATGACACCTGTTGAAAACCTGAAGGAGGATTTTGTGAATTAGCATGTCCTTAACAAAAACATCGTTCTGTTTTCAAATATTCACTTCCATCTCCTTGTAATATGTGCCCAAAGACAATGACTAAAATACGAAAATACAAGTAATTATGTCTGAAGAACACTTGGTTTTGATATACTTTGCCTTGGGAGATTGGATATTTTACAATTGGAATTTGAATAGAATTCACCAAGTTAAATATTTGACATTAGGAGAGTCAACCAGGCTAACTAGAACACTCACAACTTTGGTAAAAACACTAGTGGAGTTTTCGGCAACGAAACTTGGGGTCCATTTTTGCATGCATGCTGCTGAAAACTACAACTTTTATTGGGTTAGATTCTGGTACCAACACCTTCGTATGTGGGTAGCTCAATTTCCTCTCTAAATAAATATCACGCATAAGGTTTAACACTTTCACATATTCTCATCAACAATTCATGCAATTGGTTCTGCTAGTTTTCCAAAGCTTCTCCAGAATCCGATGTACAGGAACTAACACTGCACCAACTGAGCTTTCTATAAGCCATTGGATTTACATAATCATCCATTATGGAACTGATGTTATATATATTGTTGATATATCATCCTTTCCCTTGACTATTCGCTTGATCGACGCATATCTATCCTTCCATCAGATCAATTAGTGCGACCACCCTTAGCTCTAACTCTTCAAACGTGAAGATTTTTTTCTTAAAATTGATAATAGTCTAATTAAAATTCACCCAGTCGATTCCTGAAAATGCAGGAATCAGATTTGTATAGTCCATAATGCCTATCACTTTGAATTCGGCATAAGTTTTAAGGCCTTCTATCTCAACAGGCACCTGAGTCAGTTGACCGACATGTATAACTTTCGACTGATTCGTTAATCGAAGCTGGATAGGAGACCATACGAGTCTCAGATTTCCTGTGCTCTCCCATGTTTGTTTGGTCAGAATGTTGACATCAGATCCAAATTCCAGAACAATATAATCCATATCATAATCTCCTCTTTTGGCGATCATTCTCAGTTTTCGATCAGTGTTCAGTCTTTTCCCGATATGATTAACCCTTTTTATGGTTGCACCTCTTCTTGGGGTTCTTCTACCAAAGTTGTCAACTCTGCGAAAATATATTTATCTTGGATTAGTATTAAGCAAATTTTAAAGAATTCTTTTAGTTTACTAAGCTTTCCGGTTAGTTTCTTTCGGAGTAGCTGGTCAAATCTCCTAGACATCTACAATATTGGTCTTATAGAAGTCGACGCTTGATTTCTGTCAAAGAATTATTTCTACACGTCAAAGAATACTTCCTTTTTCATTTTTGACTTCAAAACATGCTTTCTTTTGTGTTGTTGGTCACACCTATAGTTGTCCATATGGTGATTCTTGATCTTCTCCAGTTGCAACAACTCCTCTTGTTATCACAACAATATGCGGTTCCCTTGGTTCAGGAGAAATCTTTTGGATGTTATGATTGGGGTTTGGATTGGGATTCTGAGGTGGATTCTAGTTTCCCACATTCTTGTTTTTCCATCTCGTAATCAACTAAGGACATTCCTCGGCAGTATCATTAAAAGCTTTGCAGTACAGACATGTCGTAGTAGGACTCATGCAGTCCCTGGAAAATTGTCAAGGATGGCCATGATTATAACATATAATTTGGCCTCTCCCATGACCAAATCCTCCTCCTTGTCCTCGGCCTCTAAAATTTCCACCCCCATTAGTTGAGGGTATTGTTGTTGCAGATACTGGTTCTATGGGTATTGGGCCTAAGGATACTAAGCATGTGTATACTGAGCCTGAGATCGCTAAGCCTGGAATTGTTCGTCGGTCTTCAATAAATAAGTATCAATTGTTTTCTCCTGCAAAAGTTCATATGCTCTGCAGTCTTTCTCATCATGGCCTACTGATCTACAGAATTTACAGTATAAGTTGGTTGGTGCACTTACAATCTTCCATAAGTATAAACACTCTTCCAACTACTACCCTCTCGCTTGATAGATTCTACACCAAGGCATCCCTTGTTTATTTATCAGGTTCGGAGCTCCCGATGCGACATAATTCATAAATGTTGGGAAATTGTCTTTATGGTGTCCCTCTGTTCTTCATCTGGTACATCATAGGTATTCTTGTACTTAATTCCCTTTCTTAATATTTTGAAGTTGCAATGTAAGGTTAGCTAGTCGCAGCTATATTTGCATAATTCCTTCACCAGTTTCTCTGACATGTGAGGATTCCAACGTCATGGCCAACTCTAGAGCCTCAGTTTGCGACACAATATTTTGTTGCATCAAGGGAATCCGGATGTACAATAACAATGTTTCAATAAATTATTCTTTGTTATATTTTTTATCATTTAATCAATACGATCTAGGATCTTATCTGAGAGAATAACATGCACAGCAATAATCATAAGAGACAAGAGACACTAAGAATTTTCCTCGGGGAAACCATAAAGGAGAAAACCCCGCAACTTCCTCAGAGATAAAATGAGCACCAATAGCAAAAGTAAAACCCGAAAACATAAAGATGATCTCCAACAGCTGATCTCTCTCACTTGTGCCAACACTTCCTCTCTCACTCATGTGCCTCAGTTGAGTGAGTGAATGTGTCAAATAGAGAGGCTCACTCTCTATTTATACTAGTTTCCAACTTGACAATTACTTACCAAGGAGGACATCTCTAGGAGAGTCTAATAACCCTAGTGCCCCTCAACTGTGGGGGGTTTTCCCCCGTGATCAACAAGGAGGGTTAACCTCAACTCAATTGTGGGGACTATTTCCCCGATTTACAATGGAGGGTTAACCTCAATGACTTTACATGACTTTATTATATTGTTGACTTTCCCGATAGGAACATCAAGGACTAATCAAATACAATATATGAAATACACAAGTGAACACATTCCGAAGTTACAAATACATCAACACTACCTCTTAACTAGGAAGGTATTCTCTTGACACAATTCATTAGCACAAGTCTTCGTCATTGGATCAAATTTGGATCATCATCAAAGCTGGATCATCATTGGATCATCATCATCATCATTGATTCCGCTATCTCGATAAAATGGTGCTATCTCTCAATTCTTCTAGTCACAGGAAGTTCTACAAAGCCAACCCTTTTTCATGTTGGTTGTAAGCCTAGCCTCCATGTAGGACTTCATCTTCTTCAACACTTATATCTGACCCAGTCATAAAGGCCTGCCCAACGCTTGCATCTGACCATGGGAGGAACACATCCACCACCATGTCAAAAAGGCATGCCCAGCACTCACATCTAACCATGGGAGGAACAAATCCACCGCCATGTCAGAAAGGCCCAACACTCACATTCAACCATGGGAAGAACACATCCAAGAACCATGTCGAAAAGGCTCTGCACTTATATTCACCAGCATGGTAGGACACACCTACTACCGTCTGTGAAAAGGCTCCAGCACTTACATCCACTAGCATGGTAGGACACAACTACTACCATCCATGGAAAGACCCCAACACTTACATCTACTGGCATGGTAGAACACACCTACTACCATCCAAAGAAAGGTCCCAACACTTACATCCACTAGCATTGTAGGACACACCTACTACCATTCAGATAAAGGCCCTGCACTTACATCCACCAGCATGGTAGGACACACCTACTACCATCTATGGAAAGGATATGCACTTACATCCACCAGCATGGTAGGACACACCTACTACCATATGTGGAAAGGTTCTGCACTTACATACGCCGGCATGGTAGGAAACACCTACTACCATCCGAGGAAAGGCTCTACACTTACATCTGGTGGCATGATAAGACAAACCTACTATCATCTAGGGAAAGGCTCGGCACTTACATCTGACCATGGGAGGAACCAATCCTGCCACCATGTTAGAAGGGAACATCACTTACATCTGACCATGGGAGGAACCAATACTACCACCATGTCAAAAGGGCACAACACTTACATCTGACCATGGGAGGAACCAATCCTACCACCATGTCAGAAGGGCACAACACTTACATCTGACCATGGGAGGAACCAATCCTACCACCATGTCAAAAGGGCTCAGCACTTATATCTGACCATGGGAGGAACCAATCCTACCACCATGTCAGAAGGGATCATGGACTCATCACTTCCTCTTGGAAGGAAACTCAATCTAGAGAACACCAAGCTTCTCTCTAAAGTACTAAAACTTCACTCTAGTCATTTCTAGCATAGAATCACATCACGGCTAATTACGTCCAAGTATAATCTGCTAGCTTCTCCAGGACCGATTACATCCAAGGACAACCTACAAGACCATTTACATCTAAGCCACCTAAGAGCTTCGCCAGGATTTTATGCTTGGATGACCTGTCTCATCAGCTATGCTAGAACTCCCTCTTTTGAGAGATCTCGATCTGGATCACACATTAGAGCTTCACAACTCCTCTCTCAACGCCATGCAGAAATCCTTCCTGCTAAACTAAGAGATCACACCTGATGTCATACTGAAGCAGCACCTCGAAGTGCTCTTTCAATCAATGGCACTGCTTGCCCAATTTGAATTCACACAACCCTCCAGGTTAATCTTCTAATTTGTATCATACGTGAGCCCATACTCAATTGTACCCTTCAGGTACTGTAGAATATGCTTTGCAGCAATCAGGTGAACATGTCTAGGATCCATCAGGAACTAGCTCAATGTGTTCACAACAAAGCAAATATTTGGTCTTGTATTCGTCAGGTACATCAAGGACCTGATCATTTGACAATACATCGTAGCATCAACCTACTGTGATGAAGCATCACTCAATAGCTTCAGGTTCGATGCCATAGGTAAGGTCATGGCCTTGCAGTCCATCATCCCGAACCTCTTCGGGATCTCTACTGCATACTTCCCTTGTCCTAGGGAGATTCTATATGCACTCTACCACACCTCCATGCCTAGAAAGTAGTGCATCATACCCAAGTCTTTCATCTCGAGCTCAACAACAAGTCTCCTTCTTGCATTTCTAATGAGTTCCTCTTTTCCTATCAGGAACAAGTCATCGACATATAACAGGAGCATCACTGGTCTTCCACCTTCAACCTTTGAAGTAAAGGTTGGAATCCACTTTACTCTCAGTAAAGCCTAGAGCCATCAGTAAATTGTCCATCCTATCGTACCATGTCAAACCTTAGGATATTCTGCAGTCACTTCCTCTGAAGTGGAGCATCATTCTCCCTTTGCCTTTCATACTCTACGTATCCTGTACTGGAGTGACAAGTAGCTTCCTCTGCTACTATTATTTTATGTATCCATTTAGGGTCACTGGATAACAAGATCCTCTATCTTGAAAACGTTCTTCTTGCACCCATCTGTGAGCTTTCCATCCTATATAGGCTTTCATCTTCAACCTTGTAGCAAAGGTTAATATCTTCATTACTCTAGGTGATATTCAAGCTCCCATGGGTGTCTTCTTAGCTTGTACAAGGCCTTCTTTAATCTGCATGTCATGTGTCTTAACTTCCAGTGGCTGCAAATTTCTCTTCGTAGTCTATGCCTTCTTTTTGTGAGAAGCCTCGTGCTACGAATCTTGCCTTGTATCCCACGATGTTGCCATCTACTGCATGTTGGATCATGTAGATCCATATGGAAGACATTACGGACTTCCCTTCAGGTCTCGATACTGCATCATAGACATCATTCTTCTTAAATTGGTACTCTCCTTCCCTTTCTTCTTGGCTACTTCTTCATAGCTAGAAGGCTCTGCATCAATGATGTCCCTCAATAGTGTTACATAACTAGAGTGTCTCTCAGGCCTCTTGATGTCTCATCATACTATTCTTCATTTTGGATAATTTCTTGAACTGTCGTCACTTGTTCTTTGGAACAAGTCTCATCCTTATTTTCTTGTAGGTGATTGTACATGATATTTCCTACAAGTCAAATGCATTAGTTGTATGGTTAGAAACATTTCATAAGGAAAATTCATAATGACAAATTCTTATGCATAAAGATATAATCATGCAACTATTTTAGCCAATACAACATTCATCCATATCTCACGGAAACTTTCTAGATGCCTTCCATCTCTACCAGGACAACATTGAGATTATGCACTAATCCAATATGTCAGCAAAGAGGCTTCATTATAGATAAGTAGCAATGGAGAGTTGTATAGCACCATGAGCTACTTACCCATCGCATGCATATTAGTAGTATACCGTCATTAATGCATACATTCTATCATGCATAATACATTAACTGGATATAAACAAATGCATAACAAAATGATATCATGAAATGACAATTAAATACTTATCTTTATTTGTTTTGTGGGTGGACACCTTCTTTCAACTTATCATCTTCTCATTCATAACAGCATCATTTCTTATCCAAATGCTTAAGATGGATACGAGGTTCTTCAAGAATTGAGTTCTTCATATTCCTCATCGCTTGAGCAATCTTCTTTGAATCGTGAGCACTTGATCTTTAGTTGCTCCCATCTTCTCTTCTCTTATTATGGGTCGAGCTTCATCTTGTGTGTGCTCTTCCCAAAGTCTGCTGAAAGTAATCACTTCCTTCTATCACACATTCCTCGAATGATTGAATCCCATGATCCTGGGAGGCCATTCAAGGTGGTTATCACAACTTCTGCATTCTCCACTTCTTCTTCTACCGCTTCAAGTTGTTCTTTGATTTGAGAGACCCTTGTAAAGTATCACTGTATGGTCTCTGCATTTTGGATCTTCACATTCTTCAACTGGTTTCTCAAAGTCATCTTCTGATTTATGTTCTTCCCTTCAAATAGCTTGGTCAAGGAATCAAACATCTCTTTACGTGTCTTTAGGGAATACATTTGTAGTATAAGGTGATCCTAGATTGAATCAACAATGATCTTCTTGGCCTTCACCAAGTTCCTCTTGTGTAAGGATTTTAGCCTCATCTCCCTCTGGAACTGGAACTTCTCCACTTATGTAGGTGTCTAATTCATTTTCATCAAGAACCAGTGAAATCCTGTACTTCCATGCTTGGAAGTTTTCAGCTTCACCAAGCTTTTCATCAAGCTGGTGTGATTAGTCATTTTGAAATGAGAACCTCAACTGTAAATAGTCAAAGATTAGATCTTACCGATTTGAGGTGTCCGTCCTAGTTCCGGAGCTTGCTGATCTAGGGTTTTCCAGAGAAACCCTAATTTAAAAAACTTATAATTTCAAAGTTCTGATTAGATATAAATATTGGCCTCTTCAAGGCGAGTTTTCCAATGTAATCCTTTTCTAAAAACAGTGGAGAGAAGCTCCTGGAACAGGAAGCCCTAGTTTTCCAATTTCCTCTACAAACATGCCTGATATTGTTTCAGCCGTATCTCTGAAAGTACTAGTCCTCTGTCTTTGAAATTTCGTATTGAGGTAGCCTCATCTATCCTCTTTCCAACACCATAGGTTTGAGTAGAATTGGTTTCACCAATTTCGACTTATGATATTTTTCCCAAGGTGACTTATTTAAGGACTGATCAGCATAGCGAACTTGTACAGACCTCCATGTGCCTCTGTTTCATCATCAGGGTCTAAAACGTTTACCATCAAAATTAAAGTCCATGACCTATTTGGAACATCTTGTGAAATTTCATTTGGACCTTCGTAGCCAGAGATATAGCGATTCTCCCTAGGTGTCCTGTTTAGGGATGAATCCTGGAAGAGGCTAGAACCCTGATTTGGGGGAATCATATCTCCCAAAATATAGAGAATATGAGGATGAAATTTTTGCACAGGGTACATCAGGATTTTATCTTCAGCCTATGAAAATGTTGGCTCCTGAGCCTTCTTCAATCTCAATATATAGCGAATGTACCAAAACTACCAGTTTAGTATTTTAGGCTTTTTCAGGCCCAGGGTCAAATTAGGGTTTGACTTTCCCAGAGTTTTACCCAACCAAAAATATCGACCTTGGTCTCCAAACTTTGATTTTGAGGAGGAGAGTAATCCTATGCTGGGCTCACTCAAAAATTCCTCTTCTATGAAAATCCCTAATTTCCCGAAGCAGTGACTGAAAATGTCCGAAATCAGATTCTGCTTCAAAAGAAAGATGCGCCCTTCAATGGAGAGTTAGCTTAGCCTTATTTTGCTGATGATTTATGGAGAGAGACCCAAAAAGTAAGAAGCCCTAGTTTCTGCAACTACACAATGTATTCTTCTCAGGTTAGGTCTGATACCATGTTAGGTTTTTATCAATTAATCAATATGATCTAGGATCTTATCTAAGAGAATAACATGCACAACAATAATCATAAGAGATAAGAGACACTAAGAATTTTCCTCGGGGAAACCATAAAGGAGAAAACCCTGCAACTTCCTCAAAGATAGAATGTGCACCAATATAAAAAGTAAAACCCGAAAACATAGAGATGATCTCCGACAGCTGATCTCTCTCACTTGTGCCAACACTTCCTCTCTCACTCATGCGCCTCAGTTGAGTGAGTGAATATGTCAAATAGAGAGGCTCACTCTCTATTTATACTAGTTTCGGACTTGACAATTACTTACCAGGGGTGACATCTCTAGGAGAGTCTAATAACCCTAGTGCCCCTCAACTGTGGGGACTTTTCCCCCCGGATCAACAAGGAGGGTTAACCTCAACTCAATTATGGGGACCATTGCCCCGACTTACAACGGACGGTTAACCTCAATGACTTTACATAACTTTATTATATTACTGACTCTCCCGATAGGAACATTGGGGACTAATAAAATACAATATATGAAATACATAAGTGAACACATTCTGAAGTTACAAATACATCAACATTCTTGTGTTGAATGTCCGACATTTGGAAACTTACTTTGCCATCAATGTCTTGAATATTTGGTTGAAGTCCCAAACATACTCCATAGGCAATTGGTTAATTTTGTTTATCTCTGTAATACATTGCGAATAAGATTTGAGCTTTCTAAACTCATCTATAAGTCCTGTTTAGATTTCATCTAATGTTTTATGTGTGACTCATTTTGGAACCACAGATAATTTCATGTATCAATCCAACACACGACCCCTAAGGGTTGTCATCATTTCATCCTTCTCGATGGCTTCATCTTGGACCTGTTGCATGGTCCACAAGGCTTCACATAGAAACCAATGTTTCTTAAGGTCTTTTAACCCATTTCCATTAAAGATTGGAAACTTTATATCATTCCCAGCCGTTATATTTGTTCTTGGTACTGCTTGGCTAGTGGGAATCCCTTGTCTGCTATTCCCACAACTACAATTAATTTGATTAACAAAACCACTAGGAGATGAGTTTCTAGATCTTACCTCTGGATATGTACACGGGGTCGTGGGTATGTCATATTCTTACTCTGGATCTAGAGCTTCTTCTTATTTATATTTTTCAGATATATATTGATATTCCTCTTCCTGATCGCAAGAACCTTCGTCAAAGTGTGACGCAAATTCATAATCCTCTCCTCTGGTCGTACTGCAACTTCCACTCCTGGTCATAATCCTTCTCCTCTTTCTCGACCAAAATCTTCTTCCACTTCTTAGATGTCCACCTTCTAGTTTAGTCTCACTATCACCAGGAAACATCTCAACTTACTCTGCTCCATTTTGCTCAAACTTCTCTTGTGACATAGACTAGGTATTTGTGCACACATTTTTATTCATTGGAATCCATTCTTAAGATCCCTTTCTCATATACAAGCATCTTTATCCAAATCTTAAAAGGCTTCAAATAACGACCTCTAGGTCCTTGCAAAATTTTTCTTTCTGCCTTACGGCATGATTTTATTGTGTCTACAACAATTTCAGTGATGTATCCTTCGGAAATAATATCAACCCATCAACCACCCTACATATGGGGTTGTTAATAATTTTCAACCGATTAATTAGCTGTAGGATCCACTCTATCAGTTCTCCTCCTTGAAAGTGTATCCACTGGGTTGCTAACCTCAACAACCACTCATGCAACAAAACATGAAATTTGCAAAAGAAAATATCGTGAATATCGGTATAAATGTACCGCTCCAACCAGTATGTTGGGTTCAACCAGGATCCTTCACTTTCTTCCCATGCAAAATCTAGTGCCTTAAAATCCACCCAGTCTTGAATTTTCGGCTTTGTCGGGTGCCACAACATATTCCCACTAAAATTATTCATGGTCCCAACAACAGAACCATTTTTTGGCTTTCACCCTTCGGTCGACCCAAGTTTAGATCCTTACAAAGACCCAGATTTCGGCCCGACAGAGTAGGGCTTAATCGATAGCACCTGCAACGCACATGCTGTCTCACTCGAGATATCTTATGGAGAACTGCCAAAACCAGGTTTCTGTAGTTAGGTAGGGATTTCTACTCTTGCGGTACTTTCTCACAGCACTCGACCAAAGCCAAGGATTATACTTCTTATTCCTTGTCTATACATCTAAGATAACAGTCTAATTACCAGTCGACACATATTATATTAATCAACATAACAACCTTATCACAGTTTAATTCAATAAGTAGCGTGACACATACATATATGGGATTCTTCATAAACAGATGCAGCGCGACATATTCATATCTACTTATTCACAACATACATGCATTCAAAATAAATACATTAATCAATGACACACAAAGACAACATCTAACATGGAAACCCATCTAGGAAAAACCAAAAAGGAGCTCTTCATCTGGCATGAGAAATATGTTAGAACCTTTTGGCTACGCACTCATCTTGTAGACTCTTCTCTAGGATTTCTTTACAAATCATATGAACTTCTCTCCTCTGATGCTCTGAGGTTTTAGAACTATGTATTTCTTCTCTCCTTCATTTCTCTTTCGATCTGCACATAGTTTGGATCGATCCTCTAGCTAAAACAACTCGCCTCTTCTCTTCTCTACCTACACATTGGATTAACGAACCAACTGACTTCTTGCTAACAAAACAATCGATAACTAACGTCAATTCTACACACAACTTGGGTTATCCCTTTTATAAGCTTCTACCTGTCTTAATCAACCGACTCCTTTTTGTTAGCTGACATGCTATAATTTTTATTCTCACACATTCAGTTACAGTTGAAAATATGCACTATCAACCCAAAATACAATTATGCTTTATTACCAAAAGTATGCTTTATTCTAACTAACTCCTTACCCACGATCAACCGAACTGTCCTTTTCAACTGCTCTTCTCTTCTTCTATCGTGTTTCCTTCCGTCGAGGCTGCTCTTGTCAATGATCTTTTCGTCGTTGTTGCTTCTATCGTAGATTCTCTTGTGTCGCAACTCTTGCGACCAAAATATTTATCTTTCCGAACATAATTATGGTCGAATTCTACTTAACATTTTCAAGGGCCAATATATATATATATATATATAGAGAGAGAGAGAGAGAGAGAGAGAGAGAGAGAGAGATGGGAAAATGGAAGAAATAACATCAGAGCGCCACACCTCCAATATTTACTAGCTGAAATCCAGAACTTGAAGGCTCAGTTTGGGAGGATAACCTTTGCACACATATATAGAGAACTCAACGAAGAAGCAGATACCCTTTCAAAACATGCTCTTGCCTTTCTTCCATGAATGATGGAAATTGAGGAAGTCTCGAATAGGCTTTCAGCCCTACACTATGAAACAATCTAAACAGTCTTAGTTTCAAGCAGAATTGAGAAAAAGGGAGGTCAAAATCAATAGAGACAAATGGAGAATTTTTTTGTAAAGTTTTTCTCTGTTTTGATGGAAGCCATAAACGTTGATCTGTATGTATGATGGAAGCTATAAATGTTGATCTGTATGTATGATGGAAGCCATAACAGCTGAACTTTATGTAAGCTCGTCATAGCAGTTTTGGTTTATTCAATGAATACAAGTTTTTTTTCTTTATATATATATATGTATATGTGTGTGTGTATGTGTGTGTGTGTATGTATATATGTGTGTGTGTGTATATCTATATCTATACACACACACACACACACACACACACACACACACACACATATACATATACATATACATATACATATATGTTAGGGTACACAGGGTACTCCCAAAGGACCGAACACCAAGAATAGCCACTTCACACAAACAGATCACAGATCAATACACCAATGTTTGTCACGTG
>LPNX011171729.1:164855-201616 GCA_001517045.1 Pseudotsuga menziesii
TCACATTTGCCGAAATGGGTGTTTCTGGATCAAACGGAAACAGTTTTCGGTGAAACGAAAACTATTTCCCAATGGAAACGATGCTCCGGACGCAATGGAACAGCTCCCACAGCCCACAAATGCACAGAAAATCCAAAAACCAGAAACCCTTTCAAAGTTTCGGCAACACCGGTTACAGATCTTGATCAAAACCGAAAGCGGCTCTTCATAAAAGCTTTGATACCATGTTAGGGTACACAGGGTACTCCCAAAGGACCGAACACCAAGAATAGCCACTTCACACAAACAGATCACAGATCAATACACCAATGTTTGTCACGTGGTTAAAACCCTCGAGAGGGAAACAGTCCACGGCCTCGGCCAAATAGCTACTTCGGAGCAATTTATTATGCAAAAGAAAGAAAGTTACATGAGCTTCTCATAATCGATCAACTAGCCAAGGACCCTCTATGCTCTTTAAATAGAGATCATAGACCAATCGGGTGTTAAGCCACGGATCAATGGTAGGTATGATCTAAGAGAAGTTGAACCGTCGGATCACTCTATGTCTAGAACATATCGTGACCGTCGGATTAGAATATTTACAAATGCATACTAATGCATACTAAAGAAACACACTTTTACCTAACAGATATATTACACAAGTTGATCTTAACTAACTCCTAAGTGTCTAAATATCCTAACAATATACATATACATATATCCAATGTTTTGCAAAATTGTCTACATGATGCTTCCTTCTCTCCAAAATATCGCTTAAAACTACAATAGATGGTATATACATCAAACAATATCTATATCACATTCAATTTTCTTACAAAAAACAATGTACCATCCATCTTCAAAGCATCTAAAATACCGAGTATATTACAGTGTCAAAATCTAGATATAGATATCATACCGAGACTGCTCAAATATAGATATGGATATCATGTAAGCCACCTGATATTGTTTACTCAATAAAGCAAACAAGTAAATATTCATAACGTATTGAAATAATCTTATTCCCTCTTATTCGTGCAACAATTTTCCTCCCTCTTTCCAATCTAAAATAACACCAGCGCATCTGTATCTAGGTGTAGATGGAAACACCGATAGGGATAAGAAAGAAAGAAGTTTTATGGGTGTTTTCATGCAAATGTGCTAGTTATTTGTCGATTTGATTAAACTCGTTAACTATTCATTTAACTTGCCAATATTTTTGGGATGGAGACATGGCAACAACAACAACATAATGTTACAATGTTACTGGAGAGATGAGAGTGGAGTTATTGGGAACATTATCCCAACGATGAGGGAAATTGAAACAACCACATTTTAACAGTTCCACAGTGTGGCAAGAGACAAACAACCACCACATTTAAACCAATAAAGGGTGGATTAGCAATTGAAACAATGGATTAGACAATAGACCTTTCAGTTGGTTGTCTGCTTAGCCTGAATCTTCATCCTTGGATTAGTATGCTAGACAAATATTTTTCAAATCGTATGCCAAATTTATGCATCCAAGCCGCCCATCCTTAATCAAGGATCAAAAGGATGATATTGCAAGAAGGTGCAATTTTAATTGAAGTTTCCTATCGGAAAATTATCCTATGAAGAAATGAAAAAAATGAAACCACTCATTCAAAACCGGTGCAAACAAGTTTTAGAGTAAAACTTCGAAACATCCTAAATGCTGAGTATATAACAATGCCAAAATTGATCACCAATCCTAGTAAGAATTACTCAAACTTGCATATAAATATATTAAAAAACTTCAGTTACCAAGTAGCAGATGCCCACTTAAACTATGGCCAAAATATATTGTTTACCTAGAAGGCAAACAAGTGAATATTCATATCATATCGAAATACACCCATACCATCCCATCTATGCAACAATTTTCCTTCTTGATTCCAAATTGCAATAACATGTTTTGATGGAGAAATGAGTGAAACACTGTCACTCTCATTCATTGTAATCTCATTATTTGTGAGAATGTTAAACCTTTCGGATGATCTCAGTGTCCTCACATCTAGGTCCTTGCTTAATATCTCCATTGGATACCATTCAACTTCTCCTACATCCTTTGCGTAAAGTTCCCATATACGAAAAGATTCTTGATCCACAAGAACTACGAGCCCTTCCCAATAGGTCACACATGAATTGTGAATGAAGTCAAAGACGTCACGTGATATATGTTTTGGAACATCGATTATATCACATTCACGCTTTAGGATATCTAAAAAGTTACGCTTGTTATGTCCTCGACAAGGGGATATATATGAATCGCTCAAGACGATTATTTGGAGTAATTTGTAGTAACTTTAATAAAAACATATCATTTTTGCTATAGTTTGTATCAATTTTTTGGGGGGGATTATTTAAATTTTTATTTATCTTGCTTCTTATTGGTTTATATAGATGATGTAGGCATGGGAATTTGTGCCCCAAGACTCGATGGCAAGCTTTTTCTAAGCATAAAATGATCATTTTGTGCCAGACACCCTACCCTGTGTGGACAAAAATACGGTGGGCAGATTGTTGTTACAGTGTTAGTTGTTTTTTAATATATGGATGGAATGGCAGTGGCCATGAATTGACATTCAATCTATGAGATTTGTAAAACTTATTGTGATCCAGTTGGACTCGAGCACATGTGCTGAAATATGGTTGGCCTGCATGAATCCTATCTTGCATGAAGGTCACGCGACAGTCCTCGGGAAGTCTTAAGACAAAGGAAGGATTACACAAAACATGATGTCCTTTCTAATCGCATTCATTTCTAAGCCATTTTTTTCCTTCGGTCTGGTCCAAGGTTTCAACCACAGTTTTCATAACCTTACTAGAGGTTTCTCCTTTATATGCAACCCAATGGATCTTATTTTACGTTATTTCTCGGTTCCCGCAGGCGGCTTTGATAGGCGTCCAGTTTGGCGTTGCATCGTCTAGATAAATTTGTAAGTGGATGCACGAAATAGAGAAGAATAATGGGAAATCGGATTCTTGTTTACTGCAATTCTGAGGCAAATAATATATTTTAACTCAGTTAAAACTCATTTTCATGTCAATTCATTTGGAAACCACCTTTGAGCTCTGAATGCAAAGAATGTGTATGTATGTATGTCATTATGTGCTTGTTATAGTGCTTGATATGTTTGATATTATTTAAGCTTGTCACCCGCTAACAGTTCTTCTTATTTAAGCTTGTTACTGTGCTTATATATATTACAATTCTTTAGATTTGTATTATATTATATTTCTTTTGTATTCCTCTTTTTTTTTACTAGATTGTTTGCAAAGGGCGACCCAACAACCAACTTCTCCTCCTGCATTGGGAGTTCTCTCTATCAACAAGCTGTGAAGTACGGAAATGTTCGAGATGTTGGTGTCTTTTGGAGATGTTGGTGCCTATAATCTGAACCCCAGCTGCACCCATGCTGGCTAGAGAGAGTGAGGCTTCTTGGAAGTACTATCGTTGACACGTCAAATATCCAGCGACCCCATTGAGAGGCTCCACCACTGGGAAGCGTTGTGCACAAATCTTGACCTATAGGCTCTCTCCTGGATTTCCGTGTGGGCGTTGGGTATGAAGATGGTCCTAGTTCATGTCTAGGAAAGCCCCTTACGTTACATTTCATTCCAAGTTTCCTCTTGGTATTTATCGTGAGTGATTTCAGGGGTGTCGTATCTTGAAATCGGTGTTAAGCACAACTGGTATGGGCTCGGTTAGGTTTATGTAGGCTTAAAGCATCCAAACGTGAGATATAATGCTTTACATGTATGTGATTTGTTGTTATTTTCCCTAGGTAATTTGCATTGTTGCTGCTATATATTGATGCATTAAGCGCCTAAATATATGGTCGGTTCCATTGGCGGTCTTTGGCATGCAATTGGTCAATTCTTGGTGACACTTCCATGAAATATGGTGACATTAATCAAGTCTATATCTTTAGCAGAGAATAAGGTACTTTGTAGTATACTCAAATGGAGCATTTTCAAAGTTTATAGGGGTACATGTGAGGCTAAAGTAGGAAGAATGATCGATTTTTGAAGCATAATTCCTTCTATTATTTCCAGAGTATTGCATGGTTGCAAGTTATGTTCACTATCTATGAGGGTTCTATGCATACACATTGTTCATAAGAAATTTTCTATCGTTCTTCTTCGATTTTTAGATGCAGGAATTGAGCATGTTTTCTTTGGCTGATAATGTAAACAACATATATGTAGCAGCAGATTGAATAGAGGCAACTTGTGATGGTGAAATTAATAGAGTACTCCAGATTCGAAGGTCAAACATTAGCAGTGAAAGGATGAGACAACTTGTGATGGTGAAATTAACAGAGTACTCCAAATTTGAAGGTCAAACATTAGCAGTGAAAGGATGAGGTGGTAATCAGATAAACAAGTGGCAACCATATCCCAGATTTTATGGAAAGAGATCAACGCTTGAAGACATGTAGTAGATCTCATGTCATCAAACTCAACTCAAATATTTCAAGTAGAAACCAACATCTGAGGAGATTTCTCGAGCAACTTATCTCTTTGATCAACATTATTTCAAGATTTCAAGGAAAATGATTTGGCAAGTCAGGTTTTTTGGTTGGGAGTACACTTTTAACCAGTTATCTGTCTTTAACAACTCTCTCATCCTTGGTAATGAGCTTATAATTTTCTTTGTTATGAGCATTGAAGAATCTCCACAAAACCTGAGGTGGGGTTTGGCTCGGGTGGGATGGGATGAAGAGGGTTTAATAAACTTGTTTGATAGAAAGTACATTATAGATCTAAAAAGGTTTATTTTATTTTATCTTATTTTAAATATAGTGTTTTACACCTACATAGAAAGGCTAATTTAGACATAAAATAACTAAATGTCTCTAGAACTTTTGTTGTTTTGCAATTTACTTTTCTACCGTAATAATACATAACAATTGTTTTCTTTAACTAAATTCCAATACTATTTCTCTTCTAATATGTCATAAATAATATTTCCAGAATATTTAAATACAATAATTATAACCACATATCTTTGAGAGAGTCATGCATAATGTTTTCAGGATGCCTAACTATGACAATCATAACATTAGTGTTTAAGGACATGGTAACTTAAACTATTGTATAATATACGTTCTTTTTTAGTTAATATCCATCATATTTCAAAAGATAAGATAAATCAAGATACGTATTTAATGATCTGAGTTGCAAACTCATTTGATAATTTGTTTGGACAAAGCCATGAACTACCCAACCACATATTGGTAGAGACTCTTGAACTCTCTTTGTGTTAACAGTCACTCTAAGACTAGGTTTTCAATATTTCAATTCACACTTGGTCTCACTTAGTCTCGTTGTAAACAAAAGACACACCCATATAAATCTCTACCTTGCATTAGTTTTCAAAATAAAACATGCCTGAAGAAAATTGTTAAAATAGCAAATCATCTCAACTTAGCAATATTAACTCATAATATATCCATGCAATTGCATATCCGCTCTCCTCCAAAATCAAATGCTACTGTCGAGGACATTGCCACACAGTAGCTCTTGTTATTAAATTTGTATGTTTCTGAGCAATGGATTATTTTTATATGTTTTTAAAGGAAATCAAACTAAGCAAAGGGTTTTTCATTTATTTGTATGCGTAGTTATTGAAATTTCAACATAAACACTTGTATTTCATTACAAATCCTTGTGTTTCCATTACAAATCCTTAAGCATTGCAAAAATATGTGCGCAATAATTTTGAGGTTTCAAGATAAACACTTGTATTTCCATTACAAATCCTTAAGCATTGCAAAAATATGTGCGCAATAATTTTGTAAGTGATGGATAGTTATATTTTATATACTAGCATTTATATTTATGAGGAATAGTAAAGAAAATTATAAATAGAGTTGATGTTATAAACTTTATTTTCAGAATTTAAATTAGATTTAAAAAAATATATAGCTACATTAACATATAGACACTTTATGAATTTGCCTAAACGTAAAATGATGAGCCATAAAAACATCTAACCATCCATCTAAAGAAGCAAGGAGGATTTGAAATTTTAGGTGTAATGAGGTTAACATGAGATTAAAAAGCTTCCTTTTAGGACGACCAAGTTTAGAGTAATGATGAGGATTCTACCTCCAAACAAAGCGCATCTGTAATGAACATAAAATAAGATTATAATTAAATAATTAAATAATTTATAGTTAGGTTAGCATGAAAGGAGGTATCTCCTCATCATGAATGTCCAAACCATATTTAAGGCCAAGACATCATTGTAATATTCATCATCTAATATATTATTCATATTTCATTATTACAATGATAGTCAGATTCGACTAACGGACAACCGGATTTGGTTGCTCCATTTGGTATCAGAGCAGATTCGTTCCTGCACTTTGAGCTTGGACTCGGCTCATCAATTCCTAATTTCTTGCGCTGCTCCATTTCACCCATATCTCTCTTTGCTCTACTGCCCTCCACTCCCACACTCTATATCACTTCACGCTCCTCCCTTTGCACTTCACGCTCCTCCCTTTGCTCCACCTTCTCGACTCCCTTGCCATTATTTAGGGTTTCCCTAGAATATAGGACATTGTCCAAAAAAATAAAAATAAATAAATAAATAAATAAATAAATAAATAAAAAAAAAGTAAAAAATTCAAAAGAAAGAAGAAAGTTAAAAAGAAAAGATAAAAGAAAAAAAAAGTGAAAAAACAAAAGAAAGGAAAAAAAAAGTATGATCAACACATGGTTTTGCTTTCCAACTTCAACCTAGGTTGCACCCTCCCTCATTCCAGGTAGCCCTACAAACAAAAAACATACTAATAAAACACATATTATTATAATAATATTAATATTATTATATAATATTTTAAAACTTATTAATCCACCTTTTAATAAAATATTTAAATATAATATTTTTATATTTATTATTTTATTTCAACACATAAATTAATTAGAATAATTATTATTAATTCGTTAATTATTTCAAAGACATTAGTTGTCTTTTATTACTCCATAAGTCAAAATAAACTTCCAAATACACACATTTGCATAAAAGGAACGAGGCTATGATGGAATTAAAAGATAAACTTGAGAAATTGGAGAAGGACATCAAGGCCCTCGTTGCCAACCAAGAAAAATTCAGAGAAGAAACGAAAAATAGCAAGGCACTTAAGAAAGAAATCAAAGAAGATGTTGTTCTAGTACTAGGAAGAAAACTTGATGACAGAGTAGACATCATGCACAAGAAACGAAAAGAATTAGACGACGAGATGTGTGTGATGACACAGAACATAAGCACTATGGCACAAAACTTGAGCATCATGACACAGAACCAGAATACCATGATAATGGAAATGTTACAAAAACTAAGGTCTAGTACAAACCATATCAGTAACTCAGATATGTTCGACCACTATGTTAACAAAAATGAGAGTAACAAAATTGATCAAGACAATAAACAAGACAAGGAGACCAAATATCGTAGGGATGACCAAAATGCCAATAATATATTTGATAAAGATAAGCTCGACCAAGTTCATAATGAGAGTCAAGCTAGCATAATTGACAATAAGGACGATCCATACAGTGACAAAAGATGGATCCTACAATATGCAAAGGAATCCAAGTCAAAGGAATCAAATATTGTAGATTCCATCTTCTACCTTAACTCTTCTACCACCCTGAAGAAACCTAAATGCAACACTATCAGGTGACTTCGAGTGTGAGAAGCCTCACGAAACGCCACTTCTCGAGATAAATCGTAAGGATAATAAAATGGAAACATTACGTGATGAAATCATGAGTATTGTGGGACAAGCGATCTCTAAAACAACGCATGATATGGTCAGTCACAAAAATATTCCTCGTATTCATGTACATGGAAAATGGGACAACAATAATAAACATAATGGGGTACAAATTCAAGTTACAAATGAAAGGAAAATGGCAAACTATTGCGTAAATACCAAGCACATATGTAATACAAGTTCTAAAAAAGACATAAACGAAGTAATGACACTGTTTCAACACAAAACGAGAATGAAAAGACAATAATCTAAGCTTTGAGGACAAAGCTCCCTTAAAGGGAGTGGCAATGTAATGAACATAAAATAAGATTATGATTAAATAATTTATAGTTAGGTTAGTATGAAAGGAGGTGTCTTCTCATCATGAATGTCCAAACCATATTTAAGGCCAAGACATCAATGTAATATTCATCATCTAATATATTATTCATATTTCATTATTACAATGATAGTCGGATTCGACTAACGGACAACTGGATTCGGTTGCTCCAACATCCTCACCCTATCGAAGGCCTTTTGACAAGTGTATGTGATTTAATTTCTATAATGGATTGCATTTTATCATTGGCATTAAAAGTTTAAATTAAATTTTATTTAATCGCCATCATCTTGCACAGAGCTCAACTCCACCCTTATCACGTGTGGACAAAAGGGTGATTGTAGCCTCTATTACATCAACAAGCATTGAGCTCAGGGTCGGGCTTCTTAGCTTCATGTGTGGAGCCTAGCAATTCTCAAATTTGGATCTCCCTTTCGCAAATACCTAGTATTTGAATGTCTTCAAAGCAATATGTCACATTGTCAAAAAGTTAAGTTACCCATTTAATCAAGTCATATTCTCTCGATTTACATTAATTTTTACGCCAATAAGCATTTATATCATATAATTTTGGGGTGCAATACCATCTATCCTTTTTCTAGATTGTAGGAGAATAGGATAAGTGTACTGTCCAGATTGATTATATGGTTGTTCAAAATTCGTAATAAAAAATTATAAAAAATTCAAAAATAGCTGATTTGAAAATTGCACTTTGTGATTGTTGGAAAACAAATAAAACTTATCTCATGTGGTAATTCTACTTAATGGCATGGTAATGTGTAGTTAACTGGACAGTGGAACTCCATCTAGCAGCTCGGAGTCGAGCTAATGTGAACAAGGTTTAGCCAAAGTCCATTTTGCAGTTGGGAGTTGAGCTAATGTGCAATTCCTGTGATAGTTGAACTTCTAATCAACTCCTGTGAACTCATGTGATAACTACACTTAGTCAAACTCCATTTTCCAAATGGGAGTTGAGCTAATGTGTATATGGTTTAGTCAAACTCCATTTGGCAGCTGCGAGTCAAGCTAATGTGCATTCATGTAATAGTTGAACTCCTAATAAAATCCTTTGAAATCCTAAAATATGTCAAATATATGCCTCTATGAGTATTCGAACATATTAATAATATTAATATGATTGTTTCTAGTTACTAGCTTTAGCTAAGGGTTATAATTAAGTGTGTTGTCTTGTGTTATAGTTAAGTGTGTTGTCTTGTGTTATAGTTAAGTGTGTTGTCTTTTGTTATCCATTCATTAGATAAGAGTTATCCATGCATTATCTACCATTTATTTATGAATTTTTTTTTATAATTGTTTATTTTGAATCAGTCAGGATAGTACCCGTGCATGGATAATTTTAGGGGCAAATTTTAGCCCATGGAAAAAATTAAACGTGTTTCCAAAATTTACTAAGCGAATTTTTATATGCAAAAAATTTCATCCTCTTTTTATTTAAAAAATAAAATTTAACATCATAAATCGCCCTTCTATTTAATGAAGGAGATCCCCTGAAAATGGATTTCACCCCTAGAAATCATTGTAAAATCCTTCATTCGCCTATGTAAATCAATGAATTCTTTCATCTCCAATTTATGGACATGGAGGTTAATCATAGAAGTTTTGCCCTATATTTTGGTTATAAATCTAGGATACAACCGCCATCTCCCCTTGATTATCCATTTGGAGATTTCTTTTTACATAAGTCCATCCATATATCGTGGAATTGAGGAAGATAGTAAGGATTTAATCCCTATATATAATTACAAAATAGGGTTTCAAAGGTTAATAGGTTTCAAACCTCTTATGTTTAGGAATTCTGTAAAAATGGGGTTTCAAATTTCAATTTCAAAGGTTGTTCTAGAATTTTGGGAGTTGCGGCTTGCTAGGATTGAGCTTTTAAGTTTTCTTGCAATCAAATATTCCAAAGTGCAATCCACCACAAGTATGAATATTTGATTATAGTTGTGGATTTTAGCATCTTGCAATCGATCACTTAGTATTAGTAGTTATTCCATCTAAGAAGCATTTTTCGCATAGAAAGGCCTATAAAAATCCTAGGGGAGGAAGATCCAATGGTCCAACAATCTCACTACAACAAAAAATGGATTCAGTGCCAGATTTTAGTGTAAATTTTTACCAATTGTGGTGAAGAATCTAGCGCTAAACCTGGTGTTATTGTAAAATTTCATAAAACACCGTCTATTGCATCTTTTTTTTCGTCCCTTTTAACATCCATTTTTGCGCTTAATTTTTTTTAATATTTTTTTACGCCCTTATTTGTGCCCGATTTTGCATCTTGTATTGCATTTTTTTTTGTCCTTTGTTACATCCTTGTTTGCACCCAATTCACTGCTAAGTTTTGCATCCAATGTTGTGTCTTATTTTGCTCCTAGTTTTTCATTGAGTCTTACACCCAATTTTGCACCATGTTTTGCATCAAATTATGTGTCCAAATCTGCATATAGCATTGCATTTAGGTTTGTGTCCAATTTTGGGCCCAACATTGCGTCTAGTTTTGCATCCAATTCTACTTATAATGTTGCATGCCCTTTTGCATCTGATTTTGCATCTTTTTTGTATCCATGTTTGTGCCTAATGTTTCATCTCATTTTACATCGTATTTTGCATCTAGGTTTGTACCTAGTGTTGCATCCTGGTTGATGTATTTTTTTGCATCTATGTTTGAGCCCAACATCTATGTTTTGTGTCCAATGTTGTGTCCCATATTGCATTCAATATTATGTCTAATTTTACATCCAATGTTTCATCCCATCTGCCGTCCAATATTGTGTCTCGTTTTAAGTTTTTGTTTGTGCCAAGTGTTGCTTCCCGTTTTGCACCTGGTTTTATGTCCATCGATACACCATATTTTGTGCTCAATTTAATGTCCAATTTTACATCTAGTTAGGAGTCCACTTTTGCATCTATTGTTGTGTCTAGTTTTAGGCCTAGTATTGCATCTAGTTTTGAGTCATTAATTATGTCTAGTGTTGAGTCTCTTTTTGCATCCAATTTTGCATTTAGTGTGACATCCATTTGTGTGTCCACATTTTCATCTAACACAACGTCCACTTTTTGTGTTTGGTGTGACGCCCACTTTTACACCATGTTTTTCATTTAGTGTTGTGTCTAATATTGCATCCATCTTGCACTATTACATTTTTAACCTTTAGAAATACATTGCAATATCATTAGGGCATGGAGGAATCAAACCACCAACCTCCTGCTTGTAAGGCGGACGCTCTTCCATTGAGATAGCACCCTTTAAGAATCAGGAAGAGGAGCAATATTAACACATAGATTTCATAATTTGTAATTCTAATAAAAGACAATAAGATCCAAGGACATACATGCTTAATATACAATATATTTTTCCAAACACACTATTAAGCACAAAAAGCTACTGTGATCAGCCAACAAAATATCCTTAACAATCACATTATCTATTAAAGTGGTCCACAAAAGGGTCTTCGAGAACAAGATAATGTATTTATGCATACCTAATAACCTAAACTTGAGACCGACAAATAATAATGGATGTGTTTAATAAATTGTTGTAGAATCCAATTGAGGAAGTGTGTGTTGCTACATAAATGTTGTTATTCATTGATGATGTGATTTTGTACAGAAATGGGATGGTAAGAGAAGCACTCATGAATGGTTACTAAAAGAAGATGCCTACTATGCATATCATATATGATCTAATGAATATTTTAACAATGAACACCAACAAAGAGGATTTATATTATTCGCATTATTTATAATCTAAAAATTAGTAAGATGTCAACAAGGAAAAACATCATATCGGTTTCCACGATCGATAAGGCCACTAGGAGGTAGATGAAGTTGAGGGGTTTCCCATCTTACTAACAATTGTTCCATCAAGGTATTATGAAGGGGCATTCCATCACTTCATCAAGTTATTAATTCTTGTCAAGTTATTTTGTAATAGAAACCACATGAAACAAGAAGAGTGCACTTAGGATGCCAGATTATCAACATTTACCACTATTAACTCTGCTTGTAAAAGTTCTACTCACAGTATTATATTGTATT
Source organism: Pseudotsuga menziesii (assembly GCA_001517045.1). Classification (NCBI taxonomy): domain Eukaryota; kingdom Viridiplantae; phylum Streptophyta; class Pinopsida; order Pinales; family Pinaceae; genus Pseudotsuga; species Pseudotsuga menziesii. Next base: position 177,027 of record LPNX011171729.1, read on the forward strand.
TAGTTTTCACTAGCATGTGACCCCATTTTCCTCACGAATCTATATTTGTCATTAGTTACTTTGGATATATAGCGTTTTAATAATGGTGTAAATTTTTGGAAGGATGCACTAGCCTACTCATGAAACTCAAACTCATTGTTACCCTTCCATTTCAACATATCCTATAATAATATATCTTTACAGTGCAGACTTCAACCTTTGTTTCATTTTCATTTATAAACTACAAGCATGAAACATCTCATCCATACTAGGCCTTAAACTGCACCTTGTTGCTCTCAGTATGAAGAAAAAAAAACAGTTCGTTCTTTCTATTACTCTCGTTTTTTACCCCCCCACCACTTTAATTGTTGTTGGAAGCTATAACTAGCAATATTAAAATCCTGATGCATATGTTGACATTCTCCTTTATCCTTATTTTCCTCTCATTTGATTGATTTTATAACATTACCATTAATAATTCCAGGATGTTTGAGTGGTTCCAACCTCATTGAACTTAATATGAAGAAAGTAGAAATACATATACCATTCAGAATTCAACAGACCTAACAAATTTCATGATTTCAGTATTTAAAGATTGGTAGGATTGGAGCATTTCAAGACGGGATTCTATCATGTATGGAAATATGGGATTGGCATTTAATCAAGAGCACCAAGCCCTATATATACCCCATTGTTGATGGTTTTGACTTTTGAAATCATCTATCATGACCTTAGTAAAAAAGTACCCTTCACTCAAGACAAAACAACTGATTAGACATGTTAATCTTTCTGCCTCATTTTGATGCTTAGATTATCCAATTTTATCAAAATTGGAGGGTGTTGATTTGAGCCCAAATGATCAAAATTACCACTATTAACTCTACCTTTAAAAGTTCTACTCAGAGTGTTATACTATATTTAGTTTTCACTATTCTGTGACCATATTTTCCTCACGACCCTATCTATATCATCAGTTACTTTGCATATATAGTGTTTTAATAATGGTGTAAATTTTTCGAAGGATGCACTAGCCTACTCATGAAACTCAAACTCATTGCTACACTTCCATTTCAACATCTCCTATAATTTATGGTTGTGCGGTATGCATCCTTTGTTTCATTTTCATTTATAAACTACAAGCATTACACATCTCATCCATACTAGGATTTAGACTGCACATTGTTGCTGTCAATACGAAAATGAAAAAAAAAAGTAAATAATTATTTCTATTACTCTCGTTTTCTTTTCTAACTCCCCCACCATTTTAATTGTTGTTGGAAGCTATAAATAACAGTATTAAGTTCCTAAAGCAAAGGTTGACATTCTCCTTTATCCTTCTTTTTCTATCATTTGACTTGAATTTTTAACATTAACATTAATAATTCCAGGATGTTTGAGTGGTTCCAATTGTTAGACTAGTATCAACAAGGAAGGTCTTCTTGCCTGCATGTGTTCTTGCATACATAAGACTTAAATTAGGAAACCAATTGCATTTAGTTTACGTTTCCTAAGTTTACTTTGGAAAAAAAATTAAAGTGATCTAAATTAACTTTAGTGAAACACTAGTTAGAGTGAAAGTGATATTATTGTTTTTGCTTTACCACTAGTTAAAGTGAAAGTGAAATTAGGGTTTTCGCTTTACGTAGAGTTATAAATGAGAGATCAATTGGTGGAGAGGACACACACACTTGTATTTCGACAGAGACATGATATAGACAGGGATATAAAGTTAGACAGAGGATTTAACTGAGAAGACGGAGGAGTGAGCAGCAGGATCATTGAGATTCGTACAACTGCGTCGTACACTCACACATGAGGGTGTTGAGGTTTAACTGGTATTTTCCCAGTGATTCTACCAGGTACTGCATTCGTGAGGTTTGGGTGAATTTGTAGTGATTGTAAAAGTTCCATATTTTCTCATAATAAAATCTATATCTGACTGCTGCACCGGTTTTCCCATCTTGGGTTTTTCCGGGGGTTTCCATACCTAAAATAATAGTATCATTATTGTGATGTGATGTTGTGATTTATTTCTCAGTTTTATATTCTGCTGCATACTGTAAAATATATTCATATGTGGTTATCAGTGGAGATATTGCATGCACTGTTAGCCCTAGTTTGAATATTAAAGGAAAATTGGCATGGTATCAGAGCTCTGTTGAGCTAAAGTTGAGAGATTTACAGCAACAGTGATAGATAAGGGGTAGATATATAGGAAGACACAAACCTATAATTCTAGATCTAGGGTTTGACAGGTACACTTCACTATGGTCGTGCAGTTGAAAGTTGAGGATAGACTCGAGGGTGCTCAAAACTTTCCTACATGGAAAGAAAGGATCACAAGGATCCTGAATGTTAGTGATGTAGAGGAGCACATTGACTCCATGAAGGTTGCACCCACAGATCCGACAAATTTAGCATCTTGGAAGAAGATTGATTCTAGATCCATGCTAATTATCATGGATGGAGTGAAGGACCATATAGTCCCTCACCTTTCTAGTAAGAATACCACAACAAAGATGTGACAACTTTGGAGAGCCTGTATGAAAGCAAGAACGAGAACCAGAAGATGATGTTGCAAGAGAGGATGCACAGAACCAATATGGCCAAGGGAGAAGGAGTGGTGCCTCATATCATGAGGCTCACACAGATTAGGGACGAGCTTGGAGTTGTTGGCTCTAAGACTGATGATGAGGAGCTAGTTCGGATAGCCCTCAATGGCTTCTCTAAGCCATGGGATACCTTTGTCAAAGGTGTTGTGGCAAGGGAGAATCTCCTTGACTAGAAGCGAATATGAGATGAATTTGTACAGGAGGAGACCCGCATGGGTCAAGGATCGGGCTCATCTAGCAGTGCCCCACAAATTGTGGATGAGGAGGCTCTATCACTTACAAGGAAGAGCAAGGGGAGGGAAAAGAGGAAGAAGGATGGTAAGAAGAACCTTGACGTGTCAAAGGTCAAGTGTTTTATCTTCCACAAGCAGGGACACTTTTCCTCCCAGTGCCCAGATAGGAAGAAGAAGAGTAACACTCAGATGGTTGGATCTGCAGAGGTGGATGAGTTCAACAGGAACTTCGATGAGGAGTTTCGCTTGATAGCTTGCATGGAAAGTACCACAGGGAACAGCATATGGTACATCGACAGTGGAGCATCTAGTCACATGACTGGACAAAGGAGATTCTTTAGAGACTTGCAGGAGGGTGGAACAGGGATCCACGTTGAGCTGGGTGATGATGTGCATGTATCAAGCATAGGGATTTGGCACTGTTTCATTTGAGAGGGAGACTGGAAAACCCCTCAATTTTGATGATGTGTTATATGTTCCAGGATTGACCAAGAACCTTATATCAGTCTCCACTTTGGAGGACAAGGGATATCGGGTGAATTTCCATGACCATAGAGTGTATATTAGGCCCAAGGGGCCATATAGGAGCTTGGATCGGGTGATTGATAGGAGGAGTAGGAAAGTGTATAGACTACACTTTGAGCCTGCAAAGGCTCTAGTCAGCAGCAACAGTCAAGGTGAGTTGTGGCATAGGAGTATGGCACACTTACACCATGGAGCACTGAAGCATATAAGACGGGCAATCATTAGAGTTCCTCAGGTACATGAGGAGAAGCATAACCGCTACAAGGGTTGTGCTTTGGGGAAGAACATCAGGAATCCTTTCCCACAAAGTGCGCACAAGTCTAAGGAGCCATTGGACTTGGTGCATTCTGATGTATGCGGACCTATGAGTGTCCATTCGTTCTGTGGTTACAGCTACTGCACGACTTTCATTGATGACTATTCCAGGAAGACCTGGATCTATTTTCTGAAGGCCAAGTCAGAGGTCTTTGAGAGGTTCTGAGAGTTCAAGACTCTCATGGAGAACCAATTAGGGAAGAAGATTCAGGTGTTGAGGATAGACAATGAGGGTGAGTACACTTACAATGATTTCATGGAGTATTGATCGGCTGAGGGGATCAAGAAGGAGCACACTGTGCCCCATACCCCATAGCAGAATGGATTTGTAGAGCGAAAGAACAGGACGATGGTTGGAGCAGCCAAGGCCATGCTATTTGATCAAGGATTACCACTATTCCTTTGGGCCAAGGCACACAGGACTGTAGTATATATTCAAAACAGGTGTCCCCACACATCTTTGGGGAGGAAGACACCAGAGGAGGTCTTCACAAGCACTGGGCCATATGTGATTCACATTCACATATTCTGCAGTATCTTCTATTGTCATGTTCATGCTGACAATAGGAAGAAGCTAGATCCTTCTAGAGAGAAGGGGTTACTTGTTGGGTACATTGAGATATCAAAGGAATATAGAGTTTACATTCCTGCTCGTAGAAGGATCATTGTGAGCAGGGATGTCCAATTCAATAAGGGTAGGGCCTTGCAGAGATATTTGGACTTACTAGTAGAGCAGCAGCTAGCACAGGAGACAGGGGTCAAGTTCGAGGAGCCAGATGTATAGTTACAGGTACAGACATAGAGCATAGGTTCTGGTGGTCAGAGGCAGTCAGGTGGATAGGATCCTCCAGTCATTGACTTGAAGGATGAGCTGTAGCAGGAGACGGATATCCAGCAGCCACAGTAGGTTGACACTTGGCCAAGGCCTAAGTGGTTTAGGTACAGAGTGTAGGATTCTAGGAAGGTAGATCCTCCATAGACATCTTTTAGACAAATTGTACCACCAGAGAGGCTTAGTTATATGGCACTGATGACATAGTTGATTAAATCTAAACCTTCCAGCTTCACGGAGGCTGTACAACATGATGTGTGGCGGGAGGCTATGGTTGAGGAGTATGACTCCATTATGAAAACCTAGGTATGGGAGGTTGTGCTGAGGCCACAAGGGAAAAAGGTGGTGGGATCCAGATGGATCTATAAGGTGAAGCATGAAACCGATGGAAGTGTGGAGAAGTACAAGGCACACTTTGTGGATAAGGGGTTTTCACATAAGGAGGGCATTGATTATGATGAGACCTTCACCCCTATTACCATATATTCTTCCATTTGGACCATTATCTCACTAACAGCTAAGATGGGTTGGCATGTCCATTAGATGGACATCAAGGTTGCCTTCCTCAATGGAGTGATAGAGGAGGTGTATATTGAGCAACCAGAGGGGTTTGATGTGGAGAACAGAGATACACATGTTTCCAGACTACATCGAGCTCTTTACGGGCTCAATAAGGCTCCTCGAGCATGGTACTTGAGGATTGACAGCTATCTATGGGAGATGGGATTTTAGTGGAGTGAGGCTGACCACAACCTGTACTTCTTGATAGGTGAGGTACCTCTCATACTGGTCATGTATTTCGATGATCTCTTTTTGACAGGAGATGAGAGGCTGATTGGAGACTGCAAGTCCAATCTTACAGTGGAGTTTGAGATAAAAGACCTTGGGTTGTTGCATTACTTTCTAGGATTGGAGGTTTGGCAGAGAGATGGATGCTTCTTAATTGGATAGGGGAAGTATGCAGTAGAGATCCTAAAGAGATTCAGGATGGAGGACTGCAAGCCTATGGCCATACCTCTAGTCTCCAACCAGAGGAATATTGATGCATCAGGGTCAGCCATATTTGATCCTACCTTGTATCGTCAGCTTATCAAATTGCTTATGTATCTGCTCAACACTCGACCAGACATCGGTTTTGCAATCAACTCTTTGAGTCACTTCATGGTGGACCCTCGGAGAGTGCATTGGATAGTTGTGAAGCATGTACTTTGCTACATCAGAGGTACAATGGAGTATGGATTGGTTTATGAGCATAGGGGGAGTGTACAGTTAGCAGGTTTCACAGATGTTGACTGGGAAGGATGTGTAGAGGACCAAAAGATTACTTCAGGTTATTGTTTTAGCATTAGGTCAGGGTTTGTCTCTTAGTTCAGCAGGAAGCAAAATTCAGTTGCATTGAGCTCAGCAGAGGTTGAGTACATGGTAGCCAGCATGGCTACTTGTGAGCGTATGTGGCTGAGGACGTTACTTGCAGGGTTGTTCGAGTGTGAACTAGATTCTACAGTAGTTCACTGTGATAATCAGAGTGGCATCATGATATCTAAGAATCTAGTGTTCGATGACTGGAGCAAACACATAGATGTCAGGTACCACTTCTTGAGAGATTGTGTTCATAGAGGAACCATTCGGTTGGAGTACATATAAACAGATGTGCAGGTGGTAGACATTTTCACCAGGGCACTTTGTAGACAAAGTTTTGTGAAGTTCAGGGATAAGTCAGGGTTGCTACTGAATCCCTTCCTCATTGAGAGGGAGTGTTAAACTAGTAGCAACAAGGAAGGTCTTCCTGCATGCATGTGTTCTTGCATGCATAAGACTTAAATTTGGAAACCAGTTGTATTTAATTTACTTTTCCTAAGTTTACTTTGGAAAATAAATTAAAGTGATGTAAATTAACTTTAGTGAAACACTAGTTAAAGTGAAAGTGAAATTAGGGTTTTTGCTTTACCACTAGTTAAAGTGAAAGTGAAATTACGGTTTTTTCTTTACCTAAAGTTATAGAAGAGAGATCAATTGGTGGAGAGGACACACACACTTGTATTCTGACAGAGTCATGATACAGACAGGGAGATAAAGTCAGACAGAGGATTTAGCTGAGAAGACGGAGGAGAAAGCAACAAGATCATCGAGCTTCGTATAGTTGGGTCATACACTCACACAGGAGGGTGTTGAGGTTTAGCTGGGATTTTCCCATTGATTATTTTGGGTACTGCATTCACTAGGTTTGAGTGAATTTGTAGTGGTTGTAAAAGTTCCATATTTTCTCATAATAAAATCTATATCTGACTGTTGCACCGGTTTTCCCATCTTCGGTTTTTCGGGGGGTTTCCATACCCAAAATAATAGTATCATTATTGTGATGTGATGTTGTGATTTATTTCTCAGTTTTATATTCTGCTGCATACTGTAAAAGATATTCAGGTGTGGTTATCAGTAGAGACCTTACATGCACTATTAGCCATAATTTGAATATTAAAGGAAAATTGACACCAACCTCATTGAACTTAATATGAAGAAAGTAGAAATACATATCCCATTCAGAATTCAGTAGACCTGACAAATTTCCTGATTTCGGTATTTAAATATTGGTAGGATTGGATCATTTCAAGACATCATTCCATCATGTATGGAAGTATGGGATTGGAATTTAATCAAGAGCACCAAGTCCTCTATATGCACCATTGTTGATGGTTTTGACTTTTGAACTTATCTACAATGACCTTATTTAACAAGCACCCTTCACTCAAGACAAAACAACTGATTGGACATGCTAATCTTTCTGCCTCATTTTAATGCTTAGATTAACCAATTTTATCAAAATTGGAGGGTGATGATTTAAGCAACAACAACGTGTTTGGATTGGGATCCACATGTAGCATCAAGCACTATTACTAATGTCCTAGAGGATCGAGTTAGAGGCAAAAGGAGGAGGCATGGGGTCTTACATATGATGAGGATCCCAATACTAGGAGTAATTTTATTGATATGTAGTTATTTGTTGTAGAATGATGCTTTTTATAATCGGGGGACCATTTATAGCATCAATGTTAATGATTTATGTTTCAAATAAATTTCACACTTGTGTCATTTTTTTGTAATCACGCTTGCATGGGTGAGGGAGGACATACTTAACCTGTAAACTGTGGTAACCCTTCAAAGTTGAAGACATAAAAAATTAGAGAGAAGCCTAAGGAGGGGATGATGCATACAAGTAAAGACATCATACTTGTTGCATGTATAAAGAGCTAAAGATTCAACTTTGTAATGAACCTTAGCCTTGATTGAATAAGGATTAGTTTAATAAACCTTATTTTATACCTAATGGAAAAAGAGTAAACTTCAGTTGTCAAATAAGTTTGAGAACATAGTAGAAATGGAGTAGTCACAGTTGTTTAGTAATAAATGAATAAGTAATAGCAGAACAACTATACATTGCATGGGTTACTCATAATCCAACAATATGCATCTCAACTAGCCCAAGACAAAGGATAGCCAGCCAAAATGATTGGATATAAAATCTCAATTAAGGCTTCTTGCAAATACCTTGGCTTGAAGAGGGATTGTTTTCTAGTAGCATGCATGGTTTTACTTCTAGTAATAAATTATAGTGCTCAATTCTTGTTTCATGGGATGGAATTGTTCAATGAATTTGCATGAACACTATTGTTTAAGTTATTTTGGTGTTGAGAACAAGGATCTCCAGCTAAAACTGATGGCTGGGAATCTCATTTCATTAAGTAACAAATAGAGTGTTAACCTATGCTAAAAAAGCCTGATTTTGTGTTTCTTAAGAGTTGTTGGCCCATATACTTACCATTATGGAGGTGACCATGTTGCTCAAGAAATTGTAATTGTAGCTTTAATTCACTATTTTCATTTGTAAGTATAGTTATATCTCTCTTCCCACAAAAATAATAATTGTTAAAATGTGCTTTTTCCTTGGTGAGAAGAATACACACCAGCCTCCTATCCATGTGAAATAGACAACATGGTTTTCCTACCACAACTAACAACCCCGTTCTCTAATGCTTTAGAAAAAAATATCATACAGACTATCTAAATTTTGGAAAGGCATGTTTTTCAAAAATACGCCAAAAACAAAAGAGTGATGCTTGCATAACCAACACACGAATCTTATTTAATGAATTTCATTAAAATTTTAATTGACATGATTCCCATTGAAATTTCTATGGGTTTAAAATCATGGTACTTCTAAACCATCCATTCACCACAACTGAAATCGTTTTCGGAAAGAATTACTAGCATTTTGCCTTGGGTTCATTTTATAATGGCTACATTGACTTCTATTGAATTTATCCATCTCACATTTAATAAATTCAATCTACTTTAAAAGACACGTAGGTGATTTGTACCAGTTTTAAATACTTTATGCAGAATCATCACAAAATCATCATAAGACATTCAAATCCATTAGCATTTTACACATGAAAACTTGCAGTATTTAGGAACCTCATTTGATAGTCATGCCGAGGACCTTGCACAACATCTTTTCAAAGCCTTATTCAACCTTCTTTGCAAATTAAATTAAGCTTGGGTATTTATATAATAAATTTCAATTTTAAGCACACATACAAACTAGCCACAACACTCTCAAGGTCAAAATTAACATTGACATGAACGAGATGAAGGAAAATACATGGCTTCACAAGACTCATGTAGAAAGATGGATTTAACCAAAAATCAAGGAACTTTGTTTAAAATCCAAGTGCAATAGAATAATATATGAACCAACTTTAGGGTTAAGCATCATACACAATAGTCAATCGGGTCTAGCCTGAATGGTTGTGGGATGGAGTGTTATCCTCCCCACCTTTATTCTATTACTACAACTCGCATGTTTATCTCATAATGAGTATATTACTTTAATGATTTTGAGCCCAACTATTTTCATGGGATTGTTCCCTAAAGAATATAAGGCTTACCCTAGGTACCATCCTAGAAACGAGGATCAGTACCCAAGGGTTTCCCCCTACCATTATAACCTGGAAAAAAATGCCTCGTACACAACTGATTATAATGTTATGTACATAACATAATTAGAGAGATGATAATGATGTTTTAAGGTTGACTTCCTAAAAATAAATGCTAACCCAATGTATTATATGTGTGTGTGTGTGTGTGTGTAAGGTCTCTTAGGCGCTCAACCACATCGGAGAACCACCTATTGGTTGTCGAATAGTGTAAGCCTGACCCTGATGAACCCAAGCAGAGTCAAACCCTACCTCATGACAAAGGGTCGACTTTGGCTGGGGAGATTTGGCCAGTTGGGATACCCATCAGGGCTAACCAAATGTGTTATATTATTAATTATATTATGTATAGTACATGCAAGGTCAATGAGATCATCAAAATAGGTTTCAAATACTTTTCAGAGCATAAAGAGGAAGCACTTTGCCTTTGTCATTTTCAACTTGTTTAGTAATATAGAGAATTAATGCTCAGTTGTATTGGCCATCTTCACATCATTTTTTCCTAAAACAATAGCAGAGGCCGGAGAATATTTAAACAGGTAAAAATGTTCAATTTTTTGGAATGTATAAGTGTTATGGTATACATAAAAAATGGCATGACAATCATGTTGGTCAATCCCAACAAGATATACTACCATAAATGGGAAATTGTAATGCCTCGGTTTTGACCTCGTTGCATTAAATGTACATGATGTATATATATTGTAAATGATCACAGTGTGGAGCTAAAGGCCAAGGCCCCACCGTCGATCGGTTATGCTATGTTTTGGATTTAAATTTGTCACCGATGGTATATCGGGGCATGCAGCATATATTATGTTGGTCGTCATGTAAATATGCATCTTTAATTAAAATGAACACAACCAGCTACGGTCGCGGCAACTAAAATGAGAAAGGGGCATGATTTTCACAAGGATAAGGGTGGGGAAATTGTCAAACCTTGGCCAAGAGGGAAAATACCCATGTGTCTTCTTCCCTTGCTTATTCCAACCACTTTCATTAAAAATGGCTGTTGGTGGTTGAGGCAGTTAATGGTCTTTGGGAGTGGGGTGGCAGGACTGTCAGTCCTCACCCACATGCACACTCCACCACTATTGACTCCGCTATGCCCAGGAAAAACGAGTGTGAACACCCAGGAAGGATACCATTCTCCCCACGATAGTGCTGAAGCTCTCATGCACTTCAAATCTACATTCTCCATTATTGTGTGCAACCACGCGCTATTCATCTTCGCGCAAGACCAATGTCCGTTCATGTGCCTCACGCACAGGAATTTTCCTGGCTTTCGGATTGATGCCGCCAGCTGAGAGCCGTGCTCTTCCACCCACGAATTGTTGTGAAGGGCCATTCACGTTTTTGGCTATCTCACAGACTGGTATGGTCGTGTAATTGTTTCCTGCGATTTTAATGTTGGAATTTGAAACCATTGTTCTTCCTGTGAGTCATGGGGGTTGCTGTCCTCCTCAAGATCTGTTGTGATTGTTGTGGCTTCTTTACATTTTGGGACGAGAGTCTGCCCATTTTCACGCACAGCTGGGAAGTCTGTATATTTTCATCTTCTTCTGCGTGGCCTGTATATGTTTTCCCGGTGATCTCGTTGCCCAGGACGGGCTGTGTTTTCCCACGTTGTTGGCTGTGGTTGTTGTGGTCTTCCTTACATGTGGGGAACTATTGTAATTTCGCCTGGGAGTCATTTTGGCCACGATAGGGCCAAGAATGACTCAGAATTCGCTTTCCCTATTTAAGCTGTGGAAGCTGAAGGATTGCATGAGTGCAATAGTTGGTCTTCTGACTGTATTGGGAGCAAGGATGGGGGCTTAGTTTTGCTTGACAAATATGGTGGCTGGAAACCACACATACAGAGCTAGAGGGCTGGCCTTCTTCTCCATCACCCCTGAATAGCACTGGAAGGGAATGCAGGGCTTGAGGGACTGTGTAGCAGAGAAGGGGTTGATTCCTTGTGTTGGGTGTGTTTGGGTGTCTTAGAGGTCAGGCTAGTTCTGGTGTAGGTGTTCTTGGATCTGTAATGATCTCACCAGCTTAGCATTGAGCCTTTCCCCAACTCCTTAATGGCCTGATAAACCCAACTGTGTTGGCTTGGCTGTGTGTTTTGTATATCCTTGGCTATGTGTAAGCCCGCTTGTTCCCTTATTCCTTGGAGAATCATTCCCAGCTTGGGGGTGGCAGCGCTGCTGAGAGACTAAGGAGCACGCTGGCCTATGGTTGGGTGGAATGTTGCAGCGACGTAGCTGGTTGCGAAACGAGTTCGCCATAAGATAAGTGTTCTTGTGCATTTTACTTCTGCAACTATCTTTTCTGCTAATGAAAATGATGAACATGTTAAATGAATGCTTGTGTGAATGCATGTTGATTCCCTTGTGTCTGATAGATAATTGCATCTGTGCATGTTTCTACTTCAATACGTTTGCTTCAGCATTCTGTTTTAGCATTTTTATGCATGTACATGTTCATGGGGCTCTTAGCCCGTGTGTTTGAAGCCTGTAGTCGTGTCCTCTTCGTCGGTCGGAGGCATGGGGACGTGACAGTATGGTATCAGAGCTTCAAGTTGCAACAATGGACCTCTATGGGCCAAGAAGAAGCGATTGAGAGAAGTTGTATTTCATTCTGCCCAGCAGAAGTCATAATATGAATGACTGTAAAATTGAGAAAATTTGGCTAAGTATGGAACAGTTGAGCCACTAGTGGATTTGACTTCCGCCGTTGCGGAAGAACTGGCGGAGTGGATGTCTGTCGTTGCAGATGAATTGGTGAAGTTTCTCGTCCGCCGTTGCGGAAGGGTTAGCGGTTTCTCGTCCGCCGTTGTAGAAGACCAAACCGCCAAGTCTTCCGACAGGGAAGGACTTCCGACGTAGCGGAAGCCTGGCCGATGGAATAGTTTGGGAAAAATCGGAAGAAGTTAACGTTTGGCGACCCGCCGTTGCGGAAGCCAAAGTCATTTGTCTTCCGATGTAAGAAGTCCGCTGACGCCCGACGTTAAAATTGTTCTAAGTAAGTGCCAATCGGAAGAAGTTAACGTTTGGCGAGCCTCCGTTGTGGAAGCCAAAGTCATTTGTCTTCCGATGTAAGAAGTCCGCCGACGCCCGACGTTAAAATTGTTCTAAGTAAGTGCCAATCGGAAGAAGTTAATGTTTGGCGAGCCGCTGTTACGGAAGCCAAAGTCATTTGTCTTCCGATGTAAGAAGTCCGTCGACGTCCGAAGTTCAAATTTCTTTGAGAAAAGAGCATCCATCGGAAGAGAAAGTGTTCGTGCGTCCGCCGTTGCAGAAGCCAAAGTCATTTGGCTTCCGATGTAAAAGGACTGCCGATGTCGATCAAGTCAGTTCACCTATTGGAAGAAAGAATGCTTCCGAGAGCCGCTGTTGCAGAAGAGAAAGTGATTGAGAGTCCGTCGTTGCGGAAGCCAAAGCGCTAAGACTTCCGATGTGGAAAGACATCCGACAGCCGATAAAAAGGAAAGGAAAATTCTGAGTTTTTCCATGGGATTTCTCAGCAGATTTCGACTGTTTTCAGAGGGATTTTTTTCAGCTGTTTTTCAGTAAAATTTCAGGGCTGAAAAGGAGAAAAGTGGCAGCGATCTTATGCGCCAGATTGCGCGAAAATGAATAATTTACCAAAAAAAAAAAACGAGGGTGCTGCCCTCGACCCGCCCTGCAGATAGACATTCTTTGATGAAGAAAATTTTGTGTGTTTGGGCAAATTGTCATTTTATGATCAGCACCAGGAGAAGGTAAGTGATTCTGATTTATATGCTATGCATCTAACATTTGTGTTATTAACACGTTTGCAGAGTCATAGTTACCTTCCAGGGCCACATTCTAGGTAGTGCAGTTTGGTAAGTAAGTTGCGGTTCAGTCATGAGAACCCATGATGGGTATGATGCTCGGGATTCCTATGAACGAGCAGAAGATGCCATGGGAGAAAATGTTTGTAATAGAAATGATGACATAGAATCTAATGGAAGGAGATTTCAAGAGACACCGTCAGATGTTGCAGCCACTATGAGAAGCTTGATTAAAGCCCAGGAAGAGCAGCATCAGTTGAATGCTGCAATGTTGCAGAGTTTGACAGACTTGCAAAGAGAGATAGAATCTGGACGAGGTACAGCAAGGCCAGAAGGCAGTAAGAGCAGTACTAGGAGAAGGAGAAGGAATTCTAGTGGATCATCTGATTCCGAGGAATCCAGCGGGGATTCAAGTTATTCTTCTCATAAAAGTAAAAGAAAGAGACACCATAGGGATCGCTCTCGTGATGAATTTAAGAAGGCTAAACCTCCTACATTTGATGGTGAGATAAAGACTGGACAAGAGGCTGAAGCTTGGCTTCTTGGAATTAAGAAGTACTTTCAAGTGCATGATTATTCAGGAAACATGAAGGCAAGAGTTGCCATATTCAATCTGAATGGAAGAGCATCCATTTGGTGGGAACACTTCAAGCAAGTAAAGAGGATCAGTGAAAGGAGACTGAAGTGGAAACAGTTCAAGAAGTATTTTAAGCAGAAATACCTCTCTGACAGGTATTATGATGATAAGATTAAGGAGTTCCATGAGCTGAGATTGGGACAGCATACCATGGAAGAGTATGCAAATAAGTTTTTGGAGTTGTTGAGGTATGTCCGGTACATCAGAGATGAAAAAGTGAAGGTCCAGCGTTTTCTAAGTGGATTACCTCAGCCTTACAAAGATAGAATTGAGTTTTATGAACGTAGAACTCTTGAAGAAGCAATAACAAAAGCTAAGTATTGTTATGAGCAAAGCAAAGGTAAGCCGTATTACCACAAGGCATGGAAGGATAAGAAGAACGAGAAGTTTGACCAAAGGAAAAAAGGTTTCAAACCTTCTAACTTCAGGAACCAGCAAAAGCAGCCATCTCAAGCTGCGAGTAAACCAGTTGGAGTGATAGGAGAAAAGCCTAAGGATCCACAACAGAATAGAGGACCACTTCAATGTTGGAAATGTGGAGGACCCACATGCGCCAGAATTGTCCACTTGAGAATGAGAATGCAAGGCCAGCTTATAACATTCAAGAAGCAGAAACAGTGGGTCAGGTAGCAAGGACAGTTCCTAGGATCTATGCAGCACTGGAGGACCGCCAGGCAGATCACCAGTTAGCTGTGGTTGAATTAGCAGGTAAGATGGTTGAGCAACCTGTTTCTATTTTAATTGACCCTGGTTCTACTCACAGTTACATTACCCCTAGAGTAGTGGAGATTTGTGCTTTTAAGAAAGTAAAGCATAGGAATTCTTGGTTAGTTCAGCTAGCCACTGGAACTAAGAGAAAGGTTAGTGAAGTGGTAGAGAAATGTCAATTGGTCATGAATGGATTGGTGACTTGTGTAGATATGAATGTTCTACCACTTGGTTCCTATGATGTTCTCATTGGAATGGATTGGTTAGAAGCTCATAGGGTGAAGCTTGACTGTTATAATAAGACTTTCGAATGCATGAATGAAGAAGGAAACCTAGTAGTTGTGAAAGGTATTCCAAAGGTGATTTCAGTATGACAGGTTTCAGAAATGCAGTTAAAGAAGTTCTGTAGGAAGGGTTGCCAGTTGTATGCAGCCCATATTTTGGAGGAAACAGGAAATGAAACTCCGAGGCTGGAGGAATATCAGGTGCTACAGGAATTCAGGGATGTGTTTCTTGATGAAATTCCAGGGCTTCCTCCAAAGAGGGACATTGATTTCACTATTGAACTTGTGCCAGGAGCAGCACCAGTGTCCAAGGCACCCTACATGATGAGTACACCGGAGATGTTAGAGTTGAAGATGCAACTACAGGAGTTGTTGGAAAAGAAGTATATCCGGCCGAGTGTATCTCCTTGGGGAGCACCGGTTCTGTTTGTAAAGAAGAAAGATGGTACACTCAGGTTATGTATTGACTACAGGCAATTGAACAAGGTTACCGTGAACAATAAATATCCTTTTCCTAAGATTGATGACCTCTTCGATCAAATGAGAGGAGCAAAGGTATTCTCTAAGATTGACTTGAGGTCTGGTTACCATCAGGTAAGGATCAAGGATGAAGATATTCATAAGACAGCCTTCAGGACAAGGTATGGGCATTATGAGTTTGTAGTGGTACCATTTGGTCTCACGAATGCACCGGCTACATTTATGTGCCTTATGAATAGTGTCTTCAGTAGGTATTTGGACAAGTTTGTTCTTGGTTTCCTTGATGACATTCTTGTTTATTCCAAGAATGAGGAAGAGCATGAAGAGCATGTGAGATTGACATTGAAATTGCTCAGGGAACACCAGTTGTATGCAAAACTGAGCAAGTGTGACTTCTATAGAGATAGAATTCAGTATTTGGGTCACATTATCTCAGAGGAGGGTATATCTGTGGACCCTGAAAAGATTGAAGCCATTATGAATTGGCCTAGTCCAAGAAATTTGATAGATGTAAGATCTTTCATGGGATTTGCAGGATACTACAGCCGATTCATTGAGGGATTCTCCAAAGTTGCACATGCCATCACTTCCTTGCAAAAGAAGGGGATGAAGTTCGAATGGACATCAAGGTGCGAAGAAAGCTTCCAGAGGTTGAAGAATCTTCTCACTAGTGCACCAGTATTGAAAGTGGCAGATCCAGAGAAAGGTTTTGTGGTGTGTACCGATGCATGTGGACAAGGGCTTGGAGGAGTCCTTATGCAAGACAACCACGCGATATGTTATGAGTCAAGAAAGTTGAAGGAGCATGAGAAGAACTATGCCACCCATGATCTAGAGCTTGCAGCCATAGTACATGCTCTCAAGATGTGGAGACATTACTTGATGGGAAGGAGATTTGAGCTCAGGACAGATCATTGTGGACTGAAGTACCTATTTGATCAGACTACTCTGAATGCTAGGCAAGCAAGATGGCTGGAGTTTTTATGTGAGTTTGATTTTGAAATCAAGCACATAAAGGGAAAAGAGAATAAGGTAGCGGATCCACTCAGCAGGAAAGTGCAAGCAGTGCATGTGGCATCTCTTAGTAGTTGCCGATCAGATTTGAGGCAGGAGATTACCAATCATGTTGCCGGAGATGAATTGTATGAGCAAGTAAAAGACAAATTGCAGCAGCAAAGTCTCGAGAAGAGGTATGAGGGATATAAATTGGAAGAAGATGGACTTCTTACTTATAAAGGTAGAATTTATATTCCAGATGTAGCAGATTTGAGGAGAGTTGTTATGGATGAAATCCATCAAGCTCCATATTCTGGTCACCCAGGATATCAGAAAACAATCGCTACAGCTAGAAGGCAGTACTTTTGGCCAGGAATGAAAAGGGATATGGCTGAGTACATTTCAAGGTGTATGAAATGTCAACAGGTAAAGGTTGAGCATCAACAGCCGGCAGGTTTGTTGCAGCCTTTGCCAGTTCCGGAATAGAAATGGGAACTTATTTCCATGGATTTTATTACAGGATTGCCGATGACTTGGAGACAACATGATTCCATCATGGTTGTGGTAGACAGGTTGACTAAGGCAGCACATTTTATATCGGTTAAGTCTACGTATGAGACTGGCGACATTGCAAAGATCTTCATGAAGGAGATATTCAAATTGCATGGATTGCCGAAGGCAACAGTATCTGACAGAGATGTCAAGTTCACTTCCAACTTTTGGAAGGGGTTGTTTGCAGATTTGGGTACAAAGCTAAACTTCGACACTACATACCATCCTCAGACAGATGGGCAAACAGAGAGAGTTAATCAGGTGCTTGAAGACATGCTTCGCATGTACGTGATGGACAAACCAACCAAGTGGGAAGATTACTTGCACTTGGTAGAGTTTTCTTATAACAGTGGACAGCAGGCATCCTTGGGGATGAGCCCGTATGAAGCTTTGTATGGAAGAAGGTGTAGGACACCAGTGACTTGGGATAATCCAGTGAACAGGATTGTGCTTGGTCCATAGTTGCTCAAGGAGATGGAGCAAGAGGTTGTAAAGATCAGGCAGAAGCTGAAAGTAGCACAGGACAGACAGAAAAGCTATGCAGATAAGCATAGGGTGAACAGGGAGTTCAGTGTTGGGGATCATGTTTACCTCAGAGTGAGGGCAAGGAAGAGTTCCTTGAAGCTTGGTAGTTGTGCCAAATTTTCACCGAGATATTGTGGGCCATTTGAAGTGCTTGAAAGAATAGGGCCAGTTACATATAGACTTGCATTGCTTGCTAGCACTAGAGCTCATAATGTTTTTCATGTTTCTTTGCTTAAGAAATATGTACATGACCCTAACCATGTGATAAATTGGGATGTGATTCAGGTGGAACCCGAGGGAGAGTTCTGAATCGAGCCAATGCGCATCCTTGACAGGAAGGTCACAATGCTCCGGAACCGAGCCATAGGGCAGGTAAAGGTGCAATGGGAGCACTTCGGACCTGAAGAGGCTACATGGGAGCTGGAGGATGCCATGCGATTGGCACATCCATTTTTGTTCAATTCTGCGGAACACTGAGGTGACACCAGTGTAGCATTTTGTTCAATTTGTAAGCATTGAGGACAGTGCTATTGAAGGGGGAGGGGAATGTAATGCCCTAGTTTTGACCCCGTTGCATTAAATGTACATGATGTATATATATTGTAAATGATCACGGTGTGGAGCTAAAGGCCAAGGCCCCACCATCGATCGGTTATGCTATGTTTTGGATTTAAATTTGTCACTGATGGTATATCGGGGCATGCGGCATATATTATGTTGGTCATCATGTAAATATGCATCTTTAATTAAAATGAACACAACCAGCTATGGTCGCGGCAACTAAAATGAGAAATGGGCATGATTTTCACAAGGATAAGGGTGGGGAAATTGTCAAACCTTGGCCAAGAGGGAAAATACCCATGTGTCTTCTTCCCTTGCTTATTCCAACCACTTTCATTAAAAATGGCTGCTGGTGGTTGAGGCAGTTAATGGTCTTTGGGAGTGGGGTGGCAAGACTGTCAGTCCTCACCCACATGCACACTCCACCACTATTGATGCCGCTATGCCCTGGAAAAACGAGTGTGAACACCCAGGAAGGATACCATTATCCCCACTATAGTGCTGAAGCTCTCACGCACTTTAGATCTGCATTCTCCATTATTGTGTGAAACCACGCGCTGTTCATCTTCGCGCAGGACCGATGTCCGTTCATGTGCCTCACGTACAGGAATTTTCCTGGCTTTCGGATTGATGCCGCCAGCTGAGAGCCGTGCTCTTCCACCCACGAATTGCTGTGAAGGGCCATTCACGTTTTTGGCTATCTCACAGACTGGTATGGTCGTGTAATTGTTTCCTGTCATTTTAATGTTGGAATTTGAAACCATTGTTCTTCCTGTGAGTCACGGGGGTTTCTTTCTTCCTCAAGATCTGTTGTGATTGTTGTGGCTTCTTTACATTTTGGGACGGGAGTTTGCCCATTTTCACGCACAGCTGGGAAGTCTGTATATTTTCATCTTCTTCTGCGTGGCCTGTATATGTTTTCCCGGTGATCTCGTTGCCCAGGACGGGCTGTGTTTTCCCACGTTGTTGGCTGTGGTTGTTATGGTCTTCCTTACATGTGGGGAACTATTGTAATTTCGTCTGGGAGTCATTTTGGCCACGATAGGGCCAAGAATGACTCAAAATTCGCTTTCCCTGTTTAAGCTGTGACAGCTGAAGGATTGCATGAGTGCAATAGTTGGTCTTCAGACTGTATTGAGAGCAAGGATGGGGGCTTAGTTTTGCTTGACAAACCTGGTGGCTGGAAACCACACAGACAGAACTAGAGGGCTGGCCTTCTTCTCCATCACCCCTGAATAGCACTAGAAGGGAATGCAGGGCCTGAGGGACTGTGTAGCAGAGAAGGGACTGATTCCTTGTGTTGGGTGTGTTTGGGTGTCTTAGAGGTCAGGCTAGTTCTGGTGTAGGTGTTCTTGGCTCTGTAATGAGCTCACCAGCTTAGCATTGAGCCTTTCCCCAACTCCTTAATGGCCTGATAAACCCAACTGTGTTGGCTTGGCTGTGTGTTTTGTATATCCTTGGCTATGTGTAAGCCTGCTTGTTCCCTTATTCCTTGGAGAATCATGCCCAGCTCGGGGGTGGCAGCGCTGCTAAGAGACTAAGGAGCACGCTGGCCTATGGTTGGGTGGAATGTTGCAGCGACGTAGCTGGTTGTGGAACGAGTTCGCCATAAGATAAGTGTTCTTGTGCATTTTACTTCTGCAACTATCTTTTCTGCTAATGAAAATGATGAACATGTTAAATGAATGCTTGCGTGAATGCATGTTGATTCTGCTGTGTCTGATAGATAATTGCATCTGTGCATGTTTCTACTTCAATACGTTTGCTTTAACATTTTGTTTTAGCATTTTTATGCATGTACATGTTCATGGGGCTCTTAGCCCGTGTGTTTGAAGCCTGTAGTCGCGTCCTCTTCGTATGTCGGAGGCATGGGGACGTGACAGAAATGGTAAAATATCAAGAAAAGGGGCTAGCGTAGTGTTGTAGGGATCACACTGGACCATACAAATAAAGGGCTCTAGAAACATTGTAGCAGTACAAATATTCATCAACTTGTCTTAGTTTTTCATAAGTATTCATCCAACCTAGAAAATGTGGCCATGATGATGCTTGGTTGGAAAATTGAGTGTAGTCACAAAATCTTGTAAATTGATTATTCATGTTGCCATTGTGTATGATTCATTGTGTCATACTATATTTAATTTGGAAATTTTAAACCCCATCTTTCTATTATCAAAGGAATACTATATGTGGTTTTGAGAATCCACCACCTTTCTTTCCTCGAATGCATAGTCTGTGGCATGGAGGATTAGCTGTGGATTCAAGAACTATGATTGTTTACCATGGTCCATGACCAGGTCATATTTTACTTATGCTTTCTATTTTGAAAGTAATATTTGGGCTTTAAATGTTTTTTGTTTTTGTTTTGAATGTTCAACACTTAATGATAAATATGATAAATGTAGTACTTCTGCATATTCATCCTATTTCCATTTCCATTGCACACACCCTTATTTTTTCGTTGGGCAATATTTATGTTTATATTGTTGCGCATTATAAACAGAAGATGAAGAAACCAAGGAAAGATAACAGACTTCCCCATAGAGGCCGTAGGTGATGTCAATCTTATGGCACTTATGAATATCCTTTCTTCATCTTACTCTCAAAGTTCAAAGCTACCAAAAGGATTATTTCAAATAAGAGACCACTAGCAAAACCATATTGTAATAACCCAAAATTTCATAAAATTTTAAATTTTTTAAAGTGACATAAAATGTCTTAAATCGCAGTTTAGTAACTGCTAGAGGTTAGTGGAAAATGAAATAGTTTAACAAATTTTAAGGATTAGTTTCAAATACATAACAAACTAATACAACTTTAATTATTATAAGTTATAGAAAGAGGACTTGCATTTAGTTGTTGCTAGCTATACTGATGATTTACTTTTGACAAGTAGGTGAGAAACCATGTTTGAAATCGGGGATTACTTAGCGTTCTGCTAACTCAAATGGACTGCTAGTTCTTACAGGTTCAGCAGGTAAGCGTATGATCAAATAGGAGTATATTTTAAATTATATCGAGAAGTACTTCTTTAGCATGTTAAGATGCTAGTATATAAATTGATTATTAAGCTGCCAGTCTCCGATGAGGTAAAGTAAACTCCTTTTGTTGTTTTGGATCTATGACAGTATTTATATTTAAGCCATAATGACTTTTATCCTTAACATAATTAATGCTATTTACAAAAATGGGTTCTTCCAAGGTTTCTTTCTGTCGTAAGATGATTATCTTTTACAAATTATAGTACCTAGTCAATTATAGATTTCCACAATGAGCATAGAGCTCATGATCTTGGTGTATCATTACTTCGACTGTTTCGTGATATTACTACTATTTTATGTTTATAACTCAAGTGTACTACTCTTTAAGTATGAACATAACTTTATGTTTTTCGTTTGTAAAGTTTACAATGAGTTATTAGTTTTTTATGAGAAACTCTTGCAATAAGGTTTGTCTTCAGTCTCCTTGAAGACTCCTTCATTTATCAGCATCGATTTTTTTTTATGTGGAGAAGTTAAAGGCTTTTCCAGTTTATAAAATAGATCATAATAACAATATATCAATACTCTATGTTTTCTTTACTAGCCATGAAACAATACCAAACTTGTTTGATTGGTTGCAATTATGATTATCGTCTTACACAGCTAGTAGACAAGCTGTATTCTTAATCTCTAGATTATAACCATGATACAAGTGTTATTTGTAATATTACAAAACTATGTTGACTTATGGTTTAACAATATCAAGCTATACCCATCATCCTAACTTATAACCTAAGGTAGTTGTATTTACCTTTCAACTACTATATGTAATCAAAACTAATGGCAAAATACATTATAAGATTTGCTCCTATAATATACTAATTCCAAGGCATGGTATAATATTATCGATGGCAAAGTTGACATGATGAGCAATCATATGAAATATTAAATATGGTCGATAGCATGATTTATATTATTGGCAATGATATATTTTATATTCGAATGTGCAGCATTGACAATAGAACTCGACCCACACTTGGTTAAATTTTTGGAAGGGCACGTGGACCAGCCTCCTCCATGCATTGGTTGACTTAAAACAAATGAAACCCTACTCCTTTGCATTTTGCTTCGAGGGTTTATCCTCCTGCAGGCTACGCTGTGAGACTCCTTGCGGCCATGAGAGGTCTGCTCTTCCTTAATCTTTAGCACTAAAGCCTGCATTACTGTGCAAATTGGTTTATGGTTTCGTGGTTGGTGTTTCAGTTTCTTTTGTGAGTTAAGGGAAACACAGTGTGAGTGGTTTAAGGCTTCTTCACGTGGCTTGAAACCTGTAACTGGTTTTACCCTTGTGTTTGTTCGTTCTTTTCCTTGGCATCGTGGAGCTTGAGACTGTCTCTTGCTGTCTCTGTCGTAAAGTTGGCTTAAGGGTTTTTCTTGCTTCTCGGTTTTGTGCATTCGAGTTGGATGGCCATATCTTCTCGGCTCTGATTTCTTCTTGCTCACAGGTATACCTTAAACTCTACTCGAAATCCTCTTTTCACAGATTTACTAAGTTAGGTTTTTAAATAATTTATGACTCAGAGTTTAAAATATTAATTGGTTTTATGAATTTGCAGGCTCCCGTTGACAGCTCCAGGCTTTGTGTGGAATGCAAGCTCATGCATTTGATAACTTCGCAGGCTTCCAACTGGTAAGCCCCGGTCTCGTCCTGGGTTCTCCCTGCTTGCGGTTTGGGTTGTTGGATGAAGGTTCCTGTGGTTGGAAACATTGCTTCGGATTCTCTGTTGGTTAAGATATTTAGTTTGTTTATTATTGCCCATGCTTTATTTGAAAACCCTTGCGGTACTTCGCTGGGTAACACAGGCTCTTGAAGCCGTGATGTGTATGTGGTTTTGGTTAAGCAGTTTCAGCCTTACGGCTTAATGATGTAATGTTGTTGTTTAAAATATAAAGAACCTCCTTTATCCTCAGAGATTTTAAGTGACCTCTGTCTCATTTGTTTCAGTTTATCTTTTACATTTGAACTTCAAGAAAATGAAGACTATGAACTGGTTTTTTACTTATCTTGTCAGTAATGTATTTTATTTACAGTTAATATAAAAGACTTATGTATATTTGGTTTATTTAGCAGGCTTGGGTTTTCGACCCATCGTTTCTATAGGCTATAAGCCTACCTTTGATTAATGATTTATATTGCAAATGGTTAATAATTACTGGTTTATTTTGCTCAGGATTTACATATGTATTGTATTTATTAATTATCTATAATTATAATTTATTTTAAAGCACTGTTGTGAAATAATAATTTAAATTCTAGGACTTTGCTTTGAACATGGTGTTTAACCCTATAGTTTAAAATAAATCCTTGTTTATATTTACAGCATTAATAACTCTGTTTTCAAAATAGGATAAGGAAAGATTATATGACTTACAGTTATAAGTATGATGCTAACTCTATAAGAAAATAAGAAATCCTAAACAATTCTGCTTCTAAATCTTAGTTCATAAATACTTAGGGTTTTAGTACAACATAATAAAAAACTAGGGTAATGTTGACTTTTAGTAATTTTTTTGAAATAAAAGGATTATAAAAGAATCCTTAGGTCCTGGATAAGACACACTCTGGTCTATAAAGTTAATATTTATAAACTGTTTTATTATTTCCTTTTCACATGTTTTCTTAAATATTAGTTGTTTACTTTACTTCTGTTAACTATAATATCTATATTTTTATCAGTATAGTAATACTAAAATAATAATAATATTTACTATTTTCTTTCATACCTATGTTTCCATTTAGTTGGCTGAAGTAAAATAAGTGCAGACAATACATAGCATTGCTATTCAGTGAAATTCATAAACATTGAAGTAAAATCCATCTACTATTTACATTCAAATAAAAGAATCATATCTATTGTTTACATTCCAATAAAAGAATAATTTCATTTACCTAAGACAATCCAACTGTGCTAGAGTACGATCTGAGTTCAGGTGTGGAAAAACACAGCTTGGAGATTTTAATTCTATCTATTTCACTTTTACATATCTTATCTATTTCTACTATAATCTATAATTTCACTGACTCTAACATTACACAGTTACTTTTCATTCATAAACCCTAAAATACGAACATGCCTGTAGTAAATAAACTATGAGTTACTTAACTAAAGACAGTAAAAAAAATAGAACCTGTTGAGGACAAGACGACAACAGCTTAAGGAGGCTGTTCCTCCCAACCAAACTCTTGGAGAGCGCTCAAACAACGCTTCCTCAAGACCCCCGAGCTTGCTCTTGGTCTTCTTGGCTGAGAACTGGGTGGAGAATGTAACTATAAGACCTCTGTCACCTGATTGGTCCAATTACCTCAGTAATAAAAAATTTCTCTCAACAGTATGATCTTTAGCTTAGAAGCTACAACTAGATCAATCTCAGCAGTTATCTCCTCAAACACACTCCAGACTCCCCTCCATTGAATTTTTCTTGAGTAAATTCATTTCCCCTGAATGATCAATTCTCTAGAATGAGCAGCCTCAGCTCTCTTCAATGGGAAATTTTATAGAGATGCCTAGGTCTTCTA
>LPNX011171755.1:2341-240249 GCA_001517045.1 Pseudotsuga menziesii
CAGTTACTGTCATAAGGCAAAACGGTTATTCAAATGATTGAAGAAAATGAAACGGCCAGGAGAGAAACCGAATCGCCAAGAGCGCTGAAAGGTCACGCGCTGAGGGAATCCAGGGGAGATCAGTGGTTGCTTAAATAATGGGAAGCGAGAGGAAAAAGGGGCTTTTTCCCTTAGCAAATTTTGTAACTGTGAACTCGGAAGAGGAACTATTTCGTTTTTCGAAGTAAACTGCAATTTTGCCAGCTGGAAAGAGTAAAGAAGTGAAATGTACCAATGCTATTCAATGAATAATGCTGAAGAGGAATTCTTTCGTGTTTAGCTGTATTTCATGCGCTGTGAGGATAGTTGATGTTTTTTGAACCTAAGTTCTTGTTAATTATTCTGCAGTCTTTTCTAGGATACATTTGCACTATGAGTAATAATCGTTGTTATAGAATGATCAGTTAACTGGTTATTTGAATATTTGTAGTTCATGTGCTTTGGGAAAAGTATCAGCTATCTGTAGTTTTCTTACAGTATGTGATTCTTTATTGCTCATTTAAAATGATAGCCTCGCTCCCTAGGGATAATTTAGAAAATTAGTCATTTCCATTCGTATCTGGTTTGTTTGCTTGTGAGCATAAGACGAGAGGTAAGAACCTGCGCAGCACTTTGTGACCGCTCCCTGCATTTGAATCAGCCTGCATTTAATTAGGCACGTGCATATCATTTCCTTTCAGTCAAAATACAAAAAAAAACTCGGTGGGCCGGGCCGCAACCGGTAAAGCCTTCGTTTGTTACTTTGACCTACGGTAGCCGGACCGCAAACCGGACGGATTCCCTATACCAAACAGTCGNCAAAAAAAACTCGGTGGGCCGGGCCGCAACCGGTAAAGCCTTCGTTTGTTACTTTGACCTACGGTAGCCGGACCGCAAACCGGACGGATTCCCTATACCAAACAGTCGGCGGGATAGTTGGGAACGCTGATTGGGGAGAATCCCTTACTGTTGTCGCCTGCGATTTTCCGGGCCTCAACATTTTTGGCGCTAGAAGGAGGGCCGCCAATGCATGGCTGGCCGAGGAAACCCGTTTTCCCGAGAATATTCCACTGGTTACAGTTCTGAAAGTAGTGTACCACGCAATTCAATTCCAGAAGAAGAAGAAAGNGCCATAAAAAAAAGATCAAATCTTTGCCCTGCTTCTTCCACCAATCCTGAAAATTTGCATCTATATCTCGTAATCTACATGCTGGAGTTTTGATCGGGTGACCAATGTTCTTATTTCTATCTCTGGATATATAAGTTCCCATCCATTTCTTTTCTTTGGGAAGGATGGTGTTTTCACTCTTGAAAGAATGTTGGGCTAGAGTTTCAAGAAGAAGAGCTTTAGACTTGGTATCCACCATTAAAGGGGAGCTTAAAGAGTTGTTGAAGATTTTCTCATTTCTGGCCAACCAAAGTTTCTAGCGGACATATTTGGGAATAGCCTACCGAATTTAGCTCCACATAGACTTGATTGGTATCAAGAGTGGATATCTCACCCTCCATGAGGAATATAAGGTTACAACAATAATCTGTGTTGGAGCTGTAATGTTGAGGCCATGAAGGATAAGTTTCCAGAATTCTTATGCATATGGACAATCCACAAAAAAATGTTCCATTGTTTCGATTTCATTGCAAAACATTAAACATATTTGGGGTTCGTTTATGCCTTTTTTTAGCAGGTTTTCTCCAATAAGAACTTTCTTGTGCATTAAAACCCAAAGGAAAAAGTTCACTTTGGGTATTCCAAGAGGATCCCAAACCTTCTTCCAAAAGGAGGCTAGTTGAATCAATGCATGATGAGTTTGAAGGGAAGAGAATCCCTGCGAAGTGGTGTAAATCTCGATCTTTCCCCAACCCGATTTATCCTTTACTCACGGATGGACTCGTCAATCCGTTTATGAGGATATTCTTTTGTAGGTTTATATGTTTTGGAACTCTAGGGAAGGCCCACGATTGTCAATTCCCTGTAGAGTCCCAAACAGAGATGTCGACGAGCTTGTGAATTTTGTTCTGAATGAGCCAAACATGCACATCCTTTGTCCTTTCAAAGTTTGCAAGAGGTGGACAACCCATGATACTATCTTGCCACATCAAGGTGGTATTTCCATTCCTGGGAATGTCATAGAGTCTTTTTGGAAGAAATCTAGTCCACGCTTGCATAAATTCCAATTCATCGTTCCTTTTTTGGCATTGGCAGTCTGGATGTTTCTCAACGGAGCACCTTTGAGATATTTCTTCCTTGAGATCTGACTAATGGGATGGCTTTTGTTTGTGTATAATTTCCACAGAATTTTTCCACCAAGAGAAATGTTGGCGAGACCTAGATCTCTGACCTATAAACCTCCATCATCAACTGGGTGTTTCACAGTGTCCCAATTTACTAAATGAAATTTCTTTTGGTTATCTTTTCCTCCACGCCATAGAAAATCTCTTATTAATTTTAAAACTTGCTCTATTATTGTATTTGGTGCCATGAGGAAGGATGCTTGGAATATTGGTAAATATGCAAGTACTAGTTTTATAAGAATGAGTTTCCCAGCATTATTGAACCACTGACCTCCCCAACCTGCAATTTTTGTCTTGATTTTGCTTATTATTTCAACCCACAACAAAGCCTTGTTAGTACCCAGAGTTAGGGGAAACCCAAGATATTTGATTTTCTCCCAAGAGGCATATCCCAAGAATCCTAAGAATTGAGCTATTTTATGAATAGTTTGTTGGTCTACTTCCATCCATACACAACGTTTTTCCTTTTATTAATGAGAGCTCTAGAGATTTTGCAGGATATTTTGAAGAACTCCATAGAACACTTTCAAAATCATTATGGAGGCTCCTCCCAACAGAAGGGAGTCATCAGTAAATAAGGCATGGTTGATTGGTTCAATAACTTGCATTATCTGAATACCAAGAATTGACTCTGCTATCAACAATTAGGGTGAACAGGAAGGGGGAGAGAGAGAAACCTTGCCCTATTCCCCTCGAGGCTTGAAAATAATTAGTTGGCCTTCTATTTACAAGTGGAGCTATCTAGGGCTTTCCGGTACAAGCTTTAATCAAATTGACAAAATCAGGGCCAAATCCAAAGGACAGAAGGACTTTATAAAGAAAGGAGAGCTTTACCCGATCGAATGCATTTGCCATGTCTAGCTTTATGAGCATCCCTTGCTCCTTCCGTCAATGACAGGAGTGCATAGCTTCTTGCACTTGTATAACATTGTCCAAGATATGTCTTGCTTTGACAAATCCACTTTGACTGGGATAAATGAGTTTCCCCTTGCAATGGCTTAATTTTGTTAGCCATTATCTTGGCAAGAATTTTGTACGAAGCATTGCACAGAGATATGGGCCTAAATCTGTCGAAGGAGCCCAGGTTCGCTTCTTTGGGAATTAAAGCTAAGAATGTGGAATTTGTGTTGCTTTCCACTTTGTCTTTTTGTTGGAAGGATTTAATCATCACAAGGAGATCCACTTTGATTATTTCCTAGCATGCTCTATAAAAATGGGTCGAGAAACCGTCTAGCCCTATGGCTTTGTCAGGCTCCATGCCCCAGATAACATTACATATTTCTTCTTCTAAAAAAGTATTCATGAGAGCTAAGTTATCTTCCCAGCTTACAAGGTAGGGTATATGTGGGAGGAAATCAGAGGTGACCTCCTCACTACCCTCGCCATCTTCATTGTAAAGGTTTTGATAATGAGCTTCTGCTGCCACTTTGAGCTGGTCTAAACCTTTGCAGACCGTCCCATCTGGAGAGGCTAATTCAAAGATATGGTTTCAAGATAGACATGCTCTGTATTTTTGGTGGAAGAATGAATTGTTTCAATCTCCAGATTTGAGCCACAAGCTTCGAGACTTGAGCCTCCAATGCTTCTTCATGTTGAAAGGATCGAAAGGAATTTATTTAGGTGATTTGTTCCTTTTCTATTTCTGAAATGGTGATCTCTTTACTTTCCATTTCCATTTGCAAATCTACTAACAGTCGAACTGTCTCTCTTCAGTGACTAGAGGGAGTTTCAAACTTTTCAAAGCGATTTTTGTTGACTTGAGTTTCTGCTCCCACGGGAAGCTAGGTGATCATATAATATGAGAGGACCAAGCCATTTGCACAACTTACATGAACCCGTCTTTTTCTTTTCAAATAGGGTTGTATCAAAATGGTAGTGGAGCCAAGTTTTCTTCTTCTTCCAAGAGTAAAAGAATGGAGCCCCAAGAGTTAGCT
Organism: Pseudotsuga menziesii; assembly: GCA_001517045.1. Classification (NCBI taxonomy): domain Eukaryota; kingdom Viridiplantae; phylum Streptophyta; class Pinopsida; order Pinales; family Pinaceae; genus Pseudotsuga; species Pseudotsuga menziesii. Next base: position 6,586 of record LPNX011171755.1, read on the forward strand.
CAATCGGTCGAGTACTCATAGTTAGGCCTCCCAGCATGTGAGGTCGCGGGATCCATTCTCATCGAATCTCTTGGGGTTAGGCACGAAGCGGTCGCGGGTGTGAGGCCCCTTTCGGGTGGGTCCACCAGAAATTATTCCGTGTATGTAGCCCGTCAGTCAAGCCGGCGCGTGAACCACAATGAAAAAAAAAAATGGACTTATGATCAGAGCTTAACTTTGGAAGGATTTTGGAGAAAATTAGTGTCTTTTCCAACATGAGCAAGCCTTGAACCAGGAACCTGTCCATGCGTGATGAGATATGATCAGCCCCAACTCCATTATTTTTCCACGTGTAGATGCCTTTCGATGGTTTGAAGTCAAGGAGATCCCATTCATAGACTAGATCCTCCACAAAGGAGAGAATGTGACCCCTGCCATAGTTGCCTCCTCTCTTTTATTTTGGATAAAAAATTATGTTAAACTCTCCAACTAAAATGATGTTCCTAGGGGAGTATATTTCTGGAAAAAAATGATAGAGTTTTCCAACAATCTCTCTTCTTTGAGAAGAGGATAGGAACATAGAGATTGAAGAGGGAGAAATAAAGTTTACTTGAATAATGTCGGAGCTCGGTGAAGATCCAGCGTTGAGTCTCAAAGGAGCTTTCTAAATGAAACTTGTCCTCTGACCACATAGTTTCAAGTCCGCTAGAGGATCCCCTTGCACTGGTGGCCTTCCTTGCATTCTTCTTCCATTTCAATTTGTTGATTTCAAGAAGGGTGTCCCCTTCAATTTTTGTTTCTTAGAGCATGAGGATCTCGGGGGATTCAAATTTCAATAGGTCTTTAACTGCTTCGGCTTTCAATGGATTCCCCAAGCCTCTGCAATACAAGATACTAAGTGCATTATTTACTGGGGATGGAGTTAGAACCGACCATGAGGGGCCTGGTTCTGGTATTTCTCCCGATGGACATCTCAATAGTGGCTTGAATTCCTTACACTTTTTGCCTCTCTGCTTCCTCTTCTCTAGTTTCTTTTTTGGATTTCCTCCCTATTATTTTTTAAGGCCTCTCAAAATTCTCATCCTCAAAGGAGCCAAAGTTTTCCAATGGCTTATTTTTTATCAAATCCATGTAGGAAGGAGGACAGGAGTTTCCTAAAGGAGAACCAGGATGGCCTGCCTCTATGATGTCTTTATCCCCTACGTGGGGAAGGTTCTACTGCTCAAACTCCTCGTTTGTTTGCTCCGATATTTTTTGGAGGTGTGCTAAGAATTTCAAATGGGTTTTTAGAAGCATCTGCTAGAAGAGGGGCTGAGATCCCTTCCCCTTGGATCAGCCCTGACGAGAGAGTGTTAGTCGCCATTGTTGTCCGTTTTCTTTTGGATCTGTTGTTTTGTTTTGATAGAGTTGCTTTCTGAACTAGTGTCCATTGTTCTCCTTTTGATTTATCCCTGTGTTCCTCGACTTTCTTTTTTCAATGCCTTGCAAAATTCCCATAGTCGTGGCAATGTCTACATGTAAACATGAGTTGTTCGTAATCCAATTCTTGGATTTGAGACCAGTCTGCAACTGTGAGTTTTATATCCTCAAGTAACCCAGCTTCCAGATCGACTTCGACGCATATTATTGCACATGAGTATTGATCCTTTATCTCAACTTGATCGATATATTTCCCAAGGGTGTTGTTGATGGATTCTAATGACTTCAGGTTCCAACAATGCAAGGATAGATGGGGAAGGCACACCCAAACTGGTACAGTCGATGACACATCTTATGTCGGGTCAAAATAAGGTGTCCATTTATTTAAATACAGACACTAAGGGCCCATAAAATATGGACCATTCCTGAAGATAAGACTTTTATCTTCAACATTGTCAAAGAAGAAAACAAAGAAACCCTTTCCAACAAGATGACTTTTGATGCCTTCTAAAACTGGAGGATGTCAGTTCCTATGGACCCACGCTTCCACGGCTTTGGGGGAGGGCCATAAGCCTGTCAACTGCCCAATAAGCCCCCTTTCCGCTAGATTCAGTGCATACCAGTAGGATTCCTCTACAGGGAGAGCTATCGTAGGTATACTATCTAGTTTCTTGATGAATTTATGTTGGGAATCAAAATCATGTATTTTACTACTGCCTCCCACCAGCTTCCGAAAAGCCAAAACCTCATATGGTGGGAGGAAGGACCTCGAGACCCACTCCTAGAGCCATGGTGAACCAGGGCGCACCTTAGCACGAACATGCAAACCTGCTCTGACACACCGTCGCTCACGAGGATGTTGCGTTGATGGGCTCACGCTGTGTGTACGAAGCTCATGAGGCTTTAATTCATAAATTTAGATAGCCATGGATTTGTTACTCTGCACCAGAATTGAAAGTATATCGAACAACCTGCAAGTCTGAAATACCAATAACTTGTGGCTTAGCAGGGGCCACGATGTCCCAAAGTCCACCAAGGTGAGCCTCTATCCCAGGGGTTTCCTACCCTTCGAGCCTTGTCACAAGGAGCCAATGAGCAACCCTACCCCACTTGTTTTAAGGTTGTCACCTCCAAGGAGATAACACATTAGGCCTACTCAGGTGCTTGGGAATTGTTAGGATATAAGTCTTACATGTAATAAAATTCACTTTATGACTTAGTTATGTTTTGTGTTTTTTTGTGTAAAACAAATCTACCCCACATTCGTAAGTAGAAATGATTTGCTCCATCAGTAAGCTTATAAAAGGGAGTGATTTCCTATGTAATAATTGCACTAGTTACACACGATATCATATTGTGTGATTATGTGTATCTCTCTCATGTGTTATGTGTTGTAACTAAATTTGTGTTTTCTAGATTTTGTACTATGGTACCAAAGACGGAGTAATCCTAAGAATAGTCATGCATATTAGAGATCTATTTTTTTTTCTCAAAAAAGTTAGGTATGCTTTTCTCTTGCATCGAATGATGATCTAAAGAATCTTTAAGGATTCATAGAAAGACTAGTTTCTCAAAAAATGCCATCAAGGAGTTGGCATGCAATATTGAAGGAGTTGAATTATTGAGTTGCCTTTCATGTTTATTGAGCCATGAAGGGAAGGAGCCACACTACCAATATAGTGACCATTAAATTCAAAGGGAAGTTTAGCTCTTTGATTCATCATCATTACAAATTGTGATAGGATTTCTTCTTAGCATTTATTCTAACAACATGGCTAATGCAACAAATCAAGCATATTTTTTAGTCTCAAAGGAGGCATACCTAAACGTTGGGGTTGTAGAAACTAACTTACGTTTGGATCGCATTTACAATTCAACAAAAATTCTATTATAGATTTGGGATTTCATATCAAGCAAAAGAGTAGTTTGTATATGTTCCTACAAATTAAGGTTTCTTATTGAATTTCCAACAATTTATTTATGTTCAACAACATTTGTTTCAATAACCTTTATAAATATTTTTCAATAAGACGATCTAGAGTTTTATCATTTAGTAACTTAGCTCGATATGTACTATAATGTTGATGAGTTGCAAGAAGATGGGTCACACAACCTATGCTCTTGGGTTTATAAAAGGAGATGCAAAGATTGTTGAAGATCAACCAGATACTAATGATCAAGATGACATTATCAAAGAAGAGTAGATTTCCACATTTTAAGAAGCCCACACCTTGAACGCAATAAGTGATCAAAGGTAAATGAAGCTTAACAAGGATGGTTGCTTAAATAGTTTGGGAGTTTATGAATCTTGGAAATTACGCCCCTACAAGGGTCATGAGGAAAACTAATGGAGCACTATGGATGTAGCTCAACATGAATTGTTGTCTAATAAATTGGGGGATTCATAATACCAGAGTTCGAGGAGTTGGAATCCTAGAACTCATGAATTCAACTTGGGATCTACACCTTTACTACAGTTACAAGGCAACTTGATGGAGCTATACTTGCTACATGAATTGTTTTTAAAGAATAATCTTGTGAAAATTGTTTAATTTTGATTACTTCTGATATTTTTTTTCAATCAATGTGTGTTTGATTTCTATTGGTTTGGGTTTCAGTACTATAATCCTCAAGGGTGGTTGTTGGTTTATATGACTCACATGTTGTACTAAAAGTGACTTTATGACTTAGTTTATGTTTTGTACTTTTGTGAAAAGCAAATCTATACCACATTCATGAGTGAAATTATTTGCTCCACGAGTAGCCATATACATGGAAGTGAATTCGTATGTAATAATTGTACTAGTTACTCATAATATCATATTGTGCTACTGTGCAATATATCTCTCATGTGTTCTATGATGTTTTATAGCTTTTGTAATAGGAATTTCCAAGAAGAATGTCCATCCACCTCCTTACCTTCATGTTACGGAGAGAAATTCCTATGGCTTGGGGTACCACAACAGACAGCTTGACTCCAGAAATCAATCCTTTCCTATATGCAAGAGAAACCAAATATCTAACACTAAAGGATCTCCATTCGTACCTTATTCTGGACGGTTGATGTAGATCCCCGTTGAGCTTTCCAACTCCAGCTTGTATTGATAAATTGCTATCTCAACACTCAGCAAACAAGACAAGCATGCTATATATAATTGTGTTAGACCTACTCTAACATATATAATCAATAACATATAAGCATTTAAAAGCATCCATGGATCAAATACTCATTTAAATACACATTATTGGACAAGTGAAGATATTTCTATTGATATAAAACAGAGATTACAATAGTGACAACCTCTGTCAGCACGTCTGCGAATCGGAGAAACTGAGTCCCCCACTTGGGCCTCCACCACTTCAATCCTCCATCTCTCGATAGCAAGCTCACAAGCAAAAGGCAAGCTTGGGAAGAACACAAAGTGCTCCAAGGGACAAAGGGATGCAGACTCAAGTATAAGCTCCGACAACAATAGACTATAGTTTTCTTGCTCTTCAATTCCTCTCCCTTCAATGTATCCAAAGGGTTCCTTATATAGCTCTTCAATGGGGTAATGGAAGGTCGAATCTGAGCGATCTCAAGGCATATGGAACGCCAAGAGACAAGTGGTTTGGATCCACATCAAGGAAAACTCCAAAATCATTTGGTCTTTTGCACACATCCCGATGTATGTGGTTTTAAGGGTCAAACCCGCATATATACGCGAGAAAGGGATTAAAAGTCACATATGGCAATTATTGCATGTTTTTAGGGTTGATCTTGGGAACATCAAAGGTACAGAAATGGTCCATGGGGTCTAAGGAGTCTGCAGAGGGGCAGGGAAGGCCTTAAAAGTGTGATTCACCATGTGTGGTAAAATCAGTTGTAATAGATGCCCCCTAATGTGTGAGGTCATAGGGGTCATACGATGGCCGAAATACATTATAAGTCCATCCCAGAAGTGGAGTGATGAAGAAATTCCTTATATCAATAGAAATATCTTCTCCTGTCCAATAATGTGTATTTAAATGAGTATTTGATCCATGGATGCTTTTAAATGCTTATATGTTATTGATTATATATGCTAGAGTAGATCTAACACAATTATATATAGTATGCTTATCTTGTTTGCTAAGTGTTGAGATAGAAATTTATCAATACAAGCTGGAGTTGGAAAGCTCAACGAGGATCTACATCAACCGTTCGGAATAAGGTGCAAATCGAGATCCTTTAGTGTTAGATATTTGGTTTCTCTTACATATAGGAAAGGATTGATTTCTGGAGTCAAGCTGTCTGTTGTGGTACCCCAAGCCATTGGAATTTCTCTCCGTAATAGAATATTCTGTTACGGAAAGAAATTCCTATGGCATGGGGTACCACAACAGACAGCTTGACTCCAGAAATCAATCCTTTCCTATATTATGTTACAGAGAGAAATTCCTATGGCTTGGGGTACCACAATAGACAGCTTGACTCCAGAAATTAATCATTTCCTATATGCAAGAGAAACCAAATATTTAACACTAAAGGATCTCCATTCGTACCTTATTCCGGATGGTTGATATAGATCCCCATTGAGCTTTCCAACTCCAGCTTGTATTGATAAATTGCTATCTCAACACTCAGCAAACAAGACAAGCATGCTATATATAATTGTGTTAGACCTACTCTAGCATATATAATCAATAACATATAAGCATTTAAAAGCATCCATGGATCAAATACTCATTCAAATACACATTATTGGACAGGAAAAGATATTTCTATTGATATAAAATAGAGATTACAATAATGACAACCTCTGTCGGCACGTCTGCGAATCGGAGAAACTGAGTCCCCCACTTGGGCCTCCACCACTTCAATCCTCCATCTCTCGATAGCAATCTCACAAGCAAAAGGCAAGCTTGGGAAGAACACAAAGTGCTCCAAGGGACAAAGGGATGCAGACTCAAGTATAAGATTTGACAACAATGGACTATAGTTTTCTTGCTCTTCAATTCCTCCCTCTTCAATGTATCCAAAGGGTTCCTTATATAGCTCTTCAATGGGGTAATGGAAGGTCAAATATGAGCGATCTCAAGGCACAAGGAAGGCCAAGAGACAAGTGATTTGGATCCACATCAAGGAAAACTCCAAAATCATCTGGCCTTTTGCACACATCCCGATGTACATGGTTTTAAGGGTCAAACCCGCGTATATACGTGAGAAAGGGATTAAAAGTTGTGTATGGCAATTATTGCATGTTTTTAGGGATGATCTTGGAAACATCAAAGGTACAAAAATGGTCCATGGGATCTAAGGAGTCTGCAGAGGGACAGGGAAGGCCATAAAAGTGTGATTCACCATGTGTGCTAAAATTAGCTGCAACAGATGCCCCCTAATGTGTGAGGTCAGAGGGGTCATACGATGGCCGAAATACATTATAAGTCCATCCCAGAAGTGGAGTGATGAAGAACCCAGTGGAATACCCAGCCATCCCATCAGTACAATACAATGATCAAACTCTGCACATAACTGCAAGTAGACCTACGGAGAGAAATTTCATGAGCCATTTTGAGTTGAGGGTGATAAAAAATTGCATACGAGGGGAGAAACTATGATTTAAACTTATATTTTTTGGCCTTTTGTAGGTATCATCATTGTTGGCTATTTGGAACACATCCAACCAACATAGTATACAATAAAATGAGAACTATATACAAAGAATGAGAGCTCTAACTATAAAAACTCATATTTTTGCGTCATGAACACCAAATGAAAAGTGGTGATATCAATATCACCAATTTTTTTTTTTTAATTTTTTTTTTTTTTTTGGGGGGGGGGGGGGGATAAAATTACAGCTTTCTGGTAATCTCGGGAGGTGTCATTGGAATTGAAACACCAAATCAACCCCCAAATTGAAAAATGGACTCCTAAAATCACCCTCGTTTTTATTCGAGGTTAAAATTTACAAACAAATACTTAAAAAAACAAAATAAATACATATATATATATATATAAGTCCCAAAGGCATTGGGCGGTTAGGATCTAAAAAACATTTTCCACTTTTCTAAGGCGTTGGCGGCTAAATGTGTTTGGATATTGCTGAAGACGAACACTTTAAGGACTTTTGTAATCTATCAAAAATATATAGCATGAGATTCTCTTATGGATTAGGTTCGAAACCCAGTAAAAAACCATACTAATGGCTCCGTAATATGGAAAGTTGTAACTAGTTCTTTTGATTTTGTTAGAGGCAGGCTTGCATTGCGTCTTGGGAATGGAAGAGAGTGAGTGCAGATCCTTGGGTCGGATGTGGTAATTCTCACATTCTCTCTAACAGTATTCTAACTCATCTACATGATCAAAGATTTCCTTTCCTTCACTAGATAACAGATCCTCATGTAATGACCATATTCTCGCAGGGATGGTTAACTAGCCATGCCCTAGATTTGAATGAAGAAAAATATGATGATTGGAATTCCTATGCCAATGCTTTAAAAGATTCTCATATATGCCTATTATAGTGAGAAGATGAACTAACATGGGATTTTGACAATGCGGGCTCTTATACTTCTAAATTGATGACTATTTTCCTAAACAAGGAGTTGTTCAACATAGATGTTTGTTGGTGGTGGAAACGCCTTTGGAAGATGAAGAGTCCTGCAAAGACCAGGTTGTTTATGTGGTGTGTTTTAGAAAACAAAGCCATGACATGGGACAAGATCCAACGCAGGTCCTTTGAAGGACTTGGATGTTGTGGAATGTGTAAAAAAATGATGTTGAGTCTTCGATACACTTGTTTCTTCAATTCCCTTTCTCCAATCAAGTATGGACCAAGGATTCAAAATTATTGGAATGACCCTCTCTTGGTAAGGAGACTCAATTGAAAAATTCCTTCAATGATGGGTGGCAATGCCATCTAACAAACACTTCCTTGCTCTCCCCTTGTTGATCATATGGAGACTATGGATAGCCTGTGACAATGCCATATTCCAGGAGAGATTCATATGTCTAGATATTGGGGTTGTTGGTTGTGGATCCTAATATTCCTAATTCAGAGATGTTATTTCCACCATGTTTGGATCCCAACACCTAATGGGTGGGTGTGGAGATTCTTTACCCCCACTATAGTCGTCAGGGGGGTCCAAGGGGAGTCATGACTATTTTGGGAGCCCCCCCTTGTGGGGGTTCAAGGGAAGTGCCCCGTAGTGAAAATTTAGGAAAAAATGCCTTGTTAAATGTTGTAATTTCATAGTCATGACTTGGTCAATAATGGGTGATTTATGGGCCCATGGTTTTGGGAAACCCATGGTATTCCCTTTATAAAAGGAAGGCATTGTAATATGACTATGTATTATATTATAGCATTGTAAAATCGATCTCTATGACTGTGAAAGAGTGAAGAGGAAGTGCAACGGGGTTGTTGCAGTTTGTATCCCTTGATTTTTATGGACAGAATAATAATAAAGGACTGGAAATTTATATGCATACATAACCCATCTTGAGTGAACCACATTATATCTGTGTATCTCTTGTAATGTGTTTTAATATTTGCATCTTGTTTATTGTTTATTGTTTATTGTTATTGCTCTGTGATATTGTTTTCTAACAATGGAGCATTAACATTGTCTCATTCTTTCCTCAAACAAAAGATACTCCTCTTGTTCAGGTGGTCAGTGAACCCCAAATAAACAATACTATCCCATGGGCGTTTTTCTATGGTGCCTCGTAACAAAATCAATCTCTTTGTAGTGGTGGTGCAATCCTCTATCTTTCTTAATCGCGCATTTTCAATATGGCTATGGGGTTTGGTGTTGAATATAACAATTATGTTGAGATTTTGACGCTAAAATATCTTCTTGGGTTCACAGTCGAGAAGAATTGCCAGGCTATTCAAGTATATGGAGACTCAATGCTTGTTATCAATCAGATCAAAGGGGTTCAGAGATGCAGGAACACACACTTAAATCCTTTGTTGCATGAAATCACTCAAATCATTTACAGATTTAATGATTTTTCATGTGCTCATATTTATAAGGGACAAAAATAGAAGCATATTCCCTTTCTAAAGAAGATTTACAACTAGCTCAAGGGGAGATAAAGATCTTTGAATTGGATAATTGCTCCTTTTTTTTCAGTTTTATCACATACCATTTTCATATGAGTATCCTCTTCGTCCTCTACAGGATTGATGGTGGGGTGTTTTACATGTGGGGTATTTTCATATGTGCATCCTCTTTGTATTTCTATTTTTTTAAGATGAGGAACATGAACTTGTATACTACAGTGTTAGCTTTTGCTTTAAAATGATTGGATCAAAGATATGAGGAATAGGTCATGAGGCAAAAAAACTACATGTGTTTTATTTTTTGGAATTTGTTGTGAATAAAGGATCAACTACTATAGCATAACACATATGTTTTAAGCAAATCACAGATGTACGGTATTTTGGTCTTTTACAAAGCCTCAAAAAGCCAGCCTTAGTCTATTATGCAAGGAACAAAATATATGCATTAGCATATACGGACATAATATAATTTTGACACTTCATTGAAGTAATATAAATTACGTTTTTTTATCAAAATTATATTTAAACACACACACACACACTATCCTACCCCTCACCTTCGCCCTTAGACCTACCCCTCCCTACCCCCTCTCCACCCTTCCCTCCCACCCGCCCTCTTCCCTCCCCTCCCTCCCCCCTTTCCTCCCCCTTGTCCCCCTCCCTTCACCTCCACCCAACCACTCTCCTGTGCACTTAAAGGGTCAAAATCATGTCGCCCTCTCCCCTCCCCCTCCCTTCCCCACCTCTCCACCTCCTCCCCCTACTGCTACCTTTTCCCAGGCACTCCCTCGTGCATTCGAAGGACCCAAGCGGTGGCACAATTCCAACCCTTTCAGCGCACAAGGGAGCGGTTGTGCAGAGGTGGAGGGAGGGGGAGGAAAGGGAGATAAGGGGAAGGAGAGGGGAGAGGGGGAACATACAGAGTGGGACTAAGTAGGGGGAGGGGTAGGGGTAAAATAGGGTTTTTATGTTTGTTTATGTTTTTTTTTAATAATGTTTTGAATTTTTTTGTTTGTTTTGTATTTCTATTAAGTTTGTTTTTTCTTTTATAATGTTTTAAAGTTTTTATTATTTGTTTTTAGTTTTTAGTTTTTTTCCTTTTTGTTTAAATAGTTTTTTTTTCACATTTGAATTTTTTCTTTACATTTTTTTTTTAAATTTCAATATTTTTTTTTTTAAGTGCTAGTGGATTTTTTTTATATTATTTTGTTTTCTTTGAGTTGTTCTAATATGTTCTTTTTTCTTATTTTTTTGTTCTTATTTTTTTTTAAATGTTGAGGCAATTTTAACTTGAAAAAGGAAAATGATCCTACTGGTAGCACCTCTTTTGAGTCATAGGTTGATTTTGGCCTTTTCATTGCAACGATCGTTACAAGGACATCAACTATTAAGATGACGACGCCAATCAAGTTGTAATTTTATCCCTTGATAAGGGGTTGATTGCTATCAATTCAATTTGAGGATCGATTTAGGGTTTTGATTGCAAGGGTACATGACTAGGTTTCAATAAAGTTGTAAATTTAGCCTAGAAAAAAAGGGGTGCTACCGATAGTACCACTTTTCAAAATGGAGGTAAAAACATCTATTAAATGTGACCTCCCAAAAAGAGAGAACTCGTGTGGGTTCTCATTCTATTGTATATTGGGTTAACCATGGGGGTTAAGATCAAGACCAATAACCCTTACCCCTATACAGAGTAGTGTATTAGGAGCCACTAGATTGGTCTTTGACCAACATAGAACTGATAGGATTCTTTTGAGTTGTGCTTGAGAGGGTTGATGGCTTACTGAATTTTTTTTTAACATTGAGGGGTAGATTGAGTTTGTTGAGACTAGAGATCCTTCCCTCTTTCATTTTGCGGTGAGGTTTGAGTGTTCGTACTTGATATTTTAGGGGATGAGTCTATAATAGAGTATGTTTTTGCCAACAAGGGACAATGTTCTATCCTACATCAAGGAATTTATCACCTGATCCAGATGTTGGGAGGTTGATGTATCACACTTGATACTAAATAACATTTAGGCCGTGATGTAGACAAAATATTTCATGTTTATTTGCATTATTAACCCAAATATAGACTTGGTTTGAAGGGAATGGGTTAAATAACTATGACAGTTAGTGGCATATAGAGCTACCCATTAGGGTGAATATTCATCCCAAAAAGGGGAAAAATTGTAAGAGAACCCTTAGATTTCCACACATACTAGACAATATGATATAGATGTGTATTATGATCTTCAAGACTAGTTTAGGATTGAATGGAGTTTTGGCTCCAAGAAGATTTTAAACTTTCCATGGTTCGGTGATCAGGCTTGCTTTCTGACAAGAGGCTGGATCGCATTCTCTAAGTGCAAGCTACAGATATGTTTGCAGGTTAATGCATCTGGCAGATCTTGATTCATGATTTGCAGTCTTTTTCCCAGGCTCGGCTTCTTTCTGTTGCGTGAAGGAACTCTTGGACTTTGCTACATGAAGGACAAGAAGAGTTTATCCCTGGAAAAGGCTCGGAGGAAAAACACGACTCGTTCCAAGAATATTTTCTTCTACTATCATTGATTGCAGGCTGTGTGGGATGGATCGAATTGTCTTTGGTTCTCTGTGTGAGCTGTGTGCTCTGTGAGATCTGGGTGGCTCATCCCTTATTGAAAATTGATGTTCATTTTTGCTAGGATCTCGGTTCTTCAATGCTTTAGGAGTTTCTTCCATGGCAGATGGAGGGGGTTCCTCCCCTCCCCCTGAACTCACCGCTTTCAGGAGATTGGTAGCATCAAGCAGCAAGAGGAAGCTTAGACAGTTTCAGTAGACTTTCTTCAATAAATTAGACAGTATTCCTTCGGTGGATCTACCTGCTAAACAACCTTGCCAAATAGCAATGAATATTGCAGATCGGGGTCTTATTGGCCAGTTTACTGGTCTTTGGCCATCTCCCAAAGAAATCAATGGGTGGGTTCAAAGAAACTGGAAGCCCTTATTTCAGAAGGCATTCGCAACAATTTGAGAGGTAAATGATATTACGTATTTCTCTTTGAAAATTCAGAAGATAGAGATTTAATTTTCAGAAACGGGTCATTCTTCATGGGCCCTCAAGGGGTTTACCTAAACAAATGGACTACGGACTTTGATCTGAATCAAGATGTTCCTTCTATTGTTCATGTATGGGTTAGGCTGTTGCATCTTCCTCTTCATTGATGGAAATTAGAGTCACTTGAAGATATAGGAAATACTTTGGGGAAGTATATTGATAGGGTTGAAAGAAGAGCTCAATATACTTGTGCCCGAATATGTGTTGAAGTGGATTCGGAGGAAGGGATTCCTAAAGCGATTAACTTGACAATAGCAGATTGATCACATGTGCAGGAGCTTGATTACGAGCAATTTCCCTTTTTAAGTGTAGACATTGTCATGGATATGTGCACTTTGCCATATCATGCAAGAAGAAAGTAGAGGAAGAAGCTGCCAAAGAGAAAGGAGACCAATGGACACAAGTTCAAAAAACAAGTTCAGCAAAGCAAGGAAACAAATCAAAGGGAAAAAGAGGAGAATTGGGAGGAGAATTGGGGACAAGTAGTAATCCCTTCAGACAAAAACAAAATGAAATTGGAGCATCTATGAAGGAAATAACAACACAAAACAATTTTGTTATGTTGAGCAATCCAGAAGAACAATTGCCTTCAGTTCTTGAAGAGGGAGAAGTTCCACAATCTCAAGATCAGATACAAGAAGAAAATAAAGAATTAGATGAGCCGAATCTTGGTTCTCCTGCTGATAGACAATCACCCACTTACGTAGAAATGGAAAAAAAACAAACCTACGGATACTTATGGTTCTTCTGAAGAAGATTCTTTAGAGAGGACTTCAAAAAAAGGGTGCAAATCCCTCAAGAAGGTTCGAGAAGAAGAAGTCGAATGCCTGAATATGCAAGGAATTCAAGCTACAATTGAGATGTCAATTGCCAGGAATACTCGGGCTAGACCTTCTAAAGGAGGCCCTCTTCCTTTTGTCACTAACAAATAATGAAAATTGTCTCTTGGAATTGTAGGGGGTTGGGAAATTCTTCAAAAGCTGAAGCTGTTAAAGACCTCTTAAGAATGTCTTATCCCGATATTTTTCTGCTCCAAGAGAAAAAAATAGAGGAGGCCATTCTTTTTTCCTTAAGAAAAAATAATTGAAAAAAGGATGTAGGGATGGTTGTGAATGCACGGGGCTCATCCGGTGGACTTGCAACCCTGTGGACAGAAGAACTCTTCTCGCTGTAAAAATCATTTAAAATACAACATTGGATATTTACTGAGCTCTGCCATTCTCAAAGTAAGATATCCTTTAATATTGCTAATCTTTATGACCCTATCAATTTTCAAGAGAAAAGAGAATGCTGGAATTCTCTGGCAAACCTCCTTGCTGCAAACGCTCCTTCAAATTTAATTCTAACTAGTGATTTAAATATTACATTGGATCCAAAAGAGAAAAAAGGTGGATGGTGTGGGTGAGATCCCATGCATAAAATGATGGATAACCTTGTCTTAATTTGGGATTTGATTGATTTTAAACCAAAAAGAGGTCGATACACATGGTCTAATAATTATACAGGAGCAGCCAATATATCAGCCAGATTGGATCGATTTCTAGTACAGGGTTCTTTTTTAATGGAAAAAAATTATCTCCTCCATTATTCTGCCCAAACTCACTTCATAACATAAATCAATTTTGCTACAGTTTGAGGATGAAGAAGAACTCAACCCCATTCCCTTTCGGTTCAATCCTTTGTGGATTAACAAAAATGGTTGTTTTCCCATTATAACTAAGGCATGGAGTATACTAGTCACTCGGTCACCAAACTTTGTTTGGGAGAGGAAATTAAAAAACACCAAAGCTGCATTGAAGGATTGGGTAAAGCATTCTCCTAAAAATCCAACCAGGGATAGAAAAAGAGGCATTGGAAAAGCTTGAGGAGATTCAAATGGAAACAAAAGACACAAATATGACCTCTACCATGCTGGAAAAATAACAAAAAGCCTAGTTTAACTCTTTTCGAGTGTTTCGGCGGGAAGAAGAATTTTGGAGATTGAAGTCTCGAAGTTTATGGTTGATTTTGGGAGATCGGAATACCTCCTTTTTTCATAAGCAATATAGAGCCAGACTCTCCCATAACGATATATCGGAAATCTCCTCTATGACTGGTGAATCTTGCAAAGACATTTCTCAAATTAAACTAGGTGTTGAAGCTCACTTTCAGAATTTGTATAGAGAGGATGGTTCTATTGATTCAGAATTAACTTTAGAATTTCTTTCCAACATCCCTAGTTTGGTGAGTGCAGAGGAAAATAGTGAGTTAATGAATCCCTTTATGGAGGAAGAGATCATAGATGTTATATGGTCTATGGAAACGGATAAAGCTCCAGGTATTGACGGATTCTCCTTTCATTTTATAGATTTTAATGGTCAGTTATCAGAAAGGATCTTCTCAGGATGATAAAAGCTTTTCAGTTAAAATCTAAAATTAGTGGATGTACCAACTCCACCTTCCTAGATTTAATTCCTAAAGAAGTTAAACCAATCACTTTTCATCGATTTAGACCTATATCACTATGTAATGCATCTTATAAAATCTTATCTAAGCTCTTAGATAACAGGCTAAAAACACTACTTGGGAAGCTGATCTCACCCCTTCAAGGTGGATTTGTAAAAGGGCGACACATTTTGGATAACATGATCCAAGTTCAGGAAGCAATGCACTCCAGTTTCCACATAAAGAAGAAGGGCATGTTAATAAAACTTGACATGGCAAATGCTTTTGACAGGGTAAAGCTATCCTTTCTTTACAAAGTCCTCCGTTCATTTGGTTTCAGCTTTGCTTTTATAAATCCGATTAAATCTTGTACTGACAAACCTTGGATAGCACCATTAGTAAATGGCAGACCAGCAAATTTCTTTCAAGCATCCAGGGGCCTTTGACAAGGATGCCCGCTCTCGCCATTTTTATATATTCTAATGGCTGATACTTTGAGTAGAAAGCTAACTACAGGAAAAAATGATGGGACTATTCTGGGAATCAAGTCAGCAAGTGGAGTAGAGTCTATCAACCATGCTCTTTTTGTGGATGATATGCTGCTTTTGGGAGGGACTTCGCTGAGGTTGGCGAGATTCTTCAGAGAAATTATGCAACACTTTTGTATCATTTTAGGGGCTCTTATCAACAACCGGAAGAGTGTTGTGTATGGATGGAATGTAGATCCCTCATCAATGGTAAATATTTCTCAAATTTTAGGTTTTGAATCTTGGGGTAAGGTAAAGTATTTGGGTCTTCCTCTAACCCTGGGAAAAAACAACCCTTCTCTTTGGATGGATATTATTAGCAAGTTAAAAGCAAATATTGTGTCATGGGGAGGTCTTTGGCTCACAAAGGATGGGAAGCTTATTTTGATCAAGTCAATTCTCTCAGCTCTCCCTCTTTATCAATCCTCTCTCCTTTTGACTCCAGAATCGATTATGGATCAGTTATCCAAGCTAATCAGAGATTTCCTTTGGAGAGGTGGTAAAGGAAATCAAAGCCTAATGCATGTGGTTAATTCAGACATTGTTAAAATACCTATTACAAATGGTGGATTGCAAACCAGAGACCCAATTTTGACTAATATTGCTATGGGAGGTAAGCTATTGTGGCAGCCATTCTCTAAGCACCTAGTTAGTCAAATTTTCTGGAAAAAATATCTCAATAGAGGAACTCTAAGGAATTTACATGTCATAAATATTCCTAAAGGCACTATTACTTGGAATTTATGCATAATAGGGCTAGATATTTTTGTTCAGCATCTTTATCGCATTCCCGGAAATGGCAAGAAAATGTTTTTGTGGGATGACAAAATAAAAGGCAATGCACCATTAAATCTTGATTCAACACTTGCTGAGATCAAGGCTTGGCTATCAATAAAGGCTTCCTCCGACTCTTTGATATCTCTTCTTGGGACAACAACGACAATTAGTCAGCGTGGGCACTCCCAGCACTGCTAGATCGTGGACATCCTCTGCTCACTGTTCAAATCAATTCGTTGTTGTCTAATATGTTTAGTTTAGCTCTGATCCATTCCACTAGCAAGGACGCGTGGGCCTTGTTGATGTAATTGTAACTTCAGAATGTATTCACTTGTATATATTATGTACTGTACCCCGATGTTTATTCCGAGAAGTATCTGTAATGCAATTGAGTCATGTCATGCCCCGATGTTCCCATCAGGAGGTTCTATAATGTAAACAAGTCATGTCAAGTCATTGTGGGTAACCCTCCTATTGATCAAGGGTTTAAGTCCCCATATTTGTGGGGCCCTAGGGTTATTAGACTATCCTAGAGAAGTCGACCCTATGTAAGTTATTATAAGTCAGGGTAATAGTCCTCACCATTGTGTTAAGGATAACCCTCCTTGTTGGTAGGAGGGGCAAAGTCCCCACAAGTTGTGGGGCACTAGGGTTATTAGACTCTCCTAGAGATGTCAGCTCTGGTAAGTAATTGTTAAGTGAGGCCGACAAGTTGGAGTGGACATTAAGTGAACGAAATAATATAAATAGAGAGTGAGCCTCTCTATTTATCACACACTCACTCACTCATTGGGGTGCATGAGTGAGAGAGAAGTTGTTGGGACAAGAGAGAGACTACTGCTGTCGAGAGATCATCTTTATGTTTTTAGGTTTTTCTTTTGGTGTTGATTCTATCTTCGAGGAAGTTGTAGGGTTTTCTCCTTTATGGTTTCCCCAAGGAAAATCTTTGTGTTCATTGTCTCTTGTGTTTTATTGTTGTGCATGTTATTCTCTCATATAAGATCCTAAGATCATAATGCTAGCATGAATGATAAAAATCTAACATGGTATCAGAGCTAACTTGAGAAGAAGACATTATGCAGCTGCAAAAGCTAAGGCTTCTTAATTTTTGGGTCTCTCTCCATAATCCATCAGCAAAAGTATGCTAGGTTGACTCTCCATTGAAGGGCGCATCTTTCTGTTGAAGCGGAATTCGATTCCGAGCATTTTCAGTTTTGGTGCAGGAAATTAGGGCTTCTTACAGAAGAGGAATTTTTGAGTGAGCCCAGCATAGGATTGTTCTCCTCATTAAAATCGAAGTTTAGAGACCTGGGTCGAGATTTTTGGTTTGGTATAAACCTGGGAAAGTCAAACCCTAGTTTGACCTCGAGCTGGAAAAACCCTAAATACTAAAACAGATAAGTTTTTGTACATTCACTATATATCGGGATTGGAGAAGGCTCAGGATATGAAACTTTCACAGGCGAAAGATAAAATCTTGATTTACACTGTGTCCAAAGTTCAGCCTCAGATTCACTATATTCTAGGAGATATGATTCCTCCAAGTTAGGGTTCCAGTCTGTCCCAGGATTCATCCCCAAACAGAACACCTGGGGAGAATTGCTATATATCGGGCTACAAAGGTCCAAATGAAATTTATAAAGATGTTCTAGAAAGGGAATGGACTGTACTATCTGTGGTATAATTTTCAGACCCCAAAGATGAAACAGTGACACGTGGCAGTCCGTACAACTTTGTTGTTATGAAAAGTCCTATAACATGTCACCTTGGGAAAATGATCATAAGTCCCAATTGGTGAAACCAATTCTGATGAAAGCTATGGTGTTGAAACAAGGACAGGTGAGGCTACCATAGTGCAAAGTTTTAGACATAGAGGAGTAGTAATTTCAAAGATATCGCAGAAATAGTATCAAGTATTTCTGCAAAAGAAATTGAAAAACTAGGGCTTCCTTTTCTATGAGCTTCCCTCCACTGTTTTCAAAAAATGAGTACATTGGACAACTCACCTTGAAGAGGTCTATCTTTCTATCCAATCAGATCTGAAAGATTCCAAGTTTTGAAAATTAGGGTTTCTATAACAAGCCCTATATCAATGAGCTCCGGAACCAGGACGGACACCTCAAATCGGTAAGATCTAATCTATTGCTATTTTCATTTGAGGTTCTCATTTCAAAGTGATCTATCACATCAGCTTGATGATAATCTTGGTGAAGTTGACAACTTCCAAGCATGGAAGTATATGATCTCTCTGAAGAAAATGAATTGGACACCTACATGACTAGAGAGGTTCCAGTTCCAGAGGGAGATGAGGCTCAAAGCCTTACACCAAAAGAACTTGATCAAGGCTAAGAAGATCATTGCTGATTCAATCATGGATCACCTTGTACCATAAGCGTATTCCCTAAAGACACCGAAAGAGATGTTTGATTCCATGGCCAAGCTATTTGAAGGGAAGAACACAAATCGGAAGATGACCTTTGAGAAAACAGTTGAAGAATGTGAAGATCCAGAATGCAGAGACCATACATTCATACTTTATGAGGGTCTCTCAAATCAAAGAATAACTTGTAGCAGTAGAAGAAGAAGTGGATAATGCAGAAGTGGTGATAGCTACCTTGAATGGCCTCCCAGGATGAATGAATCCCATGATCCTGGGAGGCCATTCAAATGGGTGGGAGAAGAACTTTTGAAAAAGTTCAAGATAGAGGATCTTGGTATCCAGTGATCCTAGATGGATACATAGAATATTAGTAGCAGAGGAAGCTACTTGTCACTTCGGTACATAATGTTTCAGTACATAGAGTACGAAAGACAAAGGGAGAATGATGCTTCGCTTCAGAGGGAGTGACTGTAGAAGATCCTGAGGTTCAACATGGTATGACAGGATGGACATATTACTGATGACTCTAGGCTTTACTGAGAGTAAAGCGGATTCCAACCTTTGCTTCAAGGTTGAAGACGGAAGACCAGTGATGCTATTGTTATATGTTGATGACTTGTTCCTGATAGAAAAGAGGAACTAATTAAAGTTGCAAGAAGGAGACTTGCTGTTTGAAATGAAGGACTTGGGTATGATGCATTATTTTCTAGGCATGGAGGTGTGGCAGAATGCGGATGGAATCTTCCTCAGACAAGGGAAGTATGCAGTAGGGATCCTAAAGAGGTTCAGGATGATGGACTGCATGACCAAACCTATGGCATCGAACCTGAACTATTTAGTGTTGCTTCATCAGAGACGGTTGATGCCACGATGTATCGTCAGATGATTTGTTTCTTGATGTACCTGACAGATACGAGACCAGATATTTTTTTTGTTGTGAACACATTGAGACATGTTCACCTGATGGTTGCAAAGCATGCAGTGAGGTACCTAAAGGGTATAGTTGATTATGGGCTCAAGTATGAGGTGGATCAGAAGATTAACCTGGAAGGTTATGTTGATTCATATTGGGCAAGCAGTGCTATCGATGGGAAGAGCACTTCACGGTGTTGCTTTAGTATGGGATCAGGTGTGATCTCTTGGTTTAACAGGAAGCAGTCATGTGTGGCACTGAGTACTTTTTAAGCAGAGTATGTAGCAGTTGCGAGGCAGTATGGCTGAAGAAGCTACTGTCTGATTTATTTGATCTCTAGTTGGATGATACTTGTATATATTGTGACAACCAGAGTTGTGTGAAGTTGTCAGAGAACCCAGTGTTCCATGACAAGTCGAAGCATATCAAGATCAAGTATCACTATATCAGGGATATGGTGCAAAGAGGAGCTGTGAAGCTCCAATATGTTGTGACAGACGAACAGATAGCTGATGTGCTGACGAAGCCATTGACCAGAGTGAAGTTTGAGTACTTCAGGGAAAAGCTTGGTGTTCTCCATATCGAGGCTCCCTCCAAGGGGAAGTGATGAGTCCGTGAGCCATTCTGACATGGTGAGAGGATTAGGTTCCTTCAATGGTCATATATAAGGGCTGAGCCATTCTGTCATGGTGAGAGGATTGGTTCCTTCCATGTCATATATGAGTGCTGAGCCATTCTGATATGACTATAGGATTGGTTCCTACATGATCAGATATAAGGTTTGTTACCATTCTCTAAATGGAGGTACCTGGTCAGTTACTAGGAATACTCAGTCTAGGACTGAGGGCCATTCTGATATGACTGTGGGATGTAGTCTCACATGATCAAATATAAGCGCAAGGCCATTCTGATGTGATTGAGGGATATGTTCCCACTTGATTAGATATTAGGGTTGTTTCCATTCTCCGAATGGAGGCACCTAGTCAGTTACCAGGAAACCTCAGTTTGGGACTGAGAGCCTTTCTGACGAGTTAAGGTCAGATGTAAGGGTTGTGCCATTTTGACATGGTGAGAGGATTAAGCTCCTTCCATGGTCAGATGTAAGAGTTGTGCAATTCTGACATGGTGAGAGGATTAAGTTCCTTCCATGGTCAGATGTAAGGGATAGGCCATTCTGACATGGTGAGAGGATTAGGTTCCTTCCATAGTTAGATGTGAGGGCTGGGCCATTCTGACATGATGGTGGATGTGTTCCTCTCATGGTCAGATATGAGTGTTGGGCGTGCCTTTCTGACGAGTTAAGGTCAGATGTAAGTGCTGGGCGGGCCATTATGACTTAGGGTCGGATATAAGCGCTGAAGAAGACCTACATGGAGGCTAGGCCTACAACCAGCATGAAAAAAGGTTGGCTCTGTAGAACTTCCTGTGACGAGAAGAATCATGATGATCTAGATCCAGTGATGATGATCCAGATTCAATGATGTTGATCCAACAAAGATGATCTAGATTGAGTGATGATCCAGATCCAGTGATGATGATTCAACAGTGATGATCTAGATCGAGTGATGATCCAGATCCAGTGATGATGATCCAGATCCAGTGATGATCTAGATCCAGTGATGATGATCCAGATCTAGTGATGATCCAGATCCAGATGAAGATGAATTGAAAATGAAGATGACAAGAACTCAATGATGATACAGAGAAGAAGACTTTTGCTGATAAATTGTGTCAAGAGAATACCTTCCTAGTTAGGAGGGAGTGTTGATGTAATTAAAACTTCAGAATTATTCACTTGTATATCTTATGTATTGTACCCCGATGTTTATTCCAGGAAGTATCTATAATGTAATTGAGTCATGTCATGCCCCGATGTTCCCATTGAGAGGTTCTATAATGTAAACAAGTCACGTCAAGTCATTGTGGGTAACCCTCCTATTGATCAAGGGTTTAAGTCCCCACAGTTGTGGGGCCCTACGGTTATTAGACTATCATAGAGAAGTCGACCCTAGGTGAGTTATTGTAAGCCGGGGAAATAGTCCCCACCATTGTGTTAAGGATAACCCTCCTTGTTGGTAGGAGGGGCAAAGTCCCCACAAGTTGTGGGGCACTAGGGTTATTAGACTCTCATAGAGATGTCGGCTCTAGTAAGTAATTGTTAAGTGAGGCCGACATGTTGGAGTGGACATTAAGTGAACGAAAGAATATAAATAGAGAGTGAGCCTCTCTATTTATCACACACACACTCACTCATTGGGGCGCATGAGTGAGATAGAAGTTGCTAGGACAAGAGAGAGACTACTGCTGTCAGGAGATCATCTTTATGTTTTCGGGTTTTGCTTTTGGTGTTGATTCTATCTCTGAGGAAGTTGCAGGGTTTTCTCCTTTATGGTTTCTACGAGGAAAATCTTTGTGTTGATTGTCTCTTGTGTTTTATTGCTGTGCATGTTATTCTCTCAGATAATATCCTAAGATCATAATGCTAGCTTGAATGATAAAAATCTAATAGGGCTGGGGTCCATTTCGAATTTACATGGCTGCCCTCGGATATAAATCCTTCCAACCAAAATCGAGCTTTGTTCACAATGTCTCTTTCCAGAAAACAGCCTGGAAATCACCCAGCATTCCTAAAGTTAATTTTTTCATCTGGACTCTCATGCATCAGAAAGTCTTAATAGGTGAAAATTTGATAAAAAGAGGATTTCATGTCCATTCAGGTGTTGTTTTTGTAAACAAGCTGAAGTATCTTCAGAGGCCCATTTTTGTTGGTTGTGAGTTTGCTAAAAAAGATTGGGCACTCCTCTTTAGTGGGTTGCCGACCTCTGTTCCTTTTAATTCTGAACCTGTCAGTCTTTTTGCAAACTAGTAGTCCAGGTATCCAAGGATTCCTTATCAAGTCATGAATGGATAAAAATTTGGCAAGCCATTCCAAAATTCTTGTGGTGGAAAATTTGGTTAGCAAGAAATGACTTAATCTTCAATAGCAAAGATACGAAACCAAAACTTGTAGCAATAAAAGGAAAGGCTCTACTATTGGAAGTTGTTGGAAATAATCAATTTGATGTTACTAAATTCAAAGTTGAGCACAAGTGGTTTGGAATGTTATAGGTGGACAAAATTCAGATGGGCATTGGAAGGTCTGTTATTGAACCTTTTTGGCAGGTAATACTTTTGGAGAAAGTTTTTTCCAGACTAGTGGCAAAGGAAAAATAAAGTCTCAATCTTCTTTGATGATGCGTAAAAAGGAAATCTGGGGAATGTTGTAGCAGGTGATTTGATTTTCTTTCTAGGAGGAGGGCTACAAAGCAATTTCAGCTGGGGACTAGTGCATCTTTCTAATAATCAAGCAGAATAATTTTCTCTCCTAAAACCCTGTCAACTCGCCAAAGCAACTGGACATAACAACCTTTAAATTTTCGACGATTCATAAATCATAATAAAAGCTTTAAACTCTGTCACTAAGTTCAACAATCTCATCTTAAATGTGACTATGCAAAGGCTGCATTTTATTTTGATAGATTGTGTCTTGATCTCCTCTTATCACATTCTTCGTGAATTGAATAGGATAGCAGATTTCAAAGCAAATCAAGGATGTGTTCTTCCTCAAGGAATGTTGGGCTTGAATGACAAACCTAGAAGGATGCATTACATTCCATAATTTTGAAATGAGAAGCCTTGGATAAAAGGAATTGTATATTTTTTAACAGATGTAACTGGGCTAAGGCCCTTAAAAAAATGTTATCAATAAAAAATAATAAAATAAAACATATTTATTTTTGTGAAAAAACAAGACTAGTTTAACATATGTTTCATATTCATCCTGTAAACCATCTTTCATGCATGTGCCATCTCATTTTACTTCTTTTATACTAGCTTTTTCCTCTTCTTTAAATCATATTGTTGTTATTCTATATCATTTGCATTCTTCATATAAAGATAATGCGGATGTAAATCTAGCTCTACCTACTCATCTAGATTAGTCTACTGAACCTGAACCTACACCATAGTATAACTTTCTTGATGGGTTTATACAATAAGGGAAACATTGATTGATCCTTATAATAAACACCAAACACGTTCACATTTATAATGAGCCTCTTCTTTTTGGTTCAAGCTCCAAGGATTCCATATCCATAAGCATTTAAAGAATCTTTTGCCTCACTAGAGTGGGATGTTGCAATGAAGATAAATTTCTTTCCTTAATGATAAACTATATTAGAGGTCTAGCCCCTTTTTTGAAAGGAGGAAAACGTTTCGTATGCATATAGATTATAGTAGAAAGTATGCATTACACGGTAGTGTTAAAAGACACAATGATGAATTAGTCGCTAAAGGATTTTCACAAGTAGAAGGCATTAGCTACATTGAAACTTTTTTCCCTTTTTGTCAAAATGATTTCCATCCACTTTGTCCTTGCTCTTGTCGCTTCATATCAATGGGAGTTCCATTAAATGGATGTAAAATCTTCCTTCCTTCTTGCGTGGGGATTTTCAAGAAGAAATTTATGTCAAACAACTGGCAAGATTCATTCAAAGTCACTCCAATCTTGTATGTTGCCTCAAGAAATCCCTTTATGGCCATAAGCAATCTCCATGGCCTTTGTATGCCAAGGTGGATAAATTCCCTCTAGAGGTCGATGTTTATAGATCCTACTTTAGCCCTAATGTCTATACCAAGTGAGTATGCTACCATTTTCAAATGCTTGTACTTTATGTTGATGAGATTATACTCACTAGTAGCGACACTGAACTTCTAACCCATGTGAAATCAAGCCTTAAGAATTAATTTAACAAGACAAACTCGGGAAACTTGTATTATTTTTACGCCCTCTAATTTTGGAACATAGGGAGGGCATTTTAGTTTCCTAGGTATGCACATCACCTAGGAAACCAACCCCCTCCCTTTTGCAGGGATCACTGTAAACCAACCCCATCCCTTTTCCAATATGTAGTTAATCTTTCTTCCACCTACACCTTCCCCATAGTAGATTCCACATTGTACTAATAGTTAGTTGGTAGTCTCTTGTTTTTAATTCATATTTTCCTTGTTATTTCATTTATTGTTGGTCTCATTGCCTTAAACATGCAAGAATCATACAAAATATAACATAAAGCAATTGAGTGGTACTTTGATATATTTTGGGTATAGTTCAATTTGGTTAGTGGTATGATTTAGGGGGATCTCCTATGTGGGTTGGTTTTACGTATTCTAATTGGACCAAAGACCTAGATGACTAGAATTATACTCCAAGCTATGATATCAGCCTCGGTTTTAGACCTTTCTTTGGGCTTGCAAGAGATAAAATTCCCTCTCTTTCTTCAACAAAATAAAAGTATTGGGAACAAATTTACACAAGACAAGAATCTCTTTGGATTTGACATGTCCTTTTGGAGTTTGGATTACAACAATAACATTGGACCACTCACTGGTTTGACAATGTAAATGCCACTCAAATCACCAAGAAATTGATTCAACACCAACACAACAAACACATTGAACTAAACACCCAAAGATTCTACAATTTTGAACTCTTGAAGTGCTATATTATCATATGTATGATCATGTCATAGGCATTTTCACAAAACTCCTTACAAAATCCAAGTTCTTAAAGATTTGGTCTATGTTGGGATCTCAGGAAGTTATCATTGAGGTGGGTAGGCTCTAATGTCTCCTTTCTTTCTCCTTTCATCAATTTTGTAAATCCTTCAAACCTATCTCAAGTTGTTCTAAAGGGGGACGTTAAGATATTTTGACACTAGAAGACTATCTAGTTCATCTTAGTTTAAAGCACTTTGAGTTAAAGTGTGATTTAGTATTTTTCTTTTGTGCGTTTTTGTACTTTATTTATTCGATGGTCACAATTGTACCTTACACTTGAGTTGTCGAATGGTTGAAGCATCTCCTTGATATAAAAGACAGTTCATGCATGGTTTAACACCTAATTGGTCCATGATCTCTACTTAAAGAAAATGGAGGGTCATTTTATGAGATTGAACTTAGAGACATCCATGTAAAATATACCCTAAATTAATCAATTGAATAAGCATCGTGGATTATTCCCCTCCTTGAGGATTTTAACCACATAAATCGGTATCCCAACCTTTGATTTGTACGTGAGTGTTTGTATTGATGTGTTCGACCTCTGTGAATATACCATGTTTTTGAACATGCCTTATTCCCTTATGTTTAAACAATAAGAAGATTTACCTAGAAACCATTGCTCTATCCAGTGTTTCAGGATTGACATGTATTCTTTTTGAAAATTTAACTAGGTAAACCATAATTTAGGTGAGTCTTTATCAAAAATTTTGAGGGTCGTAAAGGTCAAGTTTGGCCTTAAGCTTTTTATAGTCCATTTATTTCCTCAAGGGAACATGAGCATGTAGGAGGCCCTCCTTTTTTTCTTGCAATTCAACATTTTCATGTTGCATTTCACCATCAAATAAGCAATAGTCCAAAGCACTTTGTCTAGCAAATCATAAGATGATGCCACTTTGATTGCATTGTTTGAATCATGTAAATTGACCAAGCCTAACACACATCCTTCAAAATAAAACATGATCATACAACATGGTTCCTTGGGTCTAATTTGTGTTGGAGGATGACTTCTACCCACCTTGGAGAAATTTGAGATCTGACTTTTCCTCTGCCTTCATCATGGTTCATAGAAATAAACTCGGGTCTGGCAATATTGCATAAAGGGCTAATCCAAGCAAAAAGTCAATAACTTTATCTTTTGCAAATACACGGTATCAATCCTAGGAATCTCATTTCTTACTTTGTCTAGACCATGGATTTGTGATAAGGGTTTGTGAGCAGATATTTGTTCCATGATATTATCTTCATTAGGAATTTCCTAGAAGGATGTCCATCCACCTCCTTTGTTTCACACCCTACCAAGGCATCAAAGGTGTTAAGGGTGATAACAATCTGCATGTGAGGCGATAAATTATCATTTAAGCTTATGTTCAACTATCATCATTGCAAGCTAGTTGAAAGGTATCCAACCATGAGGGTCGAGATTGGGACCAACAACCCCTACCCCTCCACAAAGCAGTGGATTGAGAGTTGTTAGACTTGCCTCTATCCACCAAAACAATGCTAGGGTTCTTTTGAGTTTGACTTGGAGAGCGTTGATGAGCTACTTATTTTTTTTAAGATTGGGGGGGGATTGAGTTTGTTGAGTCCAGGAGACTTCCCTTTTTTCCAACAACTTTAGTCCATCCTTCATTGTCAATTTGTGGCAATGCCAAGGGGGGTATAATTTGTTGTTCTAGGTGTTGGGAGTATAATAAAGTATGATTTATCCAACATGGAATAATGTCCTATGACAAGGAATTTCTCCAACATGGAATAATGTCTTATGACAAGGACTTTCGTACCTGAAGCAGGTGTCGGGGAGGTTGATGTATGATGCTTGCTATTAAATAAATCTACCCTCCTAACATAAACAAAAATTATTTCAGGTCTAGTTGAAATATCAACTCAAAGATAGATTCATTTTTTAGGGAATGGGTTGAAGACATGTGTTGGTTCATGGAAAAACAATGTCCATTGGGGTGAAGATTCATTCCAAAAAGGGCCAAAATTGTAAGAGAATCCTCGAGAATTCCATCTAGACTAGATAATATGATTTGGAGGATTATTTCAATGTACGTTCCTCATTTATCGTTTGTTCCATATTCATCCTATGATCCATCTTTAATACATATCCCATCTTCTTTTACTTCTTTTATATTGACATTCTCTTCTTCTTCTAATCATATTGTTGTTGTTCTATATCATCCTTCTTCATATTATAGTGACGATGAGGAATAAACCTAGCTTTGCCTACTCTTCCTACTCCTCTAGATAAGTACATTAAACCTATACATACACCATGTCCACAACTTCCTACATGGGTATATACAATAAGGGAAGCAATGAGTGATCCTTTTGATCAACACTAAACACATTCACATTTAGAGTGAGCGTCTTCTCTTTTGGTTCAAGTTTTAGAGATTCTAGTTACATAAACATTTAAATAAGCTTTTAACAAACTAGAATGGGATGTTAAAATGAAAAAAAAAGCATCCCATGATGATGAATGATAAGAGGGATCTATTCCCTCCTATGAATGGAAGACAACTTGTGATATGCAAATAGTTTCATAGTACTAAGTATGCAATAGATGGTATTATTGATAGACATAATTCCCAATTAGTTAGCAATGGATTTTCACAAGTATAAGGTATTGAATACTTTCAAACTTTTTCCCTTGTTGCAAAAATGAATTGTATCCACATTTTTCTTGGTCTTACAACGCCATATTAGAGTTCCTCTAACTTTAAGTAAAACCATCCTTTTTACATGGGGATCTGCAATAATTTTGTTATATATCAAACAACCACCTAATTCACTCCAATCTTATACACCACCTTAAGAAATCCCTTTATTGCATCAAGTAAGCTCCTTGGCCTTGGTATATTGCAAAAATGGATCAATTCTTTGTTGAATCCAACGTTTACATATGACCTTATACTTTATGTTGATGACCTTATACTCATTGGTAGAAACACAAAACTTATAACCCATGTGAAATCAAGCCCCGGGAATTTTTTTGACATGACAAACTTGGGACACTTATATTATTTCCATGGCCTTCATGTTTTGCAAACAAAAGAAGGCATTTCTCTTTACCAAGTATGCATGTGACCTTTTTTGTCATTTTCACATGGACAATTATAAACCAACCACATCTCCCTTATAATCTAGATTTAAACTTTCTACCACCTACACCTCCACCGAAGTGGATGCCACATTGCACTAAAAATTGTTTAGCAATCTCTTGTTCTCATAGTCTTGTACATGTAAGAATCATACACAATTTATTATAAAGAAACAAAGTGGTTACTTCAATATATTTTGGTTAGAATTCATAATATAGTTTAGTGGGATCTCCTGTGTTAGTTGTTTTTATAGATTGTAATTGGGTCGATGAAACTGATGATTAGAAGACTACTCTAGGTTATGTTATCAACCTTGGTTACAAATCCATCTTTGGGACTGAAAGAAACAAAATGCCCTCTCTTTCTTCAACAAAAGCAGAGTATTGAAAAAATTCACAAAGTTAAGAAGCTCTTTGGCTTGAATATATCCTTTTGGAGTTTGGATTCCAACAACAACATTGGACCACCATGTGTTGTGAGATTGAAAGTGCCATTTAACTCACCAAGGACTTAGTTCAACATCAACACAACAAACACATCAAGTTACACATGCACGTCATTTGAAATCTTCCCTAGGCTTACACCCTTAAAGTGCTACATTGTTATATGCATGATCATGTTGCATACATTTTCATGGAACCCTCACAAGAGCCAAATTCTTAAAGCTTTGGTAAAAAATAAGAGCTCATAAAGTTGTCATTAAGGAGGGTAGGCTCTAATGCTTCCTACTTTCTCCTTTCATCATTTTCATAAATCCTTCAATCCTATCCTAAGTTGTTCTTAAGGGGTGGTGTTAGTATATTTTTACACTATGAACCAAGTCTAGTTCAAATTAGTCTAGTGCAATCTTAAGTTAAAGTGTGCTTTTGGAAATTTTCTTTAGTGTGCTTTTATAATTTATTAATTAAATGGTCACAATCGTGCCTTACACGTGTGTGATTGTACGGTTCAAAAATCTCCTCAATGTCAACAACAATTCGTGCATGGTTTAACACTTTATTGGTCCATAATCTCTACTTAAAGAGCATGAAGGGTCATTTTTTTAAGGTCGAACTTAGAGATGTTCATGCAGAATATACCCTAAATTAATTAATTTTCAGAGCATCATGGATTATTTCCCTCCGCAAGGATTTTAACCATGTAAATACTAGTGCCCCAGTATTTCATTTGTGTGTGATTGTTTGTCTTAAAATGTTCACTTGTGTGGATATAGCCTATTTTTGAACATGTCATCTTCCTTTATGTTAAAATGCAAATAAGATTTACTTAGAAAATATTGCTCTATCCAGTGTTTTTGGATTAACATGTTTACTTTGAATAGTTTTCATCGAAATTTATGAGGGTTGTAAAAGGCAAGTTTGGCATTAAGTTTTTTCTAGGCCACATGTTTCCTCGAGGGCATAGGAGTGGGTAGGAGGCACTCCTTGCCTTGTTGCATTTATAAGTAGTCTTATTTTGCATTTCACCATAAAATAAGCAACAGTTGGAAGTTCCTTGGTAAGCCAATCCTAAAATAATGCCCTTTTGCTCACATTACTTGACACATATAAATTGACCAAGACTGACGTGAGCCAAACACACAATCTTCAAAATCAAACATGAGCCAAGTAACATGGTTTGTTGGATTTGACTCATGTTGGAGAATGACTTCTGCCACCTTGGAGAGATTTTAGCCGTGGCTTCGCCTATACCTTCATCATTGTCAGCAAAAAGAACCTCAAGCATAGGCATATTACATAAAGGACCAATTAAAACAAAAGATTAATCATTTTAACTTTGCAAACACATGGTATCAATCTTAGCAACCTCATTCCTTACCTTTTAGACTATGGATTTGTGATGAGGATCTATGACACCTTGTATGTTCAATTGTACTATCTTCACTAGGGATTTCCAAGAAGTATGTCCATCCACCTTATTGCCTTCACACCCTACCAAGTCATTAAAGGGGTTAAGGGTGATAACAATTTGCATACAAGGCAATGCAATCGTCATTTAAACTCATGTTCCTTGGCCTTTTGTAGGTATCATCATTTTGAGCTATTTAAAAGACATCCAATCATGGGGGTTGAGATTAGGACCAACAACCCTTACCCTTCTGCAAAGTAGTGGATCAAAAATTTATAGACCGGTTACTAGTAGCCATAGAACTAGTAGGTTTCATTTGTGTTGGGATTTGGAAAGGGTTGATGAGCTACTTAAGTTTTTTAACGTTGAGGGGAAATTTTAGTTTGTTGAGTATAGGGAGCCTTCCCTTTTTCTAACAACTTTATTCCATCCTCATTGTTGTTTTGCGGCGAGGCCTTGAGGGTTCGAATTGATGTTCTAAGGGTTGGGGGTATAATAGATGATGCTTTTTCCAATGGGGGACAATGTTTTATCCTATGGTAGGAACTTTGGCACATGAAGCATGTGTTAGGGAGGTTAATGTATCACACATGTTGCTAAATAACATTATCCCACATGATTACACAATGTCTGTTGGGTTTGTTTGAAATATCAACCCAAAGATATACTCGCTATGTGGTGCAAGGTTTGAAGGATTGTGTAAGTCCATGGAAAATAAAGTTTCCTAGTTGGAATATACGAGAGTAAATGAATTCCATCCACCTTGTCCTTGCTCTTGCAACTTCATATTGATGGGAGTTCCATTAAGTGGATGTGAGATCTTCCTTTTTCAATGGGAATATATAAGAATAAATTAATATCAAACAATTGTCTTGCTTTTTCCAAAGTGACTCCAACCTTGTATGTCAACTGTAGAAACCCCTCTATGACCCCGAGCAAGCTCATTATCTTGCCATGCACAAATGGATCAATTCCTTATTGAATCCAACTGTTATAGATGTTTCTCTAACCATAATGTCTATACCAAGCCAATAAGTAACCATCTTCTCATGCATGTACTTTGTTTGGATGAACTTATACTAACTAGTAGTGACACCAAACTCATAACCTGTGTGAAATCAAACCTTAAAACTAAATTTGACATGACAAAGTTGGGACACTTGTATTATTTTCATGGCCTCCAAGTTTTTGAAACTAGGGAAGATATTTCTCTTTTTCCCAAGTATGCATCTGACCTTGTTTGTCACTTTCACATGGTCAATTGCAAATCAAATCTATGCCCCCTCTAATATGGAATTAAAGTTTTTGCCACTTGCAACTCCCCCAAAGTGGTTACCACATTATATTGATGGTTGGTCAGTAGTCCATTGTATTTAACTCATACTTTCCTTGACATTCCCTTTATTGTCGGTCTCATTGCCTTGTACATGCACGAATTCTACAAAATCTATTGTAAAGAAACAAAGTGGACACTTTGATATATTTGGGGTATAGTTCAGTTTGGTTTACAATAAACTTTAGTGGGATCTCCTATGTTGGTTGGTTTTATAGATTCTCATTCGATTGACGACTTTGATGATTGGAAGTCTACTATAGGTTGCGTTATCAACGTTGGTTTGAGACCCATACTTGGGCTTGTAACAAACAAAATGCCCCCTCTTTCTTCAACAAAAGCAAAAGTATTTAGCAACAATTCATACAAGTTAATAAGATCTCCCTTTTAAATAGCTCCTTTCGAAGTTTGGATTCCGTCAACAACATTGGACCACTCTCAGGTGTGATAGTGAAAGTGTCATTCAACTCACTAAATATCTAGTTCAACATCATCACAACAAACACATTGAGTTACACATGCACCTCAATGGGAAGCTTCTAAAGGATCACACCATTGAATTGCTATATTGCCATACATATGATCATGTTTCTAACATTTTCATGAAATCCCTTACAAAGGCCAAGTTCTTAAATCTTTGGTCTATATTAGAAGCTTAACAAGTTGTCATTATAGTGGGTAAGCTCCAATGCCTCCTTGTTCATTTCATCATTTTTGTAAATCCTTCAATCATATCCTAAGTTGTTCTTAAGTGGGGAGGGGGGGGGGGGAGGATATTTTGACACTAGGAGCCCAACCTAATTCAACTTAGTCCATTATGGCCTTAAGTTAAAGTGTGCTTCTGACATTCTTCTTTAGTGTGTATTTATACTTTATTGATTTTAGAGTCACGATTGTGCCTTACACATGATTGATCCAGTGATTCAAACATCTCCTTGATATCAGTGATAATTTATGCACGGTTTAACACCTAACAGGTCCATGATCTCTACTTAAAGAGCACATAGGCATTTTTTTTAGACTGAACTTAGAGATGTTCATGTAAAATATACCCTGCATTAATAAATTGCCTAGGTATCATGGATTGTTTCCCTCCTCGAGGGTTTTAACCACGTAAATCAATATCCCAATCTTTGATTTGTGTGTGATTGTTTGACTTGTGTGGATATACCCTACTTTCGAACATGCCTTGTTCCCTTAT
The DNA here is from genome assembly GCA_001517045.1 of Pseudotsuga menziesii. Lineage (NCBI taxonomy): Eukaryota > Viridiplantae > Streptophyta > Pinopsida > Pinales > Pinaceae > Pseudotsuga > Pseudotsuga menziesii. The sequence goes on from LPNX011171755.1 coordinate 39,207, forward strand.
GTTTAAACAAGAATAAGCTTTACTTATAAATAATTGCTTTGTCCAATGTTTCAACATTGACATGTTTCCTTTTTGAAAACTTAACTAGGTAAACCATACTTCATGTGAGTCTTTGTTGAAATAAGTGGACCTTTGGCTAGCCAGTCCTAAAAGGATGCCCTTTTTTTTACAATGTTTGACACATATAAATTGACCATGCCCAAAACACAACCTTTGAAATTAAACATGACCTATACAACTCATGTTGGAGAATAAGTTCCCCCCACCTTGGTGAAATTTGAGGTGCGACTTTTCCTATACCTTCATCGTGGTTAGTAAAAAGAACCTATAGTTTGGCAATATTACTTGAAGGCCTGATCTAGGCATAAGATAGATAGTTTTAACTTCTTGCAAACACATGGTATTGATCTTCAGAACCTCGTTTCTTACTTTCCAGAATATGGATATATGACAAGGGTATGCGAGTCCTTGTATGTTCCATGGTACCATCTTCATTAGGAATTTCCAAGAAGGATGTCAATTGACCTCCTCGACTTCACACCGTACCAAGGCATCAAAGGGGTCAAGGGTGATAACATTTTTCATATGAGATGAATAATTATCAGTTAAACTCGTGTTCCTTGGCTTTTATTAATTTTCATCATTGCGAGCTAGTTGAAAGGTATCCAACCACAAGGGTCAAGATTGGGACCAACAACCCCTACCCCTCCACAAAGAAGTGGATTGTGAGTTGTTAGACTTTTCTCTGACCCAGACAAAACTGGTAGGCTTGTTTTGAGTTAGACTCATAAAGCATTGACGAGATACTTAATTTTTTTAATGTGGGAAGGTGGGGGTAGGGAGGGGATTGAGTTTGTTTCTATCAACTTTAGTCCATCCCTCATTGTCATCTTGTAGCGAACCCCAGGGGGCCTTACTTTATGTTGTAGGGGTTGGGGGTATAATAGCATATGATTTCACCAACCAAATAAAAACTATCATAGACCAAATAATATTCCCAACCATGAATATGAATAAGAGATTCATATAAAGGGATTTCATTACATTGGTGACTGTGTGCAACCTTCTAAATGAGCTTGTATGGGGCCTTAAAAGGAACCCCATTAAACACAAAAATGCCCTAGCCTTAGGTCTTGCACATTCCACTAAACCCATAAATAACAAACGTATGGTAGGGCAATAACTCTAGAACTAACCGTATATTTGGAAAATATATCCATCCATGTCATTGCCTGATCATCTTCTACTTGTTGACCATGGTTGTTATTGATGTCAAGTTTGAAGGCATTACTAACAAAGGTTGTGACATGGGAGCACTGGGTGGTATAAATGACCCATTTTGTGGTCATTTGTTGAAGGCATTGTGTCTTGATTCCCTTGGTGAAATTATTGTATGGTCTTATGGCTATTGGCATGTTTTGGAACCCATGGATATGCCCTATGTATGATGAAGAATCTCTTGAAGCACTTAAAGAAATATTGAAGAACTTATGAAGCATTGAAGAAGTGCTTGGACCCACAAGTTGGTCCTTAAGCCCACAAGCTTGATGAAGACTTGGTGGTGTCCTCCTTGCCTTGTTAAGGAGTTCTTTATGCCATGGTGGTGGTGAATTATCTCTTGGTAAAGACCTTAGTTGGTAATGTAGCCCTTAGTTCCATAAAAGTACTTGACGATGCCTTCAAGATGAATTTAAAGTCAAATCTAATGTCCTGCACAAATTGAAGAATTTAATGGTGAAGGACCATGTTACTGAAAGCAAGACCCTCATAGAGTGGTATTCCTCGTCAATCCCTTTCCGTTGATATGTGGAGCGTCCACTAACTCTTCACAGTTGAAGAGGTATGAATTTTTAAAGTTGACAATGTAATTTTACACCATCACAAATGTCGGCCTAATCAGATTTGAGTTGCAAAACAAAAATGATATATATTGCAAAGTCGGTTCAGTAAAAAAAACTTCATGGAAAATTAGTATAAATAGGAGGCTAACACCCTCATTTGAGTTTGACTAGTGTGAAGAGATGAAGCTCTGAAATTAGGGTATCACTATTGAGGCAGCCGCAACTAGCATTTGTTTGTCTGAAATTCAGATTAGTATTGAACTAAGGAAACCACATAATAAAATCAACAGCAATCATATCTAAATCTTGGTCTTCCAAGCAAGTTATAATAAGCCTTCTAGCTTTGAATTTTGGGCTTCCAACAACTGTGATTCTTGTCTCTAGCAACAAACTTATCATAGTCTCAGGCATCCACTTCTTGGATAGTTTTTGCAAGTCTTACTCTAAGTATCTTTCAACCATGTAACAAGGTTATGTACAACAGGATTTGATATAATGGTCTCATGATTTTATCACTGGATATTTCTTTTGAAACACATACAACAGTTCATAAGAGGCAAAGGTGGATACATTTGAAGCTATAGCTTTCAAGCAAGCCTATACAGTGACAAAGTAACCTTAAGAGCATTGATTATGACTCATGAGCATAAGTTAGACAGTCATCAAAAGCCTGAAGTTTATAATACCTCATTTAGACATCCTTTGGTAGTTAACTGAAGAAAATTGAAAAGGACATTGAGCATATAGACATAGCAGTGTCAAAGATTGAATTGACTCTTGAAAATGACAACTTTTGATTGAAGTAACGATCATTGATTTGATATAAACAATCTTGTTGAAGTAATAGTGACAAGGAGTTAATGAACAATGACTATGTAATAGCTTTGATTTGACAGTGACTGCAGTTGTGCCATGATAGAGACAACTATTTGAAGTGATTGTTGATTTGATCTAATAGTATTGTGACTAATGACATGGCATCTTTGTGTTTTGAAGTGATAGACTTTGACAAGTTGCAACCTAACGACAATGCCATGGAAAAGCAATGACAAAGATTGATTTTGCATAACAAAGATTGATCTTACAGTAGCAACAATAGACAATGAAAGAGACAACTGCTTGATTTGACATAGTAGTAGTGTTTTGATATTGACATATGACTTGACATGATAAGTGACATCCATTGATGACAATGATAGCCACATCATAAGCAACTTGCTAGTGGCAACTATAATAGATAGACTTGATGATGGCATCAGATTGTTTTGGCTTCTTGAGCAGTTGGATTGAGTAGATGGTTGATTGGTGACATTAACAGTGTTGGCAAGATGAGTCTTGCACTCTGAGGTTTGGATACCTCACATCTTCTTAGTTGGAGCTAAGAAAACCAGGTTGGGTCATGTTGTAAGAGTTGGTGCTGATGTAATCACGAAGATTGAAGTCTTCCACTGTACTTCATATCAAATTATAAATAAAGTTTACTATACTTGTATGGTGATGTGTCTCTTGTTATGATCTATGTGGATGACATGATTATGTAGATTTATGACATGAGTTGATTAGTCGATGAATGATAAGGTACTTGGTAGTGTAATGCTAACGATGAACTCTGCCTAACATTATTTAGAAGTGAAAATTACTAAAGTTGCTAGCACACTGATTCAACCCCCTTCTCAGTGTGTCATTGTGTCCAACACTACTAACATATAGTTGATTAATTGTAGAATAAATACACATGCTTGGTCAACCTCCCCTCCTCTCTCAGGTAAAACATATTAAGTAAATAATAATAACAATAGGCACTTGTATATGTTATTTTGACTGTTGACAAAAAATACTTTGGTAAATTTTGTAAATAACATAATGTAAGGTTTAATTGTGGCCCTTTAAAGAAATTGGTAAGTAGCGCAAATTACCTAGACAAGATCCATGTTAAAATCTAGTTTGCTACCTCTAAAAACCCTATGGTAGTGCCAATTATCCCAAGCCAACACTTAAAGAGAAACTTATAACTTAATAAAGTCCAAGACATCGTAATACATACTCAAAAAGACAACTATTCCAAATAGCATGTACCATTTTAACCTTATCACAATGGACCATGTCTCACTAAGGATTTAGAGCTAGATGGATTGCCATAGACTCATGCTAGTGATTTTATATTTAAACTTTGTTAACTCCAAATTAGGAACCACAAGATAGAATTAAATAGGGAATAAGTATATAACATATTCCTATAGCGTTTCGCTTTATTTTTTCATAGCATATAAATAATAAAGAAATATATACATAAAAAGTATCGGGTTAACCAGAACCATGAACGAGGTTTTACGAAGGCTTTTAAGTCCGTGTCAAATCTCTTATGTATAATAGCGTTCGAGCAGCCAAGATTACGAACTAATCAGAGAGACCAAACTCGCGAGAAGAGAAGGGAATACAGGAGGAGCAGGAAGAAGAAGATCGGAAGATGGCGTCTCTTGCTCGTGCTTTGCGTCGGCCGATATTGGTATTTGCTTTTCAAATATCTTCTGTTCTTCTTTATTTACTGTTAATCAAAGCCTACCTGCATTTATCAGTAGATCATCGATATGACATATTAGGGCCGTTTCGCTCTTAAAAAATAATAAAAATTTCTGTGGCTGAAATTGCCAGAAACACTTTCTGTGAAAAGGGCTGCAAGATTTGATGTTCCAGGATGACCATTGTTGCAGTATTTCCCTAAACCTCTATTGCCGTTTCAGACAATATTGATTCATCTGACCTTAAGATCCCTGTAACAATGGAATGCTTGTTGATCCGGGGTTTCTGTCCAGTTCAATGAAAATGCATGTTCCGAGTATTTGCTTCGGGGTATGGTTATTTGCCTGCCATTGCAATTTATCGTGTCTTTTTGGTTTAAAAATCAGATCAATGTTGCCAACATGGACTTCTCTCACTGCCTTGGTCAAGGAGTACTAATCTACCCAAGCTAAGTTTTATGCCCCCAAAAGGGCTGAGGCCGGTTGCGACTTTTTTGGAATATTTACTCGGAAAAAACTTCCAAAAAAGCAGATTCGAAGAATTCCGATGAACAATATAAATATGAAACACTACCGTCAAATGAAGAGTTCGTCCCGTGCCACAAGAGGCGGGCCGGGTCAGTGAAAGCAGAGCACTGTTATGGTTCCGCCAGGGTTCGATCTTTACAAGAAGTGGTAGAAGCCCTACCCTCAAGGGGTTGTTGATCCTTCCAGGGGCCTTTAAGTTGGACAGTGTAAGCAGCAGCGTTCCACCCCCTGATAGGTAGGCGATGGGTACTCACCACTGTGGTATTAAGAGAGCTTCTTAAAAGATTCTAATTTGTGACGTTTTTATATGTATGCTCGTGGTACTGGAATTGAAGCTTGAAGGCGTAGAAAAATTAATTAATGTCATATCAAGCAATATAAGATCCCAATGGACAGCTTTCCCACACTACCGTTTTATTTGGGTAGCGTTGTAGGTGCGATGTATGCACCTCCAGTATCAATAATTTTCATTATTGAAATAAAAGTTTTTGCAGATCCATTTGTAAAACATCCATAAGAATGACAAGAATGGCGTTCACCCACATAACCTTGCATTAAGCAAGTTTTTCACATAAACCGTGTAGGCTTTTAATAATGACCTCAGATGCCCTGACTGAAGGGTTTCTATTTAGTCATATTCACCCAGAACAACTCCTGGCCTTGTCCGTTGGGCTGTTGGCTTCGTGAACATGGCAACATGTCTTTGCGGGTTTCAACCCAGATCTGAGCCCTGAAAGTGCTTTGATTTTAACTACTTGATTCTAACTTACTTGACAATTATGAATTTTATTTTTGACAGAAGAAAACAAATTACTTTCAAAGTTACAAATTATGTTAAGAAGGGAACGGTTTTCATCCATGCTATTTGTTGCTCCGAGTTTCCATGAATGGGAGAATAGTTACAAGGTTGGGAGACAGGCATTATTGCATGATTTATTTTACCTGTACTGATTGCTAGGGTTTGCACTATCTTATTATCCCGAAGTTATCTCCTGCCACCAGAAAAGAAAGAAAATATTCTCTTTTAATAGTTCTTAATAGATTTTATTCAACTAATTCACCAACCAAACCCTAAAGTTGTATTATATATATATATATATTTTTTAAATCTAGAGGAATCGGTAGCTGGTTGGGATTACCTAGGCAATACCCAGGTTCAAATCTGACTGGTTGCCTCTATAACCCATAGGCTAGTTGCAAGCAGCCTTCCAGTCCCAACCATTCAGGAAACCTATGACTTAGCAAGGATCGAGATGTCCAGAGACCACGGGCAGAGTGTGGATCCCAAACTCAAATGGGATGCTTGCCCTTCTAGCTTATTATGACAGGCCCATGTCTCATTGGGGATTTGAAATTTTGAACCTGGGTGGAGAGAGTGAAATTCACAACTCTCTACCATTGGCCCACCAACTCATTGACTTGTATAGACATATTTATGAAGTACAACTAAAATATTGATTAAAGGGATCCATTTCCAAGTCTTAAATTTTAATGACTTGGATGGTCTATGTGCCAGGTGCCTACAGGGAAATCTGTAGTCAATCATTATATTATTTCATTTCTCTCATGCCCTACTTCAAGTTTTGAGTTGATAAACTTGCATTGGAAGTTGTAACTTGTAACTGTTATTTTATTATTCTGCAACTCTGATATTCATTTTATTCCACAATTTTATAAAAATCATGTTTAAAAATAATCTGATCTGTTTCATTTTTCTTGTTCGTTGGAGCTATGCAGGCAATAAGTGGGCAGGCACTGTCTCAAGGCAGATCAATGGGAGCAGTGCACTTTTCAACAAAAGCTCCTATGCCGCCACTTAAAGGCGATGGTAAGGCACTAGATTATCATGAAATGTTTTGTAATGTTGTTTTTTTATACTACATAATCCAGTCAAATTTTCAAAAGCTATAACTCAATAAGAAGAACAATGTAACTATGCTTATGACTCTTTGTTTATTTAACAGAAATACACAGGTCAGGAATTTCTTACTGGGGGTATAAGTACTATTTCCTTAAAGGAGCTTGAAGTCCTTTGTTTGTAAAATCTAAAATATTTTTGATGTGTGAGACTTTTTGCATTAAACAGAAGGGCTTCAAAACTCACAATTGAAAATGTCTTGGCATCTAGTAACCTTAGACTAGGGTAGAAACATCTATAGTTTAGCGAGTCAATGGTACAGTCAGGTTGTGGTGTAGTGAACCTGATACTATGCATGTGCCTCTGCTCTTTTTTCTTTGGAACCTAACCATGATTCAAGGCAAAAGGCATCTAAAATATCTTCTTTCTGTGTTGTACCTTACTTAGCCCGAGAGGATTGGTACTAGACATGGCATTGTTACTAGATAGTTGGTTCAATTCATGTTGTCTTTCTTCATATTTGAGGACATGTATTTTGCTTGTTTTACATCTTCATGGTTGGATATTAACAGGCAGTGATGCCAAGTCTGCTTTAGAGTCAAATACCGAAAGCACCTGGTAAGTTAGGAGATGCAGATGCATAATTTATGTCTGTACTCAATAGAGTGTACTCCCCAGTCTAGTTGTCTCACCTGGAACAGCTCAAGGATCAATTAGAAAAATGTCAAATAGCAGACGTAATAATAAAATAGACAGTCCAAGCAAAGGTTGCATCTGTAGTATGAATATTTGTTGTATATGTTATGGTTATATAAATATTCCATGATACACTTCTACATTTTGATTGCTTGCTATATAATTGAAATCCACTGTAAGCTAAGCAGGTATAGTTTTAGTATACTATACTTGAGTTTTGAGTGGCTTTGATGAAAATGCTGTTCTTTATTGACTGCACTAATATTTATCTGGCATGCATGTGAACCATCACTAATCTTTTTGTCTAGAATCATTGCACAAAGTCAATGGTCGAACGCTGTTCATTCGGACACCATGACTAATAGGGGCTTGTGTTATCTTTGTTTAGAAGTATGACTGTTAGTGGTAATCTTATTTCAAAGGTTTGAATGATAGAAAGTAATTTGTATATCTAATTGAGTCAATAAGTTTAAGCCATATTAAGTCTAGTGTTGCAAATATATCTGCTTTCTCTCGATTTTTCCAGTTTGTCTTGAGTTTTACTGGTTGAATATATCTGATTTCTCTTGATGTTTCCAATTTGTATTGAGTTTTTCTGGTTGCCAATTTTCCCTATATTTTCATTTCTTCTTGCCAATAATTTCAGATAATTTATGATATTATCCCTGATATTCCCGATAAATTTTTTTACAGACCCTCGGTGATATATTGCTTGAAACAATGTTTGCAACATTGATATTAATCTACTTGTTGAAAGAAAATGGATACAAGTTATGTATAGATAGTTGTTAAATATTGTATTTTTGCTACGGAAGAGCTTCCCAACACCAATGTCAAAAGTGATTTAAAATATTGAACATAAACATCTCTAGTGTCTTAAAGGCCTTTTTACAGTGAATTGAAACTATATTCTATACCTCTATTTGGTCATCATATTTAGATAATTGGCTATAATCAATGGATCTAACTTGGATTAACCAATTTGAAAACTTAAAATAGTGATTGGTGCTTTTGTGCAACTCTTTGTTATGCTATTTTGCTTTAATACAAGTTGAGAATTTATGAAAAGGCTTGTTGCATTCCTATTATTCCTTGATATTGTTTCCCCAAGGCATGATCTAGGTAGTGAAGGCAGGGAACTTCCAAAAGCATGCCTATTTTTCCACGATTTTGCTTTGTTAATCATTCCACACTTATTGAGGTTTCTCATATAACATTGTTTATTTCCATTTCTATCTTTAAACTCGATCAGTTTTTCTTCCAACTTCCAACCTCGTTTTTAGAGAAAAAACAAGCATGCTAGGTAGCTTTATGTTCCCCTTTGCAATAACCCCTACAAGATGGAAAATGCCATTGTAAGTTTTCTTAATTTGGGTTCACAAGGTTTTTTTGTTGTAATAAACACTAGTCCATTTCCTTTCTTTGAAGTTTGGTGGTCTTTTTTTTTAATCATGGCCCTTTAGTGTAACCATGGGGGAGCCATTTGTTAGATATTGTATGTTTATGGAATTTTTACTTTATCTAATGATATCAAATTTATGTACTAAAGTAATAATGTCATAAAGTGGTAATAAGTCATATGTAATAAAAGACACTTATGCTAATGTAATTATGAAGTTAGGTAAATTAGGTGAGCAATTCCTAACGAGAATAACAAAACTTGTTAAAAATATATACAACACCACTTTATTTAACTTGGTGAGCAATATTAACAATACGTCTCTTGTTAATATCAAAATATTAAAATAAGATTTAAGTTAATAATTTCATAATTTCATTATTAATTTAATCAAAAATTTAAAATTCATTCATTAAGCTTGCCACTATGGTTGTTGTGATAGTAAGTGTGATCATTTTCTAGTGTTTAGTTCACTAAACACCACCACCTTTGGCTCTCGTAATTCAGTTTAGTTTGGGCATGGAGTTTGTGGTGGCAGGAGTGTTTTGGGACAGGAAGCAATGAACAACGACAAGTACCCCAACTTGTACTACCTACACATCCAATTGATATTCCTATGTGGAAGTATGTGACCAAGATTGGGAAGGAGAAGAACAATGGTGGCACCTACTTTTGGAATTGCAACAAATGCAATTTTTTTTTATAGGTTCATACATGAAGGTTAAGGTCCATTTTCTTTGGCTTAAGATGATAACGATGTTCATCACTGCGAAAGTATTACTCAAAAGGACGTGGACAACTTTTAGGCAGAGCAAGTTGCTACAAATTTAGCAAAGGCAGAAAGGGGGAGTTTCAGGCAGCAACCATTTACAAACGAACAACTGAAGTTCCCTTAATTGTTGAAGAAGTTGCAAGAGACAAAACCTTGGAACCTTGGCCAAAATGTTTGACATGGGAGGGAGGGATGAGACGACTAGCAGGGTTGCAAGTGACATACTTGCATGTGGATTGCCCTTCAATGTAGTGCAGTCTCTTTATTGCCAAGTGATGCTTAGGGTAGTTAATGAGGCCCCTAAGGGCTACAAGGGGCCAAACTTTGAGAAAGTGTGCACTACTCTTCTTCAAAAGGAGAATTTGATTGTGGAGAAAGTGTTGGAATTGTTTTGTTTTAGTTGGAGTGGTAATGGTATTGGTATTATCTTTGATGGTTGGACGGATAGGGCTAATAGGCCATTGGTAAACATTATTGTAATATCTCCTTCATGCCCATACTTCTTGAGGACAATAGATGCCTCAGGGGATGAAAAGATAGTTGAATGGATTGCTGAAAATGTTTCAGAAGCAATCAAAATCGTGGGCTCTTCAAATGTTGCGCAAGTCATCAATGATCATAGATAATGCATGTTCATGCAAGGCAGTTGGTGCTATTTTTGAGGGATTGTATGGCCATATTTTTTGGACTTGTGTGGTGCATAGTTTAATTCTTGCTTTTAAATTCATTGTTGTTGAAGTTGAATGGATGAAAAAACTATGTGAAGAAGCAAGAGAAGTTCAGACTTTTATCACTAACCACCAACATGCATAAGCTATTTACAAGAATTTTGCTAGACTCCAACTTTTGAGAGTTGGAGAAACTAGATTTGCATCACATTATATAATGCTTAGGCAGTTAGTAGACATGAGGCAAGGTTTGCCCTCCATGGTTGTTAATCCATGATGGCAAACATGGAAACAAAGCAACATTGAAAAAAGCAATGTGTGTTAGAGGTATAGTTCTTGATGAGGCTTGGTGGGTTCAAGTTGAGCTCTTCACTTCCAACTTTCCATAATGGAGACACTTGTTGATTTGTTGGAGCTTTGTGATTTTGATGTGCTTATGCTGGCTAACATCTTATTAGGCAACTGACAATATGTTGGAAAGAATTCAATTACTTCTTGAAGAGATGGACCCTCTCTTGTTTAGTACGATAAAGGACATAATCATTAATATGTGGAACGAATACAATACCTCTATACATGCTTTAGCCTATGCCTTAAATCCAAAGTACTATAATGAGCCATACTTGGCTAAATTTGGGGGTAGGAGGTGTTGAATTTTCAGCATTAGCATAAACTTTCAAAATTTGCAAATAAACATAAATAGATCAGCAGTGCAGTAAAAACACATTCATCACACCAGCCCACATGGACACAATATTTTTCTCTGGGGAAACCTTGAAAGGACAAAAACCCCAAAAGCATTAATAGCTCATCTCGTAAATGAGATGGCATAAGAAATTCTTCAAAAAGTTCCTCAAATCTAGATCTGGATTTTGACCACAGTAACTGTAAAATTCATCAGTAAAAATCAGATTGATAATTTTACCCACAATTTAGAAAATTACCAATTTAGGGCTTTTTCAAAAAAACTGAGATTTTCTCTCTCTTGCTCGAAAATATTAGTGCTGAAAACTGCCCGAAAATATCAGATGCTGAAAACTGCCCGAAAATATCAGATTGTCTGAAAACTGCCCGAAAATATCAGATTGTCTGAAAACTGTCCGAAAATATTAGACTGTTTGAAAATTGTCCAAAAATATCAGATTGTCTGAAAACTTCCCGGAAATATCAGACTGTCTGAAAACTGCCCGAAAATATTAGACTGCTGAAAACTGCCCAAAAATATCAGCCTACTGAAAACTGCCCGAAAATATCAGACTGTTGAAAACTGCGTGAAAATATTAGACTGCTGAAAACTGCCAAAAAAATGGAATGTTGAAGATAGCTGTGCAAAAATGCTGAAGATGGACTTTGTTGATAAAACCCTAGCTGAGGGTTTGAACATAAGATAGTCTTCTTCACCTGTAAGAGCAAAAGTGTGTAAAAAATGAGAAGGCTTGATCTTCTTTTATAGCCGTTGTTCACCTGTAAGTGGACAAGATTAGGAAAAATAAAAATAATAATATTTTTATTCTTTTCCTAATTTCACTTTCACTTTTACCAAAAAAGGTACTTTTATTTTTTCCTTTGACTTTTATAAGAAGTCCTTTAATTTTGTTTTCCACCTGTGGTCCTTTAGGAAAGATAAAAATAATAATATTTTTATTCTTTTCCTAATTCCACTTTCACTTTTACCAAAAAGGTACTTTTATTTTTTTCTTTGACTTTTGACTTTGGCCTTTTACCAAGTGCCCATGTGGTCATTACATGTGGTACTTTTTTATTTCAAAAGTACATCATCATAAACCAAGAGAGTTATTAATGCTTTTATCTCACACATTGTGTGACACCTAGATCTGGTACTAGGGTAACTTAACCAAGGTTAGCTAATCCTTGGAGAAGCACACCAAGCCCATAGATCAAGGGTCAAAGTGCTACACAAATGCCCAGACCCAGTCTAGGGCTTACAGTGTCTTCATTCTCCCAAAGAATGACTACTCAGAACTAAGCTGAGTCTACCAGTCCCAGACTGGTCTACATCGTGGTCCCGAACCAGATGTCTACTCAACACAAGGTTGAGTCTACCCAAGGCAGATCTGGGTTTATTTATATCATGGTTCCAGACCAGATATCTACCATTCAACAGAATGGTCACTCAACACTGGGTTGAGTCTTCACTGTGGTCTCGGACTAGGTGGTCCCATGCTCCGAAGAGAAGGGCTCTCGATGCTGCTCAAAAAATCAACACTCCCTCTCAGCGAGAGAGGCATTCTCTGCCATACCAAGCTTGTCACGAAAGTACACGAACTTTGATGCTGTCAGAGGCTTGGTCAAGATATCTGCAATCTGTTCATCTGTATGAATGTACTGCAACTTCAGAGCACCTCTCTACACTAGGTCTCTGATGAAATGATACCTCATTTCAATGTGTTTCGATCTGTCATGAAACACTGGATTCTCTGAAAGCTTTGTGCAACTTTGATTATCGCAATGGATGATCGTTGAGTCAAGCTTTCCCTCGAACATATTAGATAACAACTTTCTGAGCCAAACTGCTTCCTTGCAGGCATCGCTTGCAGCAATATACTCTGCCTCAGCTGTACTCTGAGCAATGGAACCCTGCTTCCTGCTGGACCAAGAGATCATTGCTGATCCTATACTGAAGCAATAACCAAAGGCACTTTTCCGGTCAACTACACTGTTAGCCCAATCTGAATATGAAAATCCAGATAACAATACTCCACTGCTGGAAGTATATCTGAGCTCATAAGTGATAGTCCCTCGCACATATCTGAGTACATGTTTGGCGGCTACCAAGTGTATGTGCTTCGGATCTGACATAAACTGACTCAATGCATTCATTGTGTAGCAGATGTCTGGTCTTGTATGCACGAGATACATCAGGGAACCAATGAGCTGTCTGTATAGAGTAGAGTCCACATTCTGTGAACTAGAGGCCTAGTCTTGAAACTTTGTCAAGTTGGTAGTCATTGGTACGCTCATGGACTTGCAGTCCTGCATCCCAAATCTCTGTAAGATATCCACTGCATACTTTCCTTGTGTTAGGAAGATCTCACCTGGCTTTTGCCAGACTTCTAAGCCAAGGAAGTAATGCATCAATCCGAGATCTTTCATCTCGAATTCAGAGGTAAGCTCTCTCTTACACTAGTCTATCAACTGTTCATCACTTGTAAGAAACAAGTCATCTACATATAGACCAAGTATCAAGGCATGATTATGAACAACTTTAAAGTACAAGTTAGAATCAACTGTACTTTTGGAGAACCCCAAGCTATGGAGAAATCCATCCATCTTGGCATACCAGACTCTCGGAGCCTGTTTTAGTCCATACAAGGCTTTCTTCAGTTTACATACATGGGTCTTCTTCCCAAGAGTAACAAAGCCTTCAGGTTGTTCAATATAAACCTCTTCCTCAATCTTACCATTGAGAAAGGCTGTCTTTACATTCATCTGATGTAACTTCCATCCAAATATTGCAGCAAGTGAGATGATGGTTTTGATGGTAGTGTACCTGGCAATAGGTGCAAATGTCTCGTCATAGTCAATGCCTTCTTTCTGAGTGAAGCCACGATCTATCAATCTGGCTTTATACTTCTCCACATTGCCATCTGCAGCATGCTTGATCTTATAAAGCCATCCGGAAGTCACTACTGACTTTCCTGTAGGTCTGGGAACAACTTTCCAAACATCATTCTTCATGATTTACTTATACTCTTCAATCATGGCATCAACCCATACCTGTTTACTTGTTGCTTCTCCGTACGATGAAGGTTCTGAATTGATAAGCTGACTCATAAGATCGAAGTACTTTTGTGGTCTTATGCTTTCTCTGAAAGTCCTTGGAGGAGCTTTATGCTTCTTGGCTTCTTGTACCGTTTCTTGGTACCAAGCAGGTCTCCTTTTGGTAGGAGGAACTTCAAGTAGTTCTTCTAGTGGAGTTTCAACGTTTTTAGGAACATCTGGAGTTTGATCATCAAACTCTTCCTCCCTCTCAATTTCTGAATCTTGGAAACTCAAGTGGAGCATCTGCATCTTCCGGTGAAAGCTCTAGTGTTTTACGAAACACCGCTTCCTCATGGAAGATCACATCTTTGCCGACCTCAATGTACCTCTGTCCAGGTATATATACTCGATAAGCCTTCGAGCAATCACTGTACCCAACAAATAAGCCTTTCTTACCGAAAGGCTCTAGCTTGGCCCTTTTTTCTTTTGGCACATGAACATACACAGGAGTGCCAAATATCCTCATGTGATCAACTGCAGGTTTCTTCCTGGTGAAGACTTCTTCTGGAGTCTTCTCACCCAAGATAGCATGAGGGATTCTGTTCTGGATGTACACTGCAATTCCAGTAGCTTCGACCCATAAAGACAAAGGAAGATCTAGATCAGTGATCATGGCTTTAGCAGCCTCACAGATCGTTCTATTCTTCCTTTCTGCAACCCCATTCTGTTGGGGGTTGTAAGGCACTGTTAGCTCTTTCTTGATTCCTGCTTCTCGACAAAAATCATCAAACTCATTAGATTCATACTCACTTCCGTTATCTGATCTCAAGATACGGATGTGCCTGCCAGTCTAATTTTCAATTAGTGTTTGAACTTGTCAAAGGTTTCACTCTTGGCCTTGAGGAAGTAAATCCAAGACTTTCGAGAGTAGTCATCAATAAACAAGACATAATATAAACACCCACTCAAGGAGGGTGACGACATGGGCCCACAAATGTCAGAATGAATCAAATCCAAAATGCCTTTAGATCTACTCTTGCTTCTGGGAAAGGATTTCTTAGTGTTCTTACCTAGAGCACATCCTTTGCAAATTCCTTCATGCTTTGGAGAAACTCTTGGCATACCTGTGACCATCTTTTGCAATCCTGGGAGAGCTGTGTAGTGAAGGTGTCCAAACCTTCTATGCCAAAGTTCACAAGGATCAACTGTGTGATGTACCAAAGCATGAGTGGAAACTTTGGAGGCCTTGTAGAGGTCTCCCTCTCGAACCCCAATCTGAACTGTTGAGTCTAGATCTGTGTCTTTTGCCCATAAAAAAGACCTTTTTGTCCATAAAGAGGACTCTGTGGCCCTTGTCTTCTAAACCAGCAACAGATAAAAGATTCTTCTTTAACCAAGGAACATAAAGAATATCATCAATATGAAGAACCGTACCTGAGTCAAGTTGAAGTGAAGTTGAGCCAACTCCTTCAATCTTGTAAGTGGAGTCATCTCCAAGTTCTACCTGAGTGGTGAACTTCTTCTTTCTATAATTGGTAAGGGTACCACGGTTACCTATCATGTGCTTGGAGGCACCGTTGTCCACCAACCAAGAAGTGGAGCAAGCTGAGAAAGAACCAATTAGAGCAAGAATCAAATAGCACTCTCTTCTAGGCTCATCAGTTTTATTAGCCTTGGTTTTCTTCTTCTTCTTTGGTTCTTCATCTTTTTCTTCCTCTGCTTCTGCAGTAGATGCTTGAAACCTTCTCTTGGGTTTCTTCTTGTTCTGCCTGCAGTTTCTAGCATAATGTCCAAACTTGTGACAAGTATAACATTCAATCTTGGACATGTCAGAAAACTTACCCTGAGGTTTCTTACCCTTCTTCTGTTGAGGGAAAGGCTTCTTGAACTTCTTGGTATTTGCTGCAAGTGCAAGGTTATCCTGTTTGATTACCTTGTCAGTGTTCCTTGCTTTTTCTTGTATGCTATCATGCCAAAGCCTTTCAAAGGTTGGCTGATTTTCTCGTCCACAAACGGATGCCATGAAGGTTTCCCAAGAGCTTGGGAGACCATCAACCACTGTTTGTACAAGATCATAATCATCAACAGTAACACCAATAGCAAGGAGTTGATCTCTTACTTGTTTGATCTTGGTGAAGAAGGAACCAACACTTCCATCTTTGTTCAGCTTCAAAGTTCGTAGCCTCTTCTTCAAGACTCTCTTTTGATTGGGAGCCTTCTTTTCATAGAGGTTTACCAATGTATCATAGCATTCTTTAGCAGTCTTCAAGGATGTGATGTTAGGCATTAATTCTTTTTTGATAGAATCATAAATAACTCTTCTAGCCTTACCTTGCTTCCTCTTGTAGGCAAGCCTACCAGCATTTGTAGTTGGCTCTTTTGTGACATTAAGAACAATGTTATCCAACTCATTCTCATCAAGAATGGCTGTCAACCTGGCCTTCTAGGAATTGAAGTTTGCTGAACCAGAGAGCTTCTCTTCTGGTTTGAAACCAACGGTAGTCATCTCTGTCACTTATCCAAATGTTAGATCTGCAAATCTTATTCCAAGATCTAGTGAGAAACAACAACAGTATCCCTTTACTGTGTTTTCACATGCTAAGCTCTGATACCATATTGAATTTTTAGCATTAGCATAAACTCAAAAAATTTGCAGATAAACATAAATAGATCAGCAGTGCAGTAAAAACACATTCATCACATCAACACACATGGACACAATAGTTTTCACTGGGGAAATCTTCAAAGGACAAAAACCCCAAAAGCATTAATAGCTCATCTCGTAAATGAGATGGCTTAAGAAATTCTTCAAAAAGTTCCTCAAATCTAGATCTAGATTTTGACCACAGTAACTGTAAAATTCATCAGTAAAAATCAGACTGATAATTTTACCCACAATATAGAAAATTACCAATTTAGGGCTTTCTTAGAAAAACTGAGATTTTCTCTCTCTTGCCCGAAAATATTAGACTGCTGAAAATTGCCCAAAAATACCAGATTGCTGAAAATTGCCCGAAAATATCAGCCTGCTGAATACTGCCCGAAAATATCAGCCTGCTGAAAACTGCTTGAAGATATCAGATTGTCTGAAAACTGCCCAAAAATATGAGTTTGCTGAAAATTGCTCGAAAATATTAGACTGCTGAAAACTGCTTGAAAATATCAGACTGCTGAAAACTGCCTGAAAATATCAGACTGCTAAAATTGCCTGAAAATATCAGACTGCCGAAAACTGAGTGAAAATATTAGACTGCTGAAAACTGCTCAAAAAATGGAATGCTGAAGATAGCTGTGCAAAAATGCTGAAGATGGACTTTGTTGACAAAACCCTAGTTGAGGGTTTGAACATAAGATAGTCTTCTTCACTTGTGAGAGCAAAAGTGTGTGTGAAAAATGAGTAGGCTTGATCTTCTTTTATAGCCTTTGTTCATGTGTAAGTGGACAAGATTAGAAAGAATAAAAATAATAATATTTTTGTTCTTTTCCTAATTTCACTTTCACTTTTACCAAAAAAGGTACCTTTATTTTTTCCTTTGACTTTTATAAGAAGTCCTTTAATTAGGAAAAATAAAAATAATAATATTTTTATTCTTTTCCTAATTTCACTTTCACTTTTACCAAAAAGGTACTTTTATTTTTTCTTTTGACTTTTATAAGAAGTCTTTTAATTTGTTTTCCACCTGTGGTCCTTTTAGGTGGTCAAGATTAGGAAAGATAAAAATAATAATATTATTATTCTTTTCTTAATTTCACTTTCACTTTTACCAAAAATGTACTTTTATTTTATTTTTTGACTTTTGACTTTGGCCTTTTACCAAGTGCCCTTGTGGTCATTACCTGTGGTACTCTTTTATTTCAAAAGTACATCATCATAAACCAAGAGAGTTATTAATGCTTTTATCTCACACACTGTGTGGCACCTAGATTTGGTACTAGGGTAACTTAACCAAGGGTATCTAATCCTTGGAGAAGCACACCAAGCCCATAGATCAAGGGTCAAAGTGCCAGACACATGCCTAGACCCAGTCTAGGGCTTATAGTGTCTTCATTCTTCCAGAGAATGACTACTCAGAACTAAGCTGAGTCTACTAGTCTCAGACTAGTCTACATCGTGGTCCCGAACCAGATGTCTACTCAACACAAGGTTGAGTCTACCCAGGGTAGATCTGGGTTTATATCATGGTCCCAGACTATATATCTACCATTCAACAGAATGGTCACTCAACACTGGGTTGAGTCTTCAACGTGGTCCCAGACCAGGTGGTCCCATTCTTCGAAGAGAAGGGCTCCCGAGAAATTGAAACACTTATGGTTTCATTTATTCGGTCAAGAGAAATAAACTTCAATCAGCAAAAGCATAAGATCTTGTGTACATTCACTCAAATCTTTGCCTCATCTCTTGATCAAAGCTAGATTATGATGATGGTCCTTCGAAGCTATGGGATGTGAATCTTGAGGATGCAAAATTGGATCATTGATGACTAACCTCTCTTTGGTTAGTTCTTTTATAGATCGTTTTGGTGTTGGGGATTTGGATGATGCATCAATGCCTCAATCTAGATCGGTTGTAGGAGGGTCTTTTGCCTTTATTGTTGGTGG
The DNA here is from genome assembly GCA_001517045.1 of Pseudotsuga menziesii. NCBI lineage: Eukaryota > Viridiplantae > Streptophyta > Pinopsida > Pinales > Pinaceae > Pseudotsuga > Pseudotsuga menziesii. The sequence goes on from LPNX011171755.1 coordinate 57,810, forward strand.
ACACAGTGGTAACTTTGTTGCTTCTTCTTCTCATGTTGCTTCATATCATTAGTCAAAGGAGTTAGGTGTTATTCCATTGGAGGATGTGGAGGGTGATCCTTATTGATAAGATTAGTCTATCTTGCTCCAAATTTTCTTCTTTACAGTTTTTCATCTTAGACTTGTGGAGCTTTTCAAATATTATGGTGCTCAAACTCCAGAGTTATAAACCCTTTCATCTAGAGTTCTTTCACAGGTTTGTAGCATTTTAGCAGTAGAGAGAAATTGATACACTTATGGTTTCATTCATTCGGTCAAGAGAAATAAACTTCATAAGATATTATGGTGCTCAATCTCCAGAGTTACAAACCCTTTCATCTAGAGTTCTTTCATAGGTTTGTAGCATTTCAGTAGCAGAGAGAAATTGAAACACTTATGGTTTCATTCATTTGGTTAAGAGAAATAAACTTCAATCAACAAAGGCATAAGATCTTGTGTACATTCACTTGAATCTTTGGCTCATCTCTCGATTAAAGCTAGATTATGATGATGGTCCTCCGAAGCTTATGGTATGTGAATCCCGAGGATGCAAAATTGGATCATTGATGACTAACCTCTCTTTGGTTAGTTCTTCTATAGATCCTTTTGGTGTTGGGGATTTGGATGATGCGTCGATGCCTCTATCTAGATCGACTGTAGGAGGGTCTTTTGCCTTTATTGTTGGTGGACACAGTGGTAACTTTGTTGCTTCTTCTTCTCATGTTGCTTCATATCATTAGTCAAAGGAGTTAGGTGTTGTTCCATTGGAGGATGTGGAGGGTGATCCCTATTGATAAGATTAGTCTATCTTGCTCCAAATTTTCTTCTTTACAGTTTTCCATCTTAGACTTGTGGAGCTTTTCAAATATTATGGTGCTCAAACTTCAGAGTTATAAACCCTTTCATCTAGAGTTCTTTCACAGGTTTGTAGCATTTCAGCAACAACGAGAAATTGAAACACTTATGATTTCATTCATTCGGTCAAGAGAAATAAACTTCATAAGATATTATGGTGCTCAAACTTCAGAGTTACAAGCCCTTTCATCTAGAGTTCTTTCACAGGTTTGTAGCGTTTCAGCAGCAGAGAGAAATTGAAACACTTATGGTTTCATACATTCCGTTAAGAGAAATGAATTTCAATTAGCAAAGGCATAAGATGTTGTGTACGTTCACTCAAATCTTTGCCTCATCTCTCGATCAAAGCTAGATTATGATGATGGTCCTTCGAAGCTATGAGATGTGAACCCCGAGGATGCAAAATTGGATCATTGATGACTAACCTCTCTTTGGTTAGTTCTTCTATAGATCCTTTTGGTGTTGGGGATTTGGATGATGCGTCAATGCCTTGATCTAGATCGACTGTAGGAGGGTCTTTTGCCTTTATTGTTGGTGGACACAGTGGTAACTTTGTTGCTTCTTCTTCTCATGTTGCTTCATATCATTAGTGAGAGGAGTTAGGTGTTGTTCCATTGGAGGATGTGGAGGGTGATGCCTATTGATAAGATTAGTCTATCTTGCTCCAAATTTTCTTCTTTATAGTTTTTCATCTTAGACTTGTGGAGCTTTTCAAATCAGCTCAATTTTTGTTATTTTGATGATCTTTAGTCTTGAGTCTTGACTCTTTAATATTTATGATTATCATTTTTATGTTGATGCAAAAAATAGATATATATTATGATATTATGCTATTTGATGTTATGAATGAATCTGAATCCTGATGTATTGATTACTTAGTATGATTATACGATCAATATCATTTCACAATTGACATTGATGTTAGTCTTTAGATGTATGTAACATTTTACATGTATGATGTAAGATGTTAAATGTTAATGTATGAATCTTTGTAGATGTATGATGAATGATGGTTGATGTTAGAGGTATAAATCTTATGATGCATTGATGTATTTCCTGTTTGGTATTTTAGAATCCATGATGTTACATGATTCTATGAATTATTGTGTTTTGAGGTTTTATATTTTTGCTTTTATTTTTTATTAATTTCATTATAATTCAAAATTTAAGAAATACATGTTTATAAAAAATTAGGGTTAGGGTTTTGTTTCCTCGATTCCAATCTTTTGGATAAGTGAGAAATCTGCACGGAATTCTTGTCGATTTTGATCGTATCCATGATTCTTGTAACCTTGATCTTTAGAGCTATTGTTGTCAATTTTCATTGAGAGATTGTGGGAAGGGACTCCCGAGCTAGAGACAAGACATCGTGAATTTGCCGTTTTTGTAAAAAACCAAATTGTTCTTTGGAGGTTAATTCACTTATAGGATTTAGTCTCTGCACATTGAGTTTCACAATTACCTTGTATATAACACTGCAAAAGTTTTCAATTGATAGTCTTCTAAAGATGAAGATTGTTGCTTCTTTGGGACAAGGGTGATAAAGATGGAGTTGAGTGATCCCAACATTTTTTCAAAGCTTTGGGATTCCTTGACCACTTTTAAAAGATCTTCCTTGATAAAATACTAAAAATCAGAGTAGAATTTGATGGATAGACCATTGGGGTTTGGGGATTTCACCCTTTTTTAAGGAGAAGATAAGATCATATAATTTTATTAATGTCCAACAAATGACCACTAAAGTAGGTTAAGGGGATTGTTAGGTACACAATGTTGTCAATACTAAGTGGGAGCACAAAAGCGACTCCTATAAAAATAGAATACATGATGCAAAAGTAAGAGAGTGGATCTAATCTAAACCATGTGGGAGCAATTTGTAGGCTCGCGAGAGGGAAGCTCCTTAGGGAGAAGAAAGATGGATGAAAGATGTTCCAAATTGACATATCCTAGATTTGGGAAAGATGAGAAACAAGAAGTGGAGTGCATGTCTCACAATCTGAAGGATCTATCTCTCGTAGCATTCTTGGCTGGGTGGAGGAAGCGCAAGATAGAGGATTGTGTAGAGGAGGAGACAGAGAGGAAAGTGGATGACATACCGTGCTTTGCTATTTGGAGGAGGAGGCTCGTTGTCATCTGGACGATCTCTGTTGACTATTGATGTGAAATTTGGACTGGCAATGCTATTGAGGTCCCTTTGAAGTATGGACAACCCTTTGAAGCCTCATTGACTAATTGAGGCTTTGATCGCTATCCATTTGTCTCTTTGTGCCTTAAGTAGAAGGGAGCACTGTAAAAAAGGAAGTGATGAGCTGAGTGGAGGATGGTTTTTTGGGTGGCTGGATGGAATGAGAATGGGGTCGGAGAGCCTTTTACATGTAAAGGGCCAAACATCAATCTGAAGAAACTAGAGGGGGTATGGGACTCCTTGAATAGGAAATGGAACCACCCTTAGATCTCATAGTAGATAGGGTAGTAGAAAATGAAGTGTTCCTCATCCTCAATCTCTTGAAGATGGTAGAGCTAGCATATATTGTTTGATCCATCAATCTAGTGGTTGGTCTCCACTCGAGGCCTATGTGAGCCAACTCTAAACTAGCTTAGAGTGATGTAAAGAGCATGCATACAATGGCAGATGTTGTACAATGAGTCCATCTCTCATCTCCAAAAAATGCTTTGCATAGAAGGCCTTCATTGGGCATAGCCTGCCTTGAGGGTTAACCCAAGTAGTCTAGATAAACTACCTGTAAATGTCATCCTTGATGATCTAGTTTAACTCTTGTTTGATCGGGAGAAGGCTTCTAGGAGCATTCAAGGAATATCTTAATACAGGGATTTGATCTATTTGAATGCTTATGAACCCCGTAAGAGTCTAGCTTTCATGACAAGAGGAAGTAATAGAGTCTGAGGAGCAATAGGCCAAGTATGGATATTTGTCATGCCCTTTCTTTGAGCCAACAAAGAATGTGTTAAGCTCTTTTGAGACTTTTGATGATAAGTGGTTGTTCATTTCATCCAATATGGATCTAGGAATATGTTGCATGTTTTGGAGAATTTCATGGATTGAACATCCTTGGGGTTCTAAAAATAAAGATTTGAAGTATCTTACCCCTTCCATCGCCTTGTCCTTGAAAGATATTAGGGTTGTTCCTTTGGGTTTTTGAGCTTCCGGATGGTATCGATGTTTTTTCAGTGGTTAACAAAATGATGATGAAATTTGGTATTATTATCCCCATCATGAATCCAGATGGGCCGACTGTAGAGTTGCCATTCGACTTTCTCTTGAGCCAAAAGATCCTATCTTTTGTCTTCCAAAGCTGAGTACTTTAATATCTTCTAAGGAAAAAAACTCCAGAAGAGTTTCCCTCATAGAACACTTTAATCCTTGCCTCAGAATCCTTTAAAAGAGCAAGAGCTTTTTCTTTGTAATTGGCATGCCAAGTCTTCCAAATAGTCTTGACTTTTGCTAAATTGTATGCCAACTGTTGCATGTTGGATTGGGAGGTGGAAGGACGAAGAGGTTCCCAAGCTTACTTAATCTGTTTTCTATAGTCTTCCTCTAGTGACCACAAGGGGTTGAATATTAAGGGAGTAAGTGGCATCTTATCTTCTTTTCCTATGTTCAGTAGGATAGGGAGATGGTTAGAGATACCCTTGGTCTCGACCCAAGCTCTTAAAAGAAACAATCCCTTTGTTAAGTTTTTCAAGACTAGGAACTTGTCGAGGCATTTAGAGATTGCGTTATCTTTGTTTCTAAAATTCCTCTAGCTCGAAACCATTTTGATAGGTTCTAAGTCTACTACCTTGAGCTTCAAAAAAGAAATTGAAGAGGTTGTATAACGGGTCTTGTCTTGGGTGTGTTCCCTAGACTTCTTGAAGAGAAAGTGTCAGATTTTAATCCCCTTCTAAAAGCAAATAGGGACTATTTAGAGATCTCGAGGTCGCCTGGCCTTCCCAAAATTGCCTCCTCTCCTTATAAGGCCCACATACATTTAGAACTTTTACGCATACCTCCAACTTTTTCACATCCAGGTCAACACTTATGCTTGATTGTGACAAGGAGAAAAACTGCTGCTTTTAGTGAAGGGCTCCAAGCAGTTAACAGACCTCCAGACAATCCATCCAAATCTAGAGCACAAAAAGACCATCCATCCAAATCTAGAGCACAAAAAGACCATCCTTTTAACTAAGGCTCTAATGTTGCTCTAGCTTTCACTTTTGTAACCATAGTTTCTTGGATTATAATGATGTCTGGGTTATGGACTCTTCTAAGCCTTTGAGTGCTAAGACTTTTAAGGCATCCCCAACCCTTCTCATGTTAAAAGAGAGACAAATCATCGGTGGTTCCATTGTTGGGCTTTCCTTGCTCCAAGGGCTTTCTGAATTGTGGACTATTTTCCAAATTTGATCTTTAGAGCAACTTTTTGTTGATCCTTGGAAATGTTGGTCATCCTGCTGACCTTTGGCATTAACTTTGGGTCCATTGTGAGGCCTCCAAGATTGGAGCCATCATCCATCTCCTTAGACTTTGATCTAAGGTTATAGTGTGTTCTTGAGAGTTTAGAGAGGGGTTTTGCCTTCGATGGGTCTTTTTTAGAATTTAATATCCAACCTCCTAGAGGGAGCTTCGTCTTTGAGGGAACTATGCCTGATGAGGATGAGGGGGAATCCGGTTTTGCGGGTAGGCTCGACTTTGATTTCAACTCTTGAGGAGTTCCTGAAGAAAGCATGAGACCCTTGGACTAACCACTTTTTAAAGGAAGGAATTATCAAGGGGAAGAACAAGAGAGGCATCCTTATTCGTTCCATTGCCTTGTTAACATCACCTTTTGAAGAGAGCTGTTTGTCAGTATGCACGTCACCTTGAGGAAGAATGTAATAGGTCTATTCGCTAACGTCTTTTTCTTGAGTATTAGTGCAAGATACCTTTTGAATTGGTGTGGTGTTTGAGTCCACCACCTTTTATTTATCAAACCTTTTTTGGTCTCTGTTTGGGAGGAATGGTCCCATTGCAATTCACTTGTAAGCTCCCCACCTGATTACAATTAGAACACCAAAATGGGAGTTTCCCATAGTCAATCTTTTGATTTCATTTTCTTCCTCCTATTTCGAACTCTATTTCTTCTAAAGGACCTTCTCGTAAGTTCAATTCCACTTGCACCCATGCCCATTGGTTGTTGACCATTGTATCCCAGTGTCTTTCTATCTCGACAAAAACTTTGATTTCGATTTCGATTGATCTTAGAATCTTTTGACACTAAACTAATAGAGGGAGCTAAAGTAGGATTACTCGTACCTTCTGCGAATTGTGGGGTTCCTACGTAGGGTTGAAATTTAGCATCTCTTGACACTAAATTGATAGAGGGAGCTCAAGTAGGATTACCCATACCTTCTGCAAATTGTGGGGTTCTTGCGTAGGGTTGATATTTAGCATCTCTTTAACAGTAAATTGATAGAGGGAACTCAAGTAGTTTACCCATACCTTCTGCAAATTATGGGGTTCTTGCGTAGGGTTGAAATTTAGAATCTCGAAGTTTTTTTGCATTTCAATCATTTCACGAAAAGAAGCAAAGCCATCCTTTGGAGAGAATATGGAGGATTGGTTTGTGAATCATAACTCAATTGGGGGAGCCAATTCTCTTTTAACCAGAATTTAATGGATTTAGGCTTGACGATCTTCTCGCAAAATATTCCAACTAAAGCTTTAGACAAGAATTCAGGAATATCTTCTATTCTCATTTCCTTCCCTACCATCATTTTTACCTTATCCTTTTTGGCATGAATTCACTTATTCTTTCTCCTTCCCTTGCTTTCGCTCTCCTTTTCCTCGCTTTGGGTTTTGTATGCTTATTGATTAGTAGTGTCCAAGAGATCCCAAGGAAGTTTTAGTGCTTCGTTCTTCGCACCAAGGGAGAGTAAATGAAGACACTTGGTTGCACTTGCTAGATAGTATGAGCTCACTTGAAACTGACAAGCCCTCACCATATGGCTCATTCTGAACCCCTGTAGAACAAACTTAAGTTGCCAACATGGTTGCTGATGTGATTCGTCATTTGTGTAGAATATTTGCCTCGCATTTGGGCTGTCCTCGAAGTCTATTGAATCCTTTTCCATTAAAGCCTAGAGGATGCAAGCATCGACACCTGAATTATAGTCTACTGAAAGCAAAGCCGAAAAAGACCTGTAGAAGAGTTCGCATTTGAGAGCTTTGGTGAGGTGGCTCTCGACGATGAGTAACCCCTAGCTTAAACCCTAGAAAAACTACCCCTTGAAAAAATAAAAGAAGTGTAGATCCCTCGTATTTTCCAAGTGACTTCATTCATTGAGCTAGAAAGTACAATATTTTGAACTAGTCTAAATCTTGTACAATTTGGACCTTTTATGACTATCATCACTACAATTTGGTTATACAATCTTTGGTCAAATTGGAATTTGCATTTGAATGCATAAATGGATTCAACATCATCAAATACCCTTGTTACATTTGGATTGTGCAATGTCAACAATTGATATATGCAATTCCAATTTTCAACAACTCTTTTGAATTTTAGACGTATTTCAAGCAAAAATGATCGGAAAAATTTGATCATAAGAGGTCCATGTCATAGCATGTTTAGACTACTAACAATATTTGTGGATATCTGCATATTATATTATACTAAGATGAAAAATCTCTGAAGTGTTCTCCATTATAGGACTTAGAGAGGAATGCCCTTTGCATAGATTGTATGGGTCATTAACCTATTTTACGATCCAACATAGAATAACATGCCATTGCATCGAGGGTAGCGAGGTGCTTTACAAGCTAGAATGGGGGAGATGTTGTCACATACTGTATCATAACGTGACTTAATGTAATGTAATGTTTCATTGCATAAAGTAATGTAATGTAATGTTACGTAAACATTATAAAAAATAAGTAGTTATTAAAAAATTCATGTTGACTCATAAAACAAAAAATAAAAAACAAATGAAAAGTATTTAAAAAATCCATGCTGTCGTTTAAAATAAAAAAGTAAAACCATCATAGATTCATCTTAAACCCCTATCTGTCAAGCATTGAGAAGGATCAAATTTTTTGAGGGGTAAATTTCTTCTGAATGTGTTAAAAATATTTATAAAAAATTTACACCTCAAGAAATTGGATCTCTCGATGCTTAATAGATTCGGGTTTAAGATGGTTCTATGCTGATTTTATATAATTGATGTTTGTGATATATGATGTTTGAGGATATTAATATGTTTTGGTTGAAGTTTAGGACTCCTTTGCATAATATCATAAAAAAGTGTGTCGTATTCTCCATGCATTAAGGTCTAAATCATAATTGAATTCTATCTCCCTTTTTACGGACTGGACTTGAATTGTCTTGTTTGTGTTGTTTAGTGCCTTTAATTTGTTGTGTCATCTACATGATAAATCAAGCAAATTTAATCCTTCAACATTAAATTAGTTTCAATTTTATGAAGAGTAGAAGACAAATCCAAAAGCTTCATCTTGTAGAAGCTTCATTTATTAGTTTTCATTACTCCTTTTAGTCTTCGAGATGGAATGTTGTAATTGTTTAAGACTCCTAAATTATGATTTCCATTAGTGTTGAGTTTAATCTATGAATGCCAATTTAAAAATTACAGTTCAAGGGATAATTTAGAATTTGCAATATAAAACTTCAAATGGCTCTTTTTCTACATTTTACTTTTGAAGTTATCTGCTTTTTTTTCAAGAAAAACCTTGCAAGAATACCCAAGGGTGATTTCTATGACATTTTTAATGGTATCCCTAGTAAACATGTCATTGTAGACTATTGCTTCTCACCCATGGGGATTTCAACCAAGCACTTGCTTACATGGAACTAGCCAAATGCCCAATAACATTGTCTACAACTGGTTGAGCTAACCCCTTGGGCTTGTTTAAGGGGTCTTATTTACACGTTTATAAATTTGATGTTAATATTTAACTTTCATAACCTTTTTGGATCCTTTCATTAATTATAACGTTTAGTCTTTAGTTCTTTGAAAGTGAAATGTTGATATTTTTTTGATATTTTAAATGCTTTTTATGTCCAATTTGTGAGTTGTTTCCTTTCATAATCAACAACGTATTGTTAATTGATACTTTCTTTATAAGATTGATTCAAAATGTATTCTATCTAATGGTGTATATGTATTGTTGTGTTTATTGCATGAAGAGTTCTTGAAGAATGCATTTTTTGAGGTGAAGAAAAAATTCGAAACGGCTTTAGGGATTTTACGGAAGGAAAAGATCACCATTGATCCCGATGATCCAAAAGCAGTGTCCCACTATGCACAGGTCATGAAGACTGTGAGAGAAAAGTAAGTTTCCATAAATTTCTTTGTCATGGTTTGGTGTAGTAATTTGAAATAAGGCTATTGCATAAAATGTCTTGGTGCCTTTTTCCATGAATTGATGTTTGGAATAAACTAAATGATTTAATCTATGTGCTTTCTCTAAACTTATGTTCGAGCTACCGCATTCACTAACTATACTGTACTCCACCTTGTCAAGTTTTCTATTTTATTATTTATTCTGTACTTTTTTATTTTGCTAAGTATTTTCATTTGATTTATGTGCACGTTGCATTTTCTCTTCACATAATAGGGCATGGTTCTTTCATATTGTTAAGTAAGGCTTAGTTGATGAAATGTTGATACATAATGTAACATGCACTTTTATGTTTATTTTATTAGAATCTTTGTTTAAGATGATACATTTTGTTGTTTAAATTTTAATGGATTATGGGCAATGTTAAATCAACCATAAGATCCTTTACTCATTGTTATTGAGTCTTGAAGCAATCCTTTATCTATGGGATCTTATGTTTGGGTGGGTAAGAACTAAAATATTTGGTAGAGCATAACATGCCTTCAAACCTTATGTCAAAGTGACCTTCAAATCACCCTTTTTAGGTCAATCAAACCTTCTTTACCTCATGCTTCTTAGGGATTTTAATATGCCATGTTACATTCTAGATTCCCTAGATGTGCATGGTGGATGGAACACCATTAGCGATTCTGACTCCTGTATCTGTAGTTGAGATTCACAATTTCTTCATTTTTAATAATTCCTCTAGGTGGTGGGAATCCTATAATCTCAATGCACATGTTGAGCATAATCCAACCAACCATTTTGGATTATACAAAATCCAAACTTTTGTAACCTTGAAGAACTCACTATTAAGGTGGCCTCATGAGAACCTTTATAAAGTAAAGGGAGAAATGGTTGGAGAGAAAGACAAATATGTGGGATCTGTTTCTTGATAATATGGGTTTTGCGTCAACAATGTTTAGTTGGCATTAGCCAACTTGGATCTCAATGAATTGGTGGTAGAGTTGTTCACTTCTGATAATGGTGCTCCTCTTGAGGGGTCATTTTCACTTGTGTATGTAGATCTCATATTGGATAGTATAGCAAGAGGAGGAGGATGGAGGAGAGTGGTGGTAATGGTGATGATTTTGATGGTTGACATGGAGTAGGGCTACTGATACGGATGAGTTAAGACATTCTTTCATCTACGGTTCTAGTGTATAGATTCTACCTTATTTTATAGTTGCCATTGGCTTTTCCACCTATGGTACCTTCTATGAATGACTCAGTATCTATATAATACATTTTTGTTTTGATTACATCAAATGACCTAATGAGAAAATTGTAGTTTATGGTTCAAGTTCTAAGTTTTAAACTTTTATTTTATGACATGATTGAATATTCTAATTTCTTGTGTGTTTGATCTTTAAGTCTATATATAAATATTATTTTTTAAATAAATATATAAAACTATGTTCTTGTGTCTTGTTTTCGAGGTCATTGTGTTTCGTGTTGGATACTTGTATTTTTGGTGTACTCTATGTGTTGTGTCCTTGTGTCAGGTGACCTAGGTTACAAATGTGTAACAAAATTAGCGTTGTGATATTGCAAAAGAAGAAAAAGGTCTTTGCACAATTTTATAGTCCAATAGCAAAGCTGCAAACACTCACAAATATTGTTGAAGACTATAACAGATTATGGCATAAAAGATATGGCTATCTTGATATTTTTTGTATATTTATCTGATTTAATCTTAAATTTGGACTAGTCGAAATTTCTAGCAAAAGTATAAGGGAAATTAACAGTTTTGTAGCATGCTCAAAGGTAAAGCAGTAATGAGAATTTTGTGAAGGAAATAACTAGATAAGTAAAGCAACATCTAGAGTGCTGCACATTGTGGTTTGATGAACACATAATTCATTGCATGATCCAACTATGCCGGGATTTATTTTGATGATCTCACATGGAAAATACAGGTTTATTTAGACAAAAAGTCGTAAGTTTTGAAGTGTTTAAACCAATGTTACAAATATAGTGTTGGCGAATGTATTGCCGAGGGTCCAAAAAGAAATTATCGGATTTATCGTCAAAAATGTCAGCAAACATCGGCAAAATATCGGCAACTTAAAAAAAAATACAAAAATATTTCATAATTCATTATAAATTTATAAAAACATATATATATGATATTATAATGCTTAATATGGGCATATGTTCACCTATATTACACATTTAGTATATTATATACATATGCATTTGCATGTCCATATGCCCACATGCCCATATACACGATATTATAAAATATTATATACGGTGAACATGCCCATATGCCCATATTATAATTTATAACATATTAACAAAAACATATGCATTTACGTGTCCATAATACATATTTAATATTTAAAATAAAAAAATCAAACAAAAATTAGGAAATCCTTCCTATATTCAATAATTATAATTAAAAAAAATAAATCAAATAATGTTTAATCTGCGGATTCACAACTCTGTTTGCCAGACCCCGACTACATTCACGTCGCACGAATCCTATGTCCGGCTTCCCAACTACCATATGGTCGTATGCAATGCAGCAATAATTAAAGTTTAAACCAAACGGCAGGTTACAACAATCGAATAGAAAGAACGGATCCCGATTCTCCTGTTTCGCTTGCCACTACTTGGGCATATATTTCGCAGTGTAAATTCAGTATTCATTTTGCAATAAAACATGGTTTGAAACAACCACATTGGATAAACAAACAGATGTGCTCTCCTCCCCACTAAATAAACAAACAAAAACCCTTTTCGGACAGCGATGTTCACATATCGACTTGCGATTTTTCAGAAAAAAACGCAAAAAAAATCGCGATTTTATGTTATAAAAAATTGCCATAATATTGCGGTGATGTTTGGTGATATTATCGCCGAGGAGTTCAACTCGCAATATATCGCGATGTCGGCGAGAAATCGCCGATATTTGTAACACTGGTTTAAACATAAAAAAGATTGAGAATCAATGTGAAAAACAATTTAGGATTTTGTGGACGTATAATAAAGGTGAATTTGTCTTCAAAGAATTTTAAAGTTATTTTAAAGCTCATGGAATACAACAATTCAAAACAACATATGGACTGTATAAAAATGGGGTCGTAGAAAGAAATGGCAAATAGATCATAGAGGTTGCCAAGAACATGATGCATGCCAGAGTAGAGGGGTATTCTTTATGATCAAAAGGTGTTAGAGTTGTGACACATTGAACCTTAGTATTGTTACCTCTCATATTGTTTGAGGATAACATCTGCAATTTTCATGACATGGAAAGTTATTTAGGATGGGATATATGGAGCATTGTAGTGGGTGCCCACCATCTTGAACATCCTTCCCATGATGACATCTTTGTTCACATTCATATATTTGATGGGATGGTCTAATTTTGGGTTGTAGGTGAATTCACTTCTCCTTGTTGGATGATCATGCTTGATGGATTTTGGTGTGGTGCTCCTTCACATATTACATGATCTAGTCCTTGCATTGATGTTGCGTGATGAGATATGGTTCGATTGGATCCTTGCCCTAGTGATTGTTATTAATTGATTAATGGTAACATGACTTGTTTCTAGTAGGTGAAGGTATATTGGAGTTGAGCACTGTTCGTCATTGTCACTTGCAAGGTTGACTTGGCCCTTTCAAATGGCTATCTTTTGGCATGAGTTAATGTGGTTTTGACCTTTGTATGAGAGAACCCTTGTTCATGTGAGCAAGCATATTTGGTACGGTAATGGCATACTTGGCACATTTACACTTCTGAAGAGAGCATTACACCTTGGGCCTTGTTTTATGATGATGTAGCCATTCAAGGGGTTACACATGGAGATAGATGATGATTCAAATTGTGGAACACCCTAGCATTCGTGGAGTGTTTGTATACTAATGTGACATCCTAGCATCATTGACATGTGAATTCAAGGGAGTGCTCTTCATATGCACTCTTCCTTAGATGGATCTAGCCCTTTCAAAAGCTAGTTGGCATGTTGCAGACTTGGAGTTCTATTACATGGACATTCCACATTGGATGGAGATTCTTGGCATATGCGTTGACTATTGATGAGTGCTTCTTTCTTTTCCCGTAGAGGCATGATCACATGCCAATTACTTGTTTGAAGGGGCCATTCCCTCTAGTCATGGAGTTGTTGGAGTGTTGTGATGGCATGGTGCATGGTTTATAGGGTTAGCACCTTGGAGAATGAAGCTCACCCTAGTGGAAGTCCACCTTTAAAGAGACTCTTGCACATATTTTTATTAGGTTGAGGTGATGGTTCACTCATAAAGGGTAGATGTGCTACTTTATGATGCCTTACTTGGACCATTCCTTTGAAGGAGGATGTCTAGTTTATGGAGGTGTTTGCATGCATATTCAACCACAATTTGGTGGAGTGCCCACCTTTGAGAGTCTTTATTAGAGCATTTATTGTATTCTATGATGGGGCTTTTTCATCTTGGGGGCTATCATGCTATTTTAAGATGGTGGTTCCTCACTTAGTGATTGAGGTTTTCTCTTGGAGAAATTTGAGGATGTACTTGAAGCATTTGACAAGGTCAACTAATTGTTGTGAGCTGGCATCCCATCCTTCTTGAGCTTATTTTGTTGGAAGCTGTCACTTGATATAACCACTCATTATTAGATGCTTTGTTTGACTTGTCATGAGAGTTGGTTAGGAGCTACAATTATATTATTTATTTTCCTTGGAGGAATAGTGGATTTAAACCACTCTATGCTGTTTTGAGAAAAGTTGTTGAGCAAGTAGTGGATCTAGTAGAACAAATGATATTTTACCGTAAAAGAGCTGGAGCTACAACTCTATAAATCTCTCGTTCTCTCCATTTATTTTTCATGGTTGGATTTGTGGGAGAAGTCTTTATAGAGACTCTTTGAATATCTGGTGAAGGTTAATGGAAAGCTAAGGGTTTCAATGTAAAGTTTGCCTCTATTTATTTTTTCATGTTGATGAATGTTTTTTTGCTGTAAATAGAGACCTTGAGTAGGTTGTTGACTGTTAAGGATGGAGGATTAAACAAGGTATTCAATTGATCTTTCTTGATGTTCTTACTTCCAGATTGGAGCATTATGTCATAGTTTCAATCAGTGTTGAAAAACTCTCCGAAAAATCGCCGACTTTTTAAAAAGTCGCGATTTTTTTCCTTAGCCGAAAAATCGGCTAGAAAAAATCGTGACTTTTTAACTTTTCAAAAAGTCGCAACTTTTTCCAAAAAACCGCGACTTTTTTTCCGAAAAAGTCGCGTCTTTTTAATGGCAAGTCCTGACTTTTTCTAAAAACTCTTGACTTTTTCTAAAAACTCTTGACTTTTTCTAAAAACTCTTGACTTTTTCTAAAAACTCCCGACTTTTTTCAAAAAGTCTCGACGTTTCCCGACTTTTTCAAAAAATCTTCATTTTAGCTAAAATGGCTAAAAGGCTAGTTTTACAAAAATTTGCCATTTTAGCCATTTTGTCGTATACTAACACCTTTCCTCTACTGTATAAATATTTCAAAACTTTGTTGTATTTGAACATCAAACCATGCAGGGATAATCTATACAAAATATGTATCCGTTTATCAAAGATCACAATAGTAATTGAATTACTTTTTTCACTATTAGGGAATTTTTTGAGCAAACATATTTTGAGTGATCATCATAACACATTGTGGGAAAAAAAGAGCAATGTTTCAAGTGTTAGATGAGTTAGGGCTAAATGTGAGGCTCATGTTGGAAATTCAATTTGGGAGTGAAAAATACATCTATGATTTATCACCAATACAAAACAAGTAATACGTTTAATTGCTGACAACCAAATCAATAAAATATACCTTCCAAAAATTAGGTTTAAGTCATAAGATGGAGGGACAAATAAAAAGCATCTAGGAAAACCTTATATAAACCTAATCATTGGAGTAGGGAAAAATATGAAGTATGAATGGAAAACTCAGCAAGAGAGCATTGATATTAGATAGCTAGATGCTAGTTTTCCTCGAATACATTTATATATGTGATGTCATGTTTTATTGGTTATCCACTTTTGAGTAATTGATTGGACAACTATGATGTTTCATGATACAGTATCGACTTTGATGTATCATTTTACATTTGGCATGACTACATGATGATGATATATATCAATGCTTTCTCCATATTTATGTTCCAATGTGTTTATCTGATGTTATTATTGCTTTAAATGTTTAAAATTCTGAAAAAAAGAATGCATTTTGTATTTTTTAATGTTTGTCGACTTTTCTCGGTTTTTCCCGATTTTTTCGCCGATGTTCCCGAGTAGTTGTATTCGGGACCCTTGCTGACTTTTTGCCGAGGCCGACTTTTTCAACATTGGTTTCAATCAGAGGTTTCCATTGTGTCTTTTAAACTTGGAATAAGATCACACTTTGTTTGCTTAGCATGTGCATAAGTGAAGTACCCCCAAAAGGGGACCCCCTACACAACTCTTATTTCCAGCAGTGTCATTTATCATTCATAGTTGAGAAGTAACCCCAAAAGGACCCACAAAACTCTTATTGACTCCATTTTACCCAAGCTCGATAGGCATTGGTCTTGTCCTTTCGTCACCCTATTATATTTCATATTCTACAAGTAGTTTTGCTAGATCTAACTCTCTACTTCACCCTGTGCCTCCATTGCTAGCCTCAGCGATCCTATCTTAGGGACACACCCCCTTTTACCAGAGGAGAACTGGTCTAAAGTGAGAAGAAGATAGTGTTGGGACATTGGCTCCCCTTTTGAATCACCTAGAAGCTTGCACCTGATATTTGGGCTTTATATATTAAGTGCAAGATATATCACTAACAAGTACAATAGGGTGGTTCTCTTTGTTACACCTAAGGAGGTGTGGTCTGGATGAAGAACATCAGTAAAGCATTTAAAAATATTTTGCAGTTCAACTTATGCTCGTATTTTTATGGAATGTAAGAGCAAATTTTTTATTCTGGTTTGCTATGGTCAGGACTCGGGAGTAAAAAGTTAAAACCCTATAGCTTGTTTGATCCTTTACCAAAAAAGTTTGTTTTTCTACTAGAAATGTCCTGTTCAGAATCTTTCTGTAGGTTAGTTAGTTGTTTTCTCTAGCATAGAAATCTTCAAATATGAAGGGATATCAGCTTCTAATGATCAAATTTTCAAAATATTGATGGTGGTAGAATTGAGAAGCAAGCACTAGTCTGTAAGCCAAGGATGTAGTGACCCAGTTAGTCAAAGGTAGGCCAAAGAGGTCTCCCAAGTTGAGAGGTTTTCTGCATGTTAATCTTGTATTGATGATTCAAGTGGTGAGTACTCAATAACTCACATCGTTTGCTGAAGCAGATGAAAATTAGGAATGGGTAGATATGATGCCTTGATGTGGAATGACACCTGGGAGTTGATGGAACTATCTAAAGGCAAGTAAGCAGTTGATCTCGAGAACAAAGTTTAAGGGGAATGGTAGCATAAACAGGCAATGATTAACGTGCAGGGATTGAATATGGGGAGACATTTGCATCAATGACCTAACTGATCACAATCAAGTTTGTTTTATCTAATGTAGCACATTATAAGATTCATCAGCTGGTTGTTAAGACTCAAGGGTGCTTTCTTGAATGGTAATCTTGTTGAAGAAGTGTATATGTAGAGCTAGTGGTTAGATAGTGTTGCTGCCTAATTCACACTTTAAGGAACAGGAAAGTCACAACCTGCTATGTGTGTCCTTGGGGGCAAGCGAGAGCTGGGGACCATTGTCACCACAGTCCACAACTCCTCCGTTTAGGCAAGATCCCAACAGAGCCAAGGGGGGAAGTCCCTACGGAAGACTAAGTTCCAGATTTATTAATTAATTACAAATTAATTAAAGGGATCTTTTATTAAGATTGAGGCTAAGGTTTTGGGAGATGACAGTCAAACCAATGCAAAATGCAATATTTAAATGACAGTCAATCCTTTTATTTATAACCAGTGCCTAAAGAATGGAGTCAGAGAATGCAACTTTCAATGGATGCAGTCTAAGTTAATTATCCCACAGGTTAAGTTGTCTAACAAATGAGATGAGTAAACAAATAAATGATACAATAATGAATCAAGATATCTAAGCAATGTACAGATGATCTAAATTTATCAGTGTAAACAAATCAAGTAAAATAGTTATAGTTTAAACAAATATGAACCGGATTTACAAGTTATAGACAAGAGATAGCAGAAGGAAAATGCCTTAAATGAAATTTATCCAACCAACAGTAAATGAAAAATGGAAAGACTTTAAGTTGAATTACTTGAAGCAGTTAAACAAATGTTAAGCATTCACCACATAAACAATTGCAGAACTGAAAGTGAATGAAACTGAAAAGTAAATGAGACTGAAAGTAAAGTGTTGGAGTGCAATGCTGGAGTGGAAGTGTGCTAAAATGAAAAAATGTTATGGAACCGGTTTTGCAATGTCTCTTGGTTTATTTTAGGTAGATTTTATTAAGGTTTTTCCTCTTAAAATTTAGTTTTCGAACCGGTGATGTGACTACCCCAATCCAGTATTTCTCAAGTCAAAGAGGTAATGCTGTTGCGCTCAACAAAGTGGGAGCAAAGCCCACCCGTAGCTCACAGGTCAAACCCCAATGCCCTGGTGCTCAACAAGGGGGACGTAGAACGCCTAGAGACCCCCCACGGTCTTCTACCCCAAGTCGCCTCCGAGGGCATTGTTTTTAATCAACAGGAAAAACAGCTAGATGGATGCCTATTAAACTAAAACTCCTCTATCCCTTGTCGTATCTCGTGAGTACCCCGAAGGGTGATAACCGAGTAGAGGAACAGGGGCTAGTGAAGTTGTTGTTGGTTAATTTTAGGAGGTAAATTTTAATCTTGGTGATTAGCATGCAATGTTAATTTTAAACTATCTACAAGATCAATCAAGTAGAGGAACAGGGGCTAGTGAAGTTGTTGTTGTTGGTTAATTTTAGGAGGTAAATTTTAATCTTGGTGATTAGCATGCAATGTTAATTTTAAACTATCTACAAGATCAATCAAGCGGTATCTCTTATGGGAGGTGCTGGTACTTGATCTTGGACTGAAAAATAAAGTGTGTTTGTAACAGAAAAAAAAAATGTTGTTTTAATTAAACTAAGCCCCCACTTCTCCTGCTTTTCATATCCAACTTGAAGTCCCTAAAGGGAGATGACAAGTGGGCAGAGGATACACCGAATTAGTGGGTTGTATGGTTACCCCTTTTTGACAGAAAATAAAATTAAACTATTTTGAAAGGGAAATACTATTAGCTAAAACAATGCCTAACCGCACAACAATCTCTGTTACAGAGATGGTGGTTTGTAACGGAGATAGGTGGGAAACAGAAGTAAAAGAGACTAAAATAACCTAACTTCAATCTCTGTTACAGAGATGGTGGTCTGTAACAGAGATAGGTGGGTAAACAGAAATAAAACTAGTTATCTACTTCCTAATCTATTTACATATAGATTACAAAATGCTTTATGAACTTTTGTAGAATACCCCAAGAGAACTTCTTATTGGGGTTTACAAATATCAGAAAAAAATGGAGAGAAGAGTGAGGGTTTGAACCCCTTTTGGAACCGATTGAAGGTTGAGGTATTTTTGGGCCAATTTGGGCAGCACCTCCCGTTCACCTGTGTAAAACCTGTCACAAACCAGCAAGCTTTACTTGCTGGAAATCACAGAAAACTCAAAGAAAAATTGTTAGAAAAATTAGTCCCAAAAATCCCCCAAAAAGGGCAAAAATCTGAGTGAAAAGATAACAGAAATATGATGTTTAGAGTGCTGAAAACTGAGTTTCCAGCCACCTAAATGATGTTAAAACAATAGATCTGAAGTATTGAACTAATATACTAAGGGTTGGGGCCTTAAAACCAAGGTTTTTATCACTATACAATGATAAAAACTGAGTTTTAAAACCCTTGTAAGCAAAAGTGCGAAAATAGAAAACAGAATTATAACCAATGGAGGAAGATGCTCCTTTGTTCTAGATCCCTGCAAATAAACTTATGAGAGCTGCAAAATGTAAGCAAAGAGGTGAGCACCCAATAAATCTACCAAAATACTTTGATAAATCCTATTGAAAACCCACAAATGGAAGCAGAAATACTTCTACTCGCAAATCTCTCCACAAAATACTTTGTGGAGAGCTATCTAAGCTAATACAAATGCAAATCAAATAAATGTATAAAGCAAGTTACCTCACAAAGGATGCATGAAATGTAGAAGAGAGACACTAAGAATTCCTCCAAAGATTTGTTGTATTAAGCCCAACTAGGGCAAGAACATTACAACAATAGCAAGAGGTTTGGGCCAAATACTTGAAAGAATATGAGAGGAGAATAAGGAAAGATTTCAGCAGCATAACAATAGCATCAGAGAAGTTGTCAAATGAGGGAGTGAGACCCTCATTATATAGTTGAGGAGCAACCCCAACCCCTTGAAGATCAATGGCCAAGATTAGATCTAGATCTAGATTAGATCTCCACCACTAGATCTAGGTTTGTTGACTTTGCAAGCCATCCACCCATCATAAGCAAGGGTGCCTTTTCAAATCAATGGTAAAAAAGATAGATCCATGTCACAATAAAGCTTAACCCTTAGATCTAGGGTTTCCATGACTCAAGTGGGGCCTCCTTTGACTCAATTTTTAATTTTATTATTTTTAATTTTATCTTGAATTTTTTAATCTTTTATATAATCTTTTATTTTCAATTTTTAATTTTTAATCTTTATTTTATCTTTTATTTTCAAGTTTTAATCTTATATTTTTTATTTTTATCTTTTTATTTTTATTTTTTAATTTTATTTAGTCTTTTATTTTAATATTTTATTTTGAATCATTTTTAAATTTTATCTTTTTAATCTTTTATTTATTTTAAATCTTTTTAAAATTTTAAAATTTTTTATCTTTTATTTTATATTTTTATTCTTTTATTTTTAAAATTTCTATCTTTCTATTCTTTTATTTTTTCATCTTTTATCTTTTATTTATTTAATTTTATTTTATATATTTAATCTTTTATTTTAATTTTAATTTTTAGTCTAATATTTAATTTTTTTATTTTTGATCTTTAATTTTTTAATCTTTTTATTTTATTTTTAATTTTTAATTTTTAATCTTTATTTTATCTTTTATTTTCAAGTTTTAATCTTATATTTTTTATTTTTATCTTTTTATTTTTATTTTTTAATTTTTATTTAGTCTTTTATTTTAATCTTTTATTTTGAATCATTTTTAAATTTTATCTTTTTAATCTTTTATTTATTTTAAATCTTTTTAAAATTTTTAAATTTTTTATCTTTTATTTTATATTTTTATTCTTTTATTTTTAAAATTTCTATCTTTCTATTCTTTTATTTTTTCATCTTTTATCTTTTATTTATTTTATTTTATTTTATATATTTAATCTTTTATTTTAATTTTAATTTTTAGTCTAATATTTAATTTTTTAATTTTTGATCTTTAATTTTTTAATCTTTTTATGTTATCTTTTATTAAGACAAGAGGGGCACCCCACTTGGGAAATCTTCAAAAATTTATTTTGACCATGGGGGGGTTTATTTAAATAAAAATTAACTATGATTAGCCACCTCCCAAACTTAATTACCATGGCCTTATTTGATTTTTTCCTTCAAAATCAAATAATTTAATTTTTCACCCTTGGAAATTAAATTAATTTCCTAGGAAAAAATACTTTGTCTTAACCAAAATTGGTCTAACTTCCCAACTCCTTGTCAAAATGACATGAGACTTGAACCAATGGCTTAGGGGGTGTCATAGCATTTTCATTTGCATTCATAGCCCCTATTACAAAATGCCAAGGTTCAAGAGATTACATTATTACATCAAAACTTAATTAATTAACCACCAAATGGTAAAGTTAATTAATTAAGAAAAAATCAAAATAGAAATTAAAATCCTAACGAAATTCCGCAAGACTACAAGATATGGCTAGCATGCTCATGGACAACAACTTGAAACCTTAGCCACCTCATGGGCTTGATTATCAGAACGCCAATTCACCACTTTGGAGGATTTGTGAGTAAAAAACCTAACCAATTAAAATTGTTAATTAACAAAATTAACTGGAAGGGAAAAAAAACACTCGGTGAAGAGGACTTCCCTGATAATAAAGTCCATGGTGACATCCTTAGAGGAATGACCCATGATGACATATAAAGTTACATTAATTATCCCACGCAGGGGAGCGGACATTTCGTGTACAAAAGGGGCATAATTGCCCTGCTGAATGAAAAATCCCCAGAATTTTTCCATGGTACAAACTGCACATAATGTACATGAGGTTGCCACCTAGTCGAAATAGGTGGGCAACAGATAGAAGGAATTATTGCCAAAGGTAAAAGGCAATATGTTTGCAGACTTATCAAGGCTTTATGCGGTTTGAGTCAAGCTCTTGGAGCTTGGAATATGAAGATTGATCACTATCTCCAGGATTATGCCTTTCAGCAGAGTCTATTAAGCTCAAATTTATAATACCGACTCAAGCTCAAATCTAGTCTTTGCAGTTGGGATGGTCGCTCGATTTATTAATATGCCAACATATTTATTGTAATGCAAAAGATTGGAATCTTAGGGATGTAAAAGGCACACTTGGTTATGTTTTCATTCTTGTTTCAGGGTTGTTAAGTGGGTTAGAAAGAGGCAACCCATTGTAGCACTTCAGTAGATAGAAGCTGAGTATAAAGCTGCAGTTGCAACAACTTGTTTTGGTTTGGCTGTGGCTGTTACAGTTAATAACCATTTAGCATTAAGCACTTAGGTTATAAAGTCATGAAATGTAAACATATATTGTTAGGACCGAGTTTGATGTTAGTCATTACTGTAATGTACTAATATAATGTCAGTAATCAAGTATTGAGGTTTATTAGTCATCAGGTCAACAATTTCGACAACCATTGAGATAAGCGGTTGAGTATGAGACATCATCTTCTTTATGTATGCAACAATTATTAATGAAAGTGTTGAATAAGTATTCTCTTCCAATGTTTTTCTCTTTCATCACATATAACTTATTATAGATCATACTTTCAAGGTGTCAAGCTATCCCTTTTCTTTTCAGTATGTAACAAATGCTGAGTTGCATGATATGAGGAAATGGGTGCAAGTTTCACAAACAAGTATGTGCTGGACAAGTGACCCACCATTTTTTTGGAAACAGGAAAACATAGTATTGAAAAATAAAAAAACAAAAATATTTCATTTTTTCAATAAATAGCACTATCTTGAATGAAATAACAAAATTTCTTGAGCTTTCCTTTAGTTTTCCTGTTTTCATTAAAGTGAAATTAGCGTCTAAGCATCATTGTCAAAGGTTTGGTGGGTCCCAATGTTCATTTCTGTAGCTGAAACATGCTTTTTGGAGGCCGAAATGCAGCCTGTAGGCAGCAAAATGTGCTTCAACTACCACATGGTGTTTCCAAACCTGAAATGGCAGGTGAAATGTTTGACCATGTTTCTAGTGTGTTTGGTATGTATTTCTGCATTTGATAGTGTTTCAAGGTGTCCAATGTTAAAAAACCTGGGGTCAGGTGTTTTCTGCAACATAGAACAAATGTATCGAGTGTAAAAGGGGATGTCTAGCCTTTTCCCAAACTAACAGGATGGATTTATAGTTCACCTTCCTATAGTTGCCCTTACTATGCTTAGTTGATAACACACACATTCTGTAATATAATTTGTAGTTGGCATAGACATAACCTTCACAAATTCAAATGTAACCATTTTATGATAAGTCACATTCTGTAATAAAATTATAGTTGGCATAATACATAACCTCACGAGTTTGAGTATAGCCATGAAGATTTTGTGGAAAATTATAGCGATTCATTGAAGGGCTCTTCCTCGGGAAGAATTTAATGCTGGAAAGTTGTATTCACTTGGTAACTTTGTGATCTATCTCATTCTATCACAAAGTGTTTTGCCAGAGTATGCTAGGTTGATTTAGTTGAACCTTTTAGTTTTGAAAATGGCTATGGTTTCATTCTGATGCTTTGAGAAATCTACTTTGTCTTTGTAAACTGTCTGTAGTTAAAACTCTTCTGATGAGGTTTTGCTACATTTTAAAGGCCCCAGGGTTTAAACAGAATCAAAACACCATTTGCTGCATATATTTTGGTTTTAAATTTTTGTTTTATATGTAGAATTTAATGTTTCTTGCGTCTTTACGGGTTTTATACTTATCACTAGATTCTCTGAGCTCATATTGCCTGTATTAATAGTATATGCGATTGTGGTATTTTGCTAGAGATATTTAATAAAATAGACCTGTTTTTTGCTTCAGGGCTGGTTTGTACTCAGAATCACAACGTATGAGCAATACAATTCGTGATTTTACAGAAGGAATTCCAGATGCTCGTTCATACTTAGAGAAATTGTCAGAAATACGAGTAAAGTATGTAAACCTTTCAGCCTTCAAAATCTTCTAAATTCAATCATAATTCCATAGAAAATGAGTTCATTGTGATTATTTGCTACTTTAGTAGCTCTTTCACCTGTGATTATTTAGCAGTTTTTCTTATATTTTCTTTATATAAAATTATGCTTATGTGATGCACCTCTTAAAAGCTTGTAGAAATACAATATTAAATTGGTAGTCCTGTAATTTTCAATGAATGAGGCATCAAGCTGGGTTCCAGTGTTCTCAAGATCTGCAGTAATAGAAATCCTGGGGTAAAAGATGCAGATTCTGCTTTGGTGTTATGCCCCTGAAATTTGCTGCCGAATTTTTGGTACATGATTTGGTTTCATAAGCAGGCACAAGTTCCGGTAAATTTATTTTGATATGACATAATTCAAGATCTGCATAAACATTTGCACGATCATTGTGATATTGGAATTTTTTGCAGCTTGAGATTGTTTTTTATGATATTGGATTATTTGCACATGTTGTGTAAAAGTATATCGCTCGTTATACTAATTTTACAGTTTTGTATTTGCCTTATATAACTTAAGGTTTCTGTTGAAATCTTGCCCAGATATATGCAATACATTCTGAGAAAAATGGTAAATAATGCTCCAATTAGTATTGTATCTTCTAGTTGGTAGCTTTTGCCAATTAATTGAAAGTTTTTCTCAGTTTTCAGCCACCGGTTTAAATGTTAAAATTTTCACTGTTTAATGCCCAAGTCCCAACCCAGATTTAATGAAGGCTGGAAATTGCACAATATTTCAGACTGATAAAAACACGGCTGAAACTCACATTTAATGACAGAAAATAAAATAATAAATGCACAACATAAATTTCAGACTCAGAGATTTTTGACAAACTTGCCCAGGAAAAACTCACAAGGGGAAAATCTGTTTGGAGAGAGATTTTTATTTTCAGGAATAAATTACAGTAAAACTATCTCAACCGGATGAAAATTTTCTGCCTTGTTTTCCGTGCCAAACAGGAAAAATCAAATGCAGAAATTTTCTGTTTTCTGCCTTGATTTCTGTGCCTCTGTACGGACTGTACGGACAGAACATACAGACTGACTGTATGGACCTTGAAATTGGTGCCCATACATTTTTTCTCGAAAATTGTGTCCAGAAATCTGCCTCGAAAACCGTACCCGCTGTACTGAAAACCGTACCCGCTGTACTGAAAACCGTTCTGTTTGGACAGTATGGACCAGCAATCAATGCTGCTGCCCTCTCCTCGATTTTTGTGCCCTCTCTTGCTGCCATCCTTTCCTCGAAATGTGTGCCGAGAGAAAAAGCTTGCTGCTTCTGGTGTTTTCTCCTCTTTCTCAGAAAAATGGCTTTGGTCTCTCTCACCTCTCTCCTCCACTCTCTTTCTCAAAAAGTAAATGCATTTTGCCTTTCCTTGTCTTTTTGGTGAAAACCCTAGGGTTCTTCTAATCCAACGGTGTAGACTAGATGAGATTAGCGGATGAGATTAAATGCTCATTAAATTTCATATAAAATTAATTTCACTCACCTCACTTAAATTTTTCCAAAAAGTGACTTTTTCTCTAAAGCAAATTAAATGCTCATCTCAAGTCATTTAATGCAAGGGTCACAAGTTTATTTCCTCCTTTTAAGTGACTAAGGCTAAAGTCACCTAGGGGAACACTTTCCTAGGTACAAAAATCAACATTAATAAAGATGCATTCAAGTTAGTTGAAGTGGATGGATGATTCTGCATACCAAATCATTCAATTTGTTTATGTTATGCTTTTTATTATTATCTTTGTTCTACTTCTCACACATTTTTATCTGCTAATTATTATATTTTTGGGAGTTGTGCATTAGGCGCTATGGAAACATTGCTGATAGTATGCTCATTAATGTGACTAAGCTTTGCAGATTTCCTAGCAACTTATTCTATTATTAACATGGAGATGTACATGTCAATAGATGAAACTCTGACATTCACATTTCACATTGACATATTGGATACAACCTACAACAAATCTATGACAGAATGAGCATGGGCACTGCTAGCAGTTTAACCTTTTCCTAAAGCCATAGCTTACTCCTGTCTCTCAGTTCACGAGCGGTTAGACTCTTGAGTCCCTGTCAGTATGTTCCGCTACAGGCTCATCCCCGGCTGAGGGCAGGAGCATCTCCCCTTCCCCAACCATTTGACATTGTTGTTTTTAGGAATAAATAGATTCAGAGTCCAGCTGCTATTTTCTACTCATGGGTTTCTTATAGGTAGCATTTGCCTTGGTCCTAAACTTGATCACTATTTGAATTGGAGTGCATCTCACAAATTGATTTGACACTAATGGTATCCCCATTTTGATGTTACCAAGTCAAAATATTCTTAGACTATGGTTGTTACTATTGGAATCATTCCTAGCTACTTGGTCCTCATTTAATTTGTGTATTTTGTTTCTTATGTAGTGTAGTTGCTAGTGAGGTTTTATGTATGTTGCATATGTTTCTGGAACATGGGAACATTGGGAAGGTGGGTATGGTTGACCGGAATAGCTAGAAGTTACACCTGATATTGCAGGAAACAACGTGATGGAATGATTATAATATATATTAAAAAATAATGAAAAACTAGTTATTTCACAGGCATTTCTACTAAGCATCTTTTCTTATTCACTATAAATGATTTTTTGTTTTAATATAGTATGTAGATGTAACGACATCCTCCTTACTTACTGTAGTCAATGTCTGTATGAAATATGTGAACATGATAAGCTAGACTTGCCCACAAGACAGCTTTCATTATTCATTCACTACCTTGAAGATTAATTTGAAAGCACAAAGACTGGTAAAGAAACTATGTAAAAATGAAATATGTGAACATGATAAACTAGACTTGCCCACAAGACAGCTTTCATTATTCATTCACTACCTTGAAGATTAATTTGAAAGCACAAAGACTGGTAAAGAAACTATGTAAAAATGAAAGATAAGTAAACGACAAAAAGGTATATGGAGACTTTGAAGGAGAGAAAAAAGCATAAAGATGAACCTTTTGCAGAGATACTCAGACATAATAAAAACAGTTGGAAGAACAACTGCAAACCAAAATATAATGGTGCATGAAAAGGGAATGCCTAAATTACATTGAACCTAAACTATCACAGATGATAAAATAGACTTTCCACACAACTGCTTTCAATATTCATTCACTACCTTGAAGAGTAATATGAAAGCACAGAGACTGGTAGAGAATCTATGACAAATTGAAAGACAACAAACTGACTAAAAAGCATATGGAGACTTTTCAAGGAGATACAGAAAAACACAAAGATGAAATTTTTGAAGGAGATACTCAGAAATTATAAAAGCAATTGGAAGCACAATTGGAGACCAAAATATAATGGTGCATTAAAAGGGAAAGCCTAAATTATTTTGAACCGAAGCTATCACAGATGATAGAAGACAAAAGCTTGTGGTTGCAGATAGACAATAAGACAACATAAAGATAATTTTATTAGTGTCCAACGAATGACCACTGAAGTAGGTCAAAGGGACTGTTGGCTGCAAAATGATTTACATACAAAGTGGGAGCATTAAAGTGATTCCTATGAAAATCAAGATGCACAAAGTAATGTATGAATCTATCCAAAGTTCTAAAAGATTTTTGTAACCCCAACCCGGTTTCAGTTTCAATTCATTGCATATGGTTTAATGCCCAAACCCCAATATGCATGTTCATAAAATTTTAAAATTTTCAACTTGGAAACATGAAACACATGAGATTATTTCAGCTTTTGCAAACTCAGAAATTTATGGCAGCCCTACTTTTTCTTACTCTGAAATTTATTACAGCCAACACATGAAATTTTAGGCTCAGTGTTTTTGACCAATTTGGTCCAGGATAAAACTCCAAAGGGAAAACCTGTTCAAGAGAGAATTTTATTTTTCAGACAAGTTTACAAAATAAATAAAGTAGTACTTATCTCCCTTATTTCTTCTCGAAAAAACGTGGCAAACAATCTCTGAATGACAAACAAGAAATATCAGACTTCTCCTCGAAATCTGTTCACTGAAAACCTGCTGTACGACCTCACACGTGCGGCCTTGTGAAGCGTGCAAACTGTTATCGAATTCTGTGCAAAACCAGCAGCAATTAATTCCGGAAAATCCGTAGTGTATGGACAGCATTAAACGTTTTCAGTCTTGAAAAACTTGCTGAACTCTGCCTCGATTTGTGTGCCAATTAATGCAGCTGTACTTTGTCTTGGGAATCGTGCTGTATGGCCTGCTTTTCCTTTGCTGTACGGTTTGTGCCTGCTTTTCCTCTGCTGTACGGTTTGTCTAGAAAAATGCGCCTCCTCTCCTTGGAAAATGTGCAAGGGTTTCTCTCTCTGATTTTTCTCTTTTCTCTTTCTCCTCTTCTCTCCAAAAACTCTCTTTGGAATGTGAACAATGGATATACTCTCAAGCATTGTTGCACGGGTACCGCTCTCGGGATTTTGGCAACTCGTACTCGGCGTATCCTCGCTTCTGGGAGCTTGGGAGATGGTACGAAACATCCCCTTTTTGATGGGAGCTGCTTTGGGAACTTGGCAGCTTTTCGGGAGATTTTTGGGAACTTTCTTTTGCCACTCCCTTTTCGGGAACTTGCTTTTTGGAAGCTCCCAACCATGTGGAGGCCAAAATCATAAGAAAAGTGTTGAAAATCAATTGAATGATTGAAGTTTATTGTGTCAAGAATTCTTCAATAATAAAAATTTGAATTGAATCTATCAATAATGCCATTTTATTTTATTTTCAAGGTTATATAAATAAAGAGGGCCCACACCGCTTAAATGTTTAGATCCATTCACACTCAAAATATACGTTGCAAGTGTACTTAAGTGAATACAAATGGATCTTTTACAATACTAAGATATCGATCAACTTTAATTCATATCTCAAATGGTTATAGCTAGCTTACGTTATTCATACTGATTGATATAGCAATTTAGGATCATAAACCATGTCAAACTCAAGATACCAAAAAATTTAAAAGTTTGTTAGTTGAACTTAAAAAAAATCAAGTTCGTTAACATTAGAAGTAAGTAGTAGTTACCATAAAAAAATAGCAGAGGGAGCCAAAGACTAAGCACTCTTAGGAGCAATAATATAGATGGAGTTAAAACAAGGAGTTAGAAAAATATTGAATCTTATGATTTATGAAGCTATTGGTGTTTCGTACACGTATATGCAACCTGCCTTTACAAACTCGTACAATGAGATTTGTATAATGTGGACCTAGTGGAGTGAGCAAATTTAAAAAGAATGAATTTCATGACACTACTAGAGGATTAAGAGGATAAAATAGTTTAAGTTATGAAATTAATCAATTATGATTTTTTAACTTTATTTATTTTTAAATATATTTTAAAAAATTAAGATATATTATTGCCGCTCCCAACCCTACGTTTTCTGCAAATTTGGGCGAAGCTTCTAGCCATATCGGATACTTGTGTCTGTGTATCCAATGTACGCGTGTTCCATAAACTTGTGCAACATAGCTCTTAAGCGTTTCCCTTTTTGTTTGAGTAACCACCATTAGAAAATCAATGGCTTAGATTAAAAGCCAACTAAATGAGATCTAGCGTTCAAGTTAATTCTCACTTTTCTCATTAAGAGCATTTAATACACTTTTAAATATTAAATAAGACTTTATTACTCACCCACCTTTCTAATTCTCATAAAGTCACCTTTTAAAATAATAAATGTCTCAAACTCACTTTATTAAATAAAGTCATTCTCACTTTTAAAAAGTGTTAGGGACCACATTTAAAGTGTCTTTGTCCACCTCGAGGCATGAATGGACAAACACTTCCTAGGTAAAATTTCAACAGAGAGATGTACCAAGATGATGGATCGAGAATGTAATACAACTGTTACAAGATTGTCATGGTCCATTGGTACCATCTCTCCTAATCTCCAAGGACGAGTGGAGGAATCTCACCATACAATTTTGTTTGGAGGAAGAAATAGAAGAGGAGCTGAACCATGTAGTGTGCTGTTTGCTGCCTGGGGGAGATCTGTTGTGGTGATCTGTGATATTGATTGACTGCTAATATGGGAACAGGGATAGCAATGCCGTTGGGGTCTCACGAAAGTAGAGGTGGCCCTCTGGGTCTGCATAGATTTGGGGTTGGAAACAAGATTGCTATATGTCTGCCTCTTGGTGCCCTTAGGAGATGGGGGCATTGCAAAAAAGGAAGCGATCCGCTGAGTGGAAGCTGATCTACAATGTGGACGTGGTTGGAGGATAAGGGAGCGGAGTTGGAGGGCCTCTTGCAAGTAGGCCAAACATATATGGTCAGGGTACTTGAAGAAACTGGCTAGAGTTTGAAGCTTCCTGAAAAGGCAGTCGAATTGCCCTCATAAAGTGCTCCTTAGTCTTATCCTCCCAAAGATGGCACACCTAGTAGATCTTGTTAGATTTGTTAATATGGTGTCCATTTTCAGCCTAAGTCTGAGAGCCCTCCTTGAAGGCTTGAACTAACTCGGGAGTATGAAGAGTGTGCACCCAATTGCAAAGTGAAGTTTGGGCAAACAAAGAGCCCATCCCTCAGATCCATGAAATGCTCAATGTAGAAGACCATCCCGAATAATGGCTCGAAGATCTCTAATGACTGCCCATTTCCCCACCTGTTGTGTTGTTGCTACCAGTTATATAGCATGTTTCAATTTTGTAACCTAGGATCTAGTGAGGTCTTTGTTTAGGAATATCCTATTGGGGAGGGGATAACAACCTCTGCTTGGCTTGACGAGCCTAAAGTTGGTTGCTTGTTGACTTGAACTGGATGAAAACTTAAAAGCGTGGAGTTGGCGTTCATCTAGGCACACTCGAGATTGCTTCCCTTTCGGTCCAAGTTGTCATGAAGGAAGGAGGCTTCTGAGTACGTGGGCTGCCCCACTACTCCATGTCCCCGACTGACCCCAACAGATAGAAACAGGAGCCCACGTACTAAGAATATTAGTTCATGGGTTTGATAGAGGATTTTTTTATTCAACTTGGCTTGTAACATTTCCTGATCCCAAGAGCTAAGATCTTGTTGTTGCGTTTTTGTTTCTTGTTTAAATAAAGGCCTCTTGTGATGTATCTCTTGTAGATTTTTGATGTTTGAAATTGAGATTTTGGATTGGAGAGCGAGGGAGCCTATAAGTGTGTTTTGGCGTTTCATTTAAGAAACCAACGGTTTGAGATCAGTTACCTCAGAGTGGAGCTTCTTGTTTTTGGTTTCAAGAAATTCCATCCTGCTCAACAAATTTTTAATTTGGGATGCCTAAGAAGAAAAATCTGACTCCATGGCAATATCTGTGGGGCTATAAATTGTTCCTGTATTGCTGTTGTAGTCGTCAAAGGCCTCACACTGTTTGCTTGGAGATGATGAAACTGATGGTGGTTTTGAGGTAGAGCCCACAATGGCCTTAGCTCTGTGGACAGGCAGGGAGAATAATTGCCAATTCTTGGAATCATCGATAGCTGTAGAATCCAATAGTGATACAAGAAGAAATTGGCAATTTCTAGTGTTAGCGGGTTGAATTAGAATTTAAAGCTGCCAAGGACAGAACTATCAAGGAAAACAACAGCTACATGAAACAAATGTAGACCTGGAAATTTTTGCACAACACGTCTATGGTTAGATGATGTAGACCAGGTGCAGGCAATTCAGTTGAAGAAAAATCCATAGGATTGTTGGGTCGAATCTGTAGCGAAGTGGGGGATAAGAGTTAATTTGCAGTTGTAACTGTAACAGCTTTCAAAATAGACGTCTGTCATACCCAACACTAAATTGCTGGGAACCTGCACTCTACAAAGCAGCCCTTGCTCAAAAGCTCTAGACAATTTCGAGCCGAACGAAGTCCAGTTGTCCTTACACCTTGCAAATTACGCCACAAAAGAGTGCATGCAACAAACCACGAATACTTGGGTTGGTTGGTTGAGTGAATTGACTGAGAAGGTGTGCCAAGATCAATCCCGGGGGCACTTAATCGGGTGGAACTCACATGTTCGGATTGTCAGGCTCAGAATGTGTCAGATCGATGGATTCTTTTGAAATAACCAAATTTCAGGCAATTCAAATTACTCGATGACTCTCAAATATTATTATCTGATTTTGCCCAGCAGCAGACATTAATCAAACTGACGATTCATGGTGGCAACTGGCAACATAACTAGCGATTCGACCCAGAATATGGCTCACCCAAGTTTTTATCATGGATAGATGCTAAGGACTTGCTTCAGATTTGCAGAAGACCATTGCTGATATCAACGCCCTCTGATTAGAATCTGGGCACTACGACTGTAACTTTCTGGCTTCCTTCTGTGTATATTTGTTTACCAATCCCTGATCTAAAACCCAGCTAGTACGGGATGTAGATCATAGTTACATAGATCGGCGATATATCGCCGACATCGCGATATATCGTGAGTCAAAGGAGCCAGCGATATATCGCCACCAAAATATCGCGATAGATTTTCGTTTTTTTAATATATCGCGACACTTTAAAATATCGCGATAAATTCCGAATATATCGGTGATTCGATGGAAAATATCGGCCTGTTGACAAAAAAATAGTTTTTTTCGCCATAAAGAGGCCGCGGTCGGGTTTTTCCAGTTCCTTTGCACTTTGCTGCTTGGAGGAAGTGGAGCACTGACGTCTTGGGCGATTTTCTACAAGAGAGGAAGGGGGAAAACCATCAAGCTTCCATTGCCATCTAATCAGGTATGTATTCTTTGAACTTTCATTCTTTTTCTTTTTGCTTGAGATTTGTTGGTTAATGTAGATTTAGTGTAGGGTTTGGGTTTAGATTTAGTGTAGGGTGTAGATTTGCCATTACAATCATACCCTATAGGGTTTTATCCTTTTAGGTAGGCCAGCCTAGATTTCTTTGAATGTTTTAATAATTTCATTGTTTTCAAAAATTTAAAGAAGAACATTTTAAAATTTATTCATTTTTGTTTGTTTGTTGTGGAATAGGTGACACAATGCCAAAGCCATTGGATCCAATGTGGGAGTATGGGCAGCGAATTGACCCTAATAATCGGCAAAGGTTGAATTGCAAACTATGTGGGAAGGATATTTCTGGTGGAATTAGTCGCTTGAAATACCACCTTCCAAAATTGTTGGGCATGAAGTGGATGTTTGTCCTGCTGTTACCCCAGAAGTGATGCGTATTGCAATCCAATCCATTCTTGACATGGCTAAGAAGAGGGACGAGAAGGAGGAATTCAGAAATGAACTTGCATCTAGAACAGTGTCACGAACCATGGGAGCCACTGTCACGAACCATGGGAGCCACAAGTGAAATGCATTCCTTCTCCTCATCTACACGACCCCCACATTCCACTGTGCCTTCTTCAACCTCACCTTATGTGGCATTGTATTCGAGGCAACCTTCTGTTTGAACCGTGCTCAAACAAAGGGAGAAGGAAGAGGCGGATAGAGTTGTGACAAAATGTTTTCTATGGGGTGATGTGCCTTTCAACATCGCCAAAAACAACCCCTACTATCATGCCATGTTTCAAGCTGCTGGCGTTGTTGGTCCAGATTATAGGGGGCCTTCCTATAATGATTTGAGAGGGAGTCTCCTTGATGAGGAGAAGGTTGATTGCACCTTGAGATTAGATGAGCTCAAACAGTCATGGGCAGCCACCGGTTGTAGTGTTATGTCAGATGGATGGACTGATGGGAAGGGCAGATCCATTATCAATTTCTTGGTCAATTGTCCACAACATCTACTCGAGCAGTTGGAGGTTCTAGTTCCACCCCAGGCTCATCTAGACCACCTCCACAACCACCTACTGCTTTCTAGAGGAAGAGAGGTGCCAGTGCTCTTGACCCGTAAAAGGGGTAGATTGATTAGAGGATCATCCTCAGGGAATCGATGACTTGATTCCTATTATTTATCATTGTACTATCATACTATGTTGGTGTCCTATGTCTAGACTCTATACACTATCTACATGCCTCGTGAGTCATGATGATTCATCTCTTGAGAGACATTTATTTTGATCATTTGATGTGATTTTCTATCATTCCATCAAGAACACATTTCAGTATTTTCAGTATTTTGATACTTTATACTATATAGTCGAACTCGATATTTGATCATGATCCACCATTTGACATATTATTCATCTTATATATGAGTTGTATTTTAAATTTTAATATTTATGTGGAAATGTGTTTATTTGATGTTTTTGTTGCTTTAGATGTTACAAAAATTGGAAAAAAAGTATTTATTTTTGTATTTTTTAATGCAAAACGACATTTGCCGATATTTTCACTGTTGCTGCCGATAAGTTTCATTTCGGACCCCTGGCGATATATTCGTCGACACGATATATGTAACTTTGATGTAGATTGTTGGTGCGGAGGTGGGTATTTCGTATGAGTAGGGCTTCAAATTAGATGACGAGTCATGCCACAAACTGTCCCATTGTGGAAGAGATAGACTATTGGGCATGGATTTTATTATCTTCAAGACTTACTAATTTACCTGACCTGGAATTAGCTCTTTGTTGCTGCTATGCTGAGTTTCTTGAGTCAAACGTTACTGAATATTGATAAATTACAAGAACAATAACATTGAGAAAGAATAATAGAGAATGCAGCTATGAAAGAGCTAATGATTATACCTTTAAAACATAATGGACTCAACTTCCAAAAGGTATGAGATTGTTCCTAAATCACCAACTACGTAATTACTTGATTTAAACCTAAGTTACATTTTCATCTTTAGTTTGAATTCGATTTGACTTTTTCATAAATTTCACATTAGTCATTATATTCTAACTCTCCTCCTTATGACTGACTTGATAGCTTTTTACGTCAATATTATCTGTAACATTTACAAGCATTGTCTTTGAACAATGGTTTGATGAATATATTAGCTAGATGAAAAGGGCAAACCAAACTCTTCACTAACTAGGGGGTTGTTCCAGCATGTTGCATTCTTCTTCTAACTTGTTAAATTCATGTGTCTTCAAAGGTTCTTCTTAAAGTTGATTTTTTACTGTTTGTTGATCCAGTTCAGTGTGGAACAGTTAATCCTGCGAAGTTGAAGTCATCATTCCTGACATATTTTTGGTCTTTGTTCTTTTGCAATGGAAAATTAACAACCACATTATGAGAGCAGTTTTTTTTGTTTTTTTTCTGCTGCAAATTGTGTCGACCTCCTTCATATTGAAGGTCCTTTTTTTTGCTCTTGTTGTTCTCGTTGCCCTCCTGTTGTTGTGCTGGTCCTTTCTCTTCTTCTTGTTGCTCATCTTGTTGTAGTTTGATCCTTCTCATAGTTACATATATTGGCGATATCGCGAGTCATTCCCCTTGGCGATGTATCGCCACTAAAAAATCGCGATATTTTTGACATTTTGAATATATCGCGATATATTCAATATGTCGCGATATATTGGGAATATATCGGGATATTTTGGAAAATATCGCCCTGCTAAAAAAAATTGCATGAAATTTGAAAAATAAATTCATGGGTTAAGTTTCTGGCAGTGTTATTAAAGCTAAATATATTAAATTCTTCAAGAGACTTAATAGTTTTCAGGATTTCAAGATTTCAACAATTCCACCGGATTTGATCAAGTATGAGGGTATGGGATTGGCATTTACTCAAGCACATCAACCCATCCCTGTACCTTGATGTTGATGGCATTGACTATTGAAATCTTTTATCATGACCTTAATAAAAATGCACCCTTCACTCATTAAACATGGGAAGTTTCATCAAAATTGTAGAGTAGTTGGACCTTCCACCATAGCTTAAGTAGTTGGAGCTTCCAATTTGACACCTAACTCATAAAGCACCTACAGGACCCCCTACTGCTTGTAGAGGAAGAGTGGTGCCACTTTC
Organism: Pseudotsuga menziesii; assembly: GCA_001517045.1. NCBI lineage: Eukaryota > Viridiplantae > Streptophyta > Pinopsida > Pinales > Pinaceae > Pseudotsuga > Pseudotsuga menziesii. Next base: position 93,321 of record LPNX011171755.1, read on the forward strand.
CTATAAAAGGGGTAGAGGGGATCGATGATTCCTACTATTTATCATTGTATTATGTAGTATCTAGATCCCTCATGAGTCATGATGATTAATTTATGGAGAGACATTTATTTTGATCATTTAATGTGATTTTCTATCATTCCATCAAGAACATATTTCAATATTCTAGTTTATAAATTTATAGTCGATATGTGATCATGATCCACCATTTGACATCTTATGCATCTTATATATTAGTTGTATTTTCATATTTATGTAACAATGTGTTTATTTGATGTTGTTGTTGCTTTAGATGTTAAAAAAATTGAAAAAAATGGTTGTTTTTGGATTTTTTTATGCTTTATGACATTTGCCGATATTTTTCGATATTTTCCCTGTTGCTGTCGATAAGTTACATTTCGGACCCTTGGCGATATATTCATCGACACAATATATGTAACTATGATCCTTCTTCCTCTTCTTCCTGTTGCTCTTTTGGTGGCAGTGTTGGTCTTTCTTCCTTTTCATTCTGCTGCTCTTCTAGTTGCAGTTTTGATCTTTCTTCCTTTTCTTGCTCCTGCTCTTATGATAAGTTTAGATCTGGTCCTTTCCTCCTTGTGTAGGGAATAATTGGCTTCCTGGTTGCAACCTCTAAAGAAGCAAGTGGAAGTTCCATCATCCATGTTTGTCTTTAATGCCTTTTGCTTTTTGCTCACTTGGTCCACCAGGTTCTTGAGTGGGCATCAGTTCACAGACGTTATTTTGAACGAGACTCGACAATCCTTGCGGATCATGGTGCTGCTTGTTTGAAATGCAAGGTTCACAAACTGCGCTATGCCATGGACCTTTTGGGTGTCTCTTAACCATTTGCATTTGATGTAATGGTTTAATATAGTCAAACTTAAGATGCTCATACCTATCATTTCAAAGTATATTAGATACATTTTGGTCTATAATGCAAGTGGAAGTTCCATGTTGTCTTTAATGCCTTTTTCATTATGCTCACTTGCTCCACCAGGTTCATGAGTTTGCATCAGTTCACACAAATCATTTTGAACAAGATCCAACAATCCTTGTGTTCTCTATTCTACTGCGTGGTGCTGCTTGTTTGCAATGCAAGCTTCACAAATTGCACTATGCCATAGACTCTTTTGTGAATCCCTTAACATTTGCTTTTGATGTAATGGTTTAAGGTAGGCAAACTTAAGATGCTCATACTTACACAAATCACCGATTGATATTCCTCTTGCCACAATTTCATCTTTAGTCTTGTTTCAAATTTCACACTTTTTGTCATCAAAGGTAACTAAAATTGCCTAGTAATTGCATCAAGAGTAGCGAGGTGCTTTCAATTCAGTATGGGGGAGATATGTAACGTTACATAACGTAACATACATAACGTCATGTACCAAAAATAAAAAGTAATAATTTTTATCATGTCGGCTCATAAAATAAAAAATAAAAACCAAATAAAAAATAAATTAAAAAAATCCAATCCACTCATAAAAAAATTTAAAACAAAATAAAAAGTCATTAGAAAACCATATCAGCCCATAAAATAGAAATTTAAAGCCAAATAATAAGTCATTAGAAAAATACACCTCAAGAAATCGGATGCCTCTTGGTGCTTGATATATCCCCGTTTAGGATGGATCTATGCTGGTTTATGGAACATAAATCAATTTTTTTGGGACTCTAGAGGCAGACCACACCTTTTTAATACTGCAAATCTGGTTATATGTTATTCTCAATGTAATGCTACCCTTGCCCTTTGCCTTGTAAGTAGATTCAAATGCAATTGACACTATATCTCCATCATCAAAATCATCCTCAATGGTCACCAACTCTTTGTGTAATTCTTCGGTTTTGACCCCATGGTATTCTTATTGTACATGATGTAAATATTCTATGGTATCATGGCAAGGAGCTCAAGGCCAAGGCCCTGCCATTGATTGATGTTTTGTGTATAGGTGATCAAGGTTGATGCCTATGTTTCATGGTGCTAAGTCAAGCACAATATATATTTATGAACATCATGTAATTATGGAATTAATAATAATACCACAACTAGCTATGGGACTACAACGTGAAAGAGATGGAGGCATGATTCCACAAGGGATAGGGTGGGGAGTTAGTCAAATCCCCTCAGCCAATAGGGTGTGACTAGATGTCAATGGAAAAACCCATGAACCCTCAGCTACCATTTCGTCCTTTGTTCTCAATCATCAATTTCTTCCAAAGGTTGGTTGAAGCAGTTAATGCCTTGGGCAGAGCAAAGCATGGCATTGTTTGAGCAAGTTTGTGTAGACTTGTAGTCTAGGGAAGCTGCGTTCTTGCTTCTGAAAGCAAGCAAACCCTAGATTGCGTGCCCAGTTCGTCGTTTTGGGGGTCGTGCTGAACGTTTTGGTAATTCTTCCCGTGGGGGTTTGATTCATTCATTCACTCTCTCCATTCTATTATGTTCAGGGCACGTTGTGCGTTCGTTTCGCTTGCAGAACCATATTTCGTTTTGGGTTGCTCATCGGTTGTTTTACCATCCTCAGTCGCGTGGAGGTTTGGGGGTCTCCTTTGTTTTGTTGAATGAATGAGCAGTGGAGGTCACCTGACTTTATGAGAAAAAGTGGTTATCTGTGGTTTTTCCCAGTGTTGTTGTGTAATGGTCTCCTTTGTCACAGAATGTGTGGAAGCTTGTTTCGCTATGTTGACATTGTGGACTACTGTGTTGTGCACCTTGGTTTTGGTTTGAACTATATACAAGACTTAGGAGCGGAAGAGACGCAAAATGTGCTTGATAAACCTAGTGTGGAATCTGCTCTGCACATCCTGAAGGGCACTGGAAGGGAATGTGTGGCATGAGGGACTGTAGAGCAGAGAAGGGGACACTTCCTTGTGTTGGGTGTGTAGGAATATATTAAACCCACTCATAACTTAGGATAAAATAATTAATCATTATTTGATTAATTATTCACCCACTAGTTTAATTAGTTGGCATCCATTTGCACCTTAAAGTCAATACATGCCATCTATGTCCTAGGAATAATTTATTTCTAATTCTGGGTTGATCTTGACCATCTTTTGACCATCCAAAATTAGTATACAGGACTTTACAACAGATTCTGTTTTTTTTGCTTTTCTATGGATAAGATAAAAGTTAGTCAACTAGGAAACTGACAGCTTTTGTTTCCAACCCATCCTCCATTAGTTTTTCTCCATTTTCTAGGATTAGCATGTTTTTTCAATCTCCTTGACAACTCACTCATGCTTTTACCAATTTGTGAGGTCCTTGATAGATTTGGGAAGTGCTTTAGCCACCTATGGGGGTTTGCTATATTTTGGTAAGTCAGCCTTTTTGAGCTTTATGCGTTGTTTCCATACAATTCGATTTTCCTATGAGGGATGTACTATTTATGTACACTATTATTCATCATTATTCAATGGAAGGATACACACCAATATTCATCTCTTCATTCATGTGATTCAGTCTCTTTTCTTCTCTCTATTTTTCCTGTGTATGTTTGTGAGAATTCTTAGTAGCAAGATGTAATTCTTGTGCTTCTTCTTAGCATCATTGCTCATAGCATTGATCTATCATTTCTACATGGTATCAAAGCAGCAAGGTTGATCAAGTTCTATAGAGTTGAGGAGCGCAACCAATCTCCTATCCCTCTCTGAGGAAGAGCTTGTCTAGCTTACAAGATTTTCTCGTAGTTTGTTTTGCAGGTTGCAGAGAGTATCTCCCAGAGCATATCAACAACTTCATTATGGATTCAAAAGTTCCTCTACTATCTCCTTTCAACTATGCTGATTGGAAGCCAAAGATGAGTGCATACTTGAAGAGGCAATGGCTCTTTGATGTCTCCATTGGTGCATTGAGTGAACTTGAGTCTTATGAAGAGAAAATTGATTGGCTAAATAATTGTGATAGAGCTTATGGAATTGTGTTTGGGAATGTCTCCAAATATATATCATCTCATAAATTCTGCTGAGTATCCGTTTGAGCTTTGGAAAATTTTGGACAAAGCTTTTGGTTTGCAGGAAATTGAAGATGAAGTATGGAGCGAACCTAGCATCTCCTCTTGTTCTCTCTCTCAATATTTTTTGGCTTCTACATTCTTTGATGAAGTTGATCATGATGAAGAAGTTTCTGGAGGAACCGTGGATAAAAGATCCAGTCGCTTATTATGTTTCCGAATTTCGAGTTTTGAAGGGCAGAAAGCGGAAGGCGAACAACTGAGAACTCACTTTGTCGAGCCTTTCAGTTTCAACTCCCGAGTTCTGAGGTCGGAAAGGTGGAAGGCGAAGTTCAGAAAGGATAGGTTCAGTGCGGAAAATGTGTTTCAGGACGCAGAAGGGATCTGTCAAGGGTGGAACGACTGTTACAGAGGTTTCTAAGTCGGAGGATGAAGGTTGAAGAGTGTGTTAACGCCCATGCCCCGTGTTAGAAAGGAGAACATGGGTTCTTAAAGCAAAATTTTTAAATTATCCGAATTATGTGGTATGTGGATGTCACACTTTGCACCCAGTCATATTTTTGGTTGTGCTTGATCTAACCACCCAGCATAATTGATGTGTGATGTACTTAGTTTTTTAGCAACAAATAAATAGTCTTTTTCTTCTCAAGTGTTTGATTGCCTATTAACAAATCTAGCTTTTTGAAGTTTATGCTTTGGAGCACCTTTCTTTTGACCCTTATAATGTGGACTTTGAGGATTATGTTAACAATCCTTATTAAAATGTCCAAATTTTCCGCAAACGGAATGACCTTTATTAATCTAAATTAGAGTTGCCTTTATGTCAACTGAATGGCTTCTTTTGCTTTAGATTTTTCTTCTTGTTCCCCTTGATCATATAGTCTCTGCCAGATTTGCTTAAATTTTTGCACAAGTCCAGCTCTTCTTGCATTAATAATCCAAACAACTCTTCAAGTGTAATTGTGCAACATTCATTGTTAATTTCAAGGAGGTTTTAAATGTAGATTTTTCTCAAGTTTCAGCCTCCGATTTCTGAGTAAAAATTTGTCTCAGTTTATTTCAATCTCAGAATATAAAATGCTGGAAATAAACATTAAAATTTTCAGACTTAAAACACTGCTGTAACTTCACTTTTTCACTGACAGAAAATAAAATAACATGCACGCCATTCAACACACAGTACTCAGAAATTTTTGGCCAATGGCCCTGGAAAAACCCACAAGGGGAAAACCAATCAAAGAGAGTTTTTATTATTATGCTTCAGGGAAAACTCAGATATTCATTTACAGTAAAAAATCAACTTATCTCAACCCAATAGGTTGCCTTGTTTTCTGTGCAAACGCTGCCTCGATTTGTGTGCAATATTTTCTTGAAAATGTTAGTTTTTCAACATATAAGCTAGCATTATGATCTTAGGATCTTTTCACTGAGAGAATAACAAGCACAGCAATAAAACATAAGCACATCACAAGAGACAAGAGACACAGAGTTTTTCTCGGGGAAACCATAAAGGAGAAAACCTCGCAACTTCCTCAGAGATAGAATCAGCACCAAAACAGTAAAAGCCCCAAAACAGTAAGTGATCTCCCAACAGCAGTAGTCTTCTTCTTGTCTAGCCCCAGTGTATTTCCTTCGATATGCTTCGACTTGTCATGGAACACTGGATTCTCTGACAACTTCACGCAACTCTGGTTGTCACAATGTATATAAGTAGCATCTAACTGGAGATCAAATATATCAGATAGTAGCTTCCGCAGCCATACTGCCTCACAACTAACTGAACAAGCTGCGACATACTCTGCTTCAGCTGTACTTAGTGCCACACAGGAATGCTTCCTGCTAAACCAAGAGATCACTCCTGATCCCATACTGAAGCAACATCCTGAAGTACTCTTCCTGTCGATGGCACTGCCTGCCCAATCTGAATCAACATAACCCTCTAGGTTAATCTTTTGATTCACATCGTACTTGAGCCCATAATCAATTGTACCCTTCAGGGACCTCAGAACATGCTTTGCAGCAATCAAGTGAACACTTCTCGGATCTGTTTAGTACTGGCTCAGGGTGTTCACAGCAAAGCAAATGTCTGGTCTCGTGTTCGTCAGGTACATCAATGACCCAATCATCTGACGATACATCGTAGCATCAACCGACTCTGATGAAGCATCACTCAATAGCTTCAGGTTCGATGCCATAGGTGTGGCCATAGCTTTGCAGTCCATCATCCCAAACCTCTTCAGGATCTCTACTGCATACTTCCCTTGTCCAAGGAAGATTCCATCTGTACTTTGCCACACCTCCATACCTAGAAAGTAATGCATCATCCCCAAGTCCTTCATTTCGAACTCAGCAGCAAGCTTTCTTTTCATATCAGCAATCAACCCATCTGTACCTGTCACAAATAGATCATCTACATATAGTAGGAGCATCACTGGGTTGCCATCTTCAACCTTGTAGTAAAGGTTGGAATCTGTTTTACTCTTGGTAAAGCCCAAATTGGATAGAAAGCTGTCAATTCTGCCGTACCAGGTTTTGGGTGCCTGTTTCAAACCATACAGGGCTTTCTTCAATCTGCATACATGAGACTCTCTGTCATGTGTCTCAAAACCGAGTGGCTGTTCTACATACACTTCCTCTTCTACTACACCATTAAAGAAGGTAGTCTTGACATCCATCTGGTGTATCTTCCATTTCATCACTGCAGCCAGAGCAAGTACTGATCTGATGGAAGTGTATCTGGCTACAGGTACAAAGGTTTCTTCATAGTCTATTCCTTCTTTCTGAGAGAAACCCCGAGCTACAAATCTTGCCTTATACTTTTCAATGCTACCGTCTGCAACATGCTTGATCTTGTAGATCCATTTGGAAGTTACAACTAACTTCCCTTCTGGCCTTGGGACAACATCCCAAACATCATTTTTCATGATCGATTGATATTCTTTGATCATAGCATCCTTCCATTCTTTCTGTTTTACTGCTTCTTCATAACTGGAAGGTTCTTTATTAATGAAATCACATAGTAAAGCTACATACCCGGAATTGGATTTGGTTCTCTTCCTTTCTCTATGATTCTCTTATGGAGCCCCATATCTTTCCGCACCTTGGATAAGTTCACGTACCCACGCAGGTTTCCTCTTATGAGGATTCTTCTCCAGAGGTGGATCTACAGGTCTTTGTGGTTCCTCGAACTCTTGATCTTCTTCTTGAGCTTCTTTATTCATGATTGTATCATGAATTCTGGGTACTTCTGCTTCTGCTTCTTCAGGTTCTTCAGCAGGTCTCTTTCTGGATTTGTTGTAAGTTGTGCCTTCATCAAATATCACATCCCTGCTGATGTCAATCTTCTTGTATCCTGGGAAATAGATTCTGTAAGCCTTTGAGCTTTCAGAGTATCCCACAAATATGCCCTTCTTTCCTGAAGGATTTAATTTCGTTCTCTTCTCTTTTGGAATGTGTATGTACACGGGACAACCGAATATTATGAGATGGCTGACTTCTGGTTTCTTGCCGGAGAAGACTTCTTCAGGAGTCTTGTTCTCGAGTACTCTATGTGGAGTACGGTTCTGTACATATACTAGTTGTTCTGGCAGCTTCAGCCCAAAGATGCATAGGTAGATCTTGATCATGAAGCATTGCTCTTGCAGCTTCCATGATGGTTCTATTCTTCCGTTTCGCAATTCCATTCTGTTGTGGATTATAAGGAGTGGACAACTCCCTCTTAATCCCTGATTCTTTGCATAGCTCTTTGAATTCTCCGCCATTATCTGATCGAAGAGTCTTGATTTTCTTTTCAGTATGGTTCTCGATCAAGGCTTTGAATTCTTTGAACTTACTGAATACTTCATCTTTGTTTTTCATAAAGTAAATCCATGTCTTTCTAGAAAAATCATCAATAAAAGAAACATAGTATGCATACTCGCTTAGTGAGTTTGATGACATAGGACCGCATACATCGGAGTGGATGATTTTTAGAACGCCTTTGGCTTTGCTTTCGCTGCTGGGAAATGTCTTCTTTGTATTCTTCCCTTTCGCACATCCTTTGCAAACTCCATCATGTTTTGCTTGGAATTCTGGAAGACCTTCAACAGCGTTGCTTGCAATAGGTAGTGCTCTGTAATGCACATGTGCAAGCCTTATATGCCAAAGCTCATTTGGTTCTACTATGTCATGGATCAAGGCTTGTTCTGGATGACCCTTCAATTTGTACAAGCCTCCTTCTTGTTCTCCAATCACTACCGCATCATCGATAGTCTTTCCTTTTGGCCACATAATGACTTGACCATTTATGAATGCAACCCGCATTCTTTTTGCATCCAATGCTGAAATGGAGAGAAGATTCTTCTTGAGTCCTGGAACAAACAATACTTCTTTCATTGTTAGAGACTTACCAGAGTCTAGTTTATATGAAGATTCCTCACTACCTTTTATTGGATATTGGTAGTCATCTCCTAGCTTCACCTTGTGAGGTGATTCATGTTCTGACAGTCTTATAAAGGATTCCTTGAATCCCGTCATATGTTTGGAAGCCCCACTGTCTATAAGCCAATCATCACTACCATGAGTAATGTTACTTGTGAGAGTGGAGATTAAAATATATTCATCCTCGCTTGAAGAATCTTCACTTTCATATCTGGATCTCTTCTTGGATGGTTCATCATCCTCTGCAGCATGAGCATGATGTCTTCTTTTGTTCCCCTTCTTCTTATGAGAGTGGCTCTTGTTCTTAGGACAGTCTTTTGCAAAGTGTCCTATCTCATCACATGTATAACATCTTAATTTTGATATGTCTCTTCTGAGATGAGAATCCTTACCTTTGGAGTAATGAGGTCCTCTTCTGCTTTTCTTGGAGTGGGCTGTGAGGGCTTGGTCTTCACTTCCCATCTTCTCTTCTCGAGCTGCTATCCGTGCTTCTTCTTGAGAACATTCTTCCATAGTCTGCTGAATTTGACTAACTTCTTTCTAGCACAGATTCCTTGGATGAAAGCATCCCATGACCTAGGAAGGCCATTCAAAGTAGTCATCACAATCTCTGCATTTTCCACTTCTTCATCAACAGCTTCTAATTGTTCCTTGATCTGAGAAACCCTTGTGAAGTAAGACTGGATAGTTTCTGCATTTTGAATCTTCACATTCTTCAGTTGGTTCCTCAGGGTCATCTTTCGATTGATGTTCTTTCCTTCAAACAATTTGGTTAGGGCATCAAACATAGCTTTAGGTGTCTTGAGAGAGGACACCTGTGGGATAAGATGATCCTTAATAGAATTAGCAATGATCCTCTTTTCCATAACCATCTTCTTCTTATGTAAGGCTTTTGCCTCATCTCCCTCTGGAACTGGAACCTCTTCATGAATGTAGGAGTCTAATTCATTCTCTTCCAGGACCAGGGAGATCCTATACTTCCAGGCTCGGAAGTTTTTAGCTCTCTCAAGCTTTTCATCAAGTTTGGTATGATGAGACATCTTTAAATGAGAACCTCAAATGGAAATACAAAAGATTTTAGATCTTACCAAGTTCAAGATGTCGGATCTGAAACTTGAGCTGAAATCCTGTAGAGCTGGTTCAGGGGCAAATTAGGGTTTTGCTTTTTCGGAGTTCTGTCCACTCAAATGCCTTGAAATTTGTCCCTAACTTCGATTTTGGGGAAGAGATCAATCCAGGCCTGGGCTCATTGAAAAATTCCTCTTCAGTAAAAAGCCCTAATTTTCGACAGTAATGACAGGTCCAAAACAGAAAAACCTCAAAATTGGATTCTGCTTCGACAGAAAGATGCGCCTTAAGGAGGAGAGTTGTTCCACCTTACTTTTGCTGAAAATCTGTGGAGGAAGGTCCACAAACTAGGAAGCCTTAGTTTCCGGAGCTGCACAGTGTCTTCTTCTCAGGTTAGCTCTGATACCATGTTAGTTTTTCAACATATAAGCTAGCATTATGATCTTAGCACTTTTCACTGAGAGAATAACAAGCACAGCAATAAAACATAAGCACATCACAAGAGACAAGAGACAAAGAGTTTTTTCCGGGGAAACCATAAAGGAGAAAACCCCGCAACTTCCTCAGAGATAGAATCAGCACCAAAACAGTAAAAGCCCCAAAACAGTAAGTGATCTCCCAACAGCAGTAGTCTTCTTCTTGTCTAGCCCCAGTGTATTTCCTTCCTCACTAATGCGCTACACTTGAGTGAGTGAATGATGTGTGTTATAAATAGAGAGACTCACTCTCTATTTATATTCTTTCGTTCACTTGAAGTGCACTCAATCATGTCGGCCTCACTTAACAATTACTTACTAGAGCCGACATCTCTAGGAGTGTCTAATAACCCTAGTGCCCCGAAATTGTGGGGACTTTAACAATGACTTGACATGACTTGTTTACATTATTGATCCTCCCGATCGGAACATCGGGGCATGACAACATGACTCAAATACATAATAGAAACATCCCGGAATAAACATCGGGTTACAATACATAAGATACATAGATGAATACATTCCGAAGTTACAAATACATCAACAGAAAACAATGCCGAAATAGGGAGTAAGCTATTTACCCAACCATTTGCACTAGGGTCCACTGACGTCGTCAAGTGGATAGCTTACTCTGTTACCTTCTCACTGAGACTTATCTCAACCCAACAGGCTGCCTTTTTTTTCGTGCAAATGCTGCCTCGATTTCTGTGCAATATTTTCTTGAAAATAGTGTCGAAATAGGGAGTAAGCTATTTACCCGACCATTTGCACTGGGGCCCACTGATGTCGTGAAGTGGATAGCTTATTCTGTTACCTTCTCATCGAGACTTACCCGATTTGATTTAACTTACCCTATTTGATTTATGAAAACTTACAGCTTTGTATGAGATTATTTGGACAGCTCTATTCGCCTAGAGAATTGACTCCCTCTTAATATTTTTCATTTCATTGGAGTCTCAATAAATGATTGCATAGAACAGTGTATGCTGATAAACAATTAAGAATAGAAAATATGCAGATTCAAATATAACCAAATGGCATAAGAAAATCTGCATATTTTCTATTCTTAATTGTTTATTAGCATACACTGTTCTATGCAATCATTTACTGAGACTCCAATGAAATGAAAAATATTCGGAGGGAGTCAATTCTCCAGGCGAATAGAGCTGTCCATATATTCTCATTCAAAGTTGAAAGTTTTCATAAATCAATAAGTCTTGGTGAGAGGGTAACGGAGTAAGCTATTCATTAGACGGCGTCAGTGGGCCCCGGTGCAAATGGTCGGGTAGATAGCTTACTCCTCGAAATAGCAGCAACCTCCAGCCTTGATTTCTGTGCTGAGAAGTAAGATTTATGCCCTCGATTTCTGTGCCCAATCATTGCAGAAATCCGTAAACTTTCTACCCTCGATTTCTGTGCCCAATCCGTGCAGCAATCTATTTCAGCAACCTCGGAATGTGTGCCTGTACTTTCCTCGAACCTCGTGCCCAAATCTGCCCTCAAAATCTGTGCCAAAATATGTACCATACGGATGGCAATAAATGCAGTCGTACAATGTCTCAATTTATGTGCCAGCAATTAATGTAGGCTGTACTCCTCGAACTCTGTGCACTCTATTAAATGCTGCTGTACTTCCTCCTTGAAATATGTGCAAGCATTTAATTCTCCTCGATTTTTGTGCCCACTGAAAAAATCACTTAGCTTGGTATCTCGAAATGTGTGCCCACACTCACCTTCAGCTCTCTCTTCTTCTTCTTTTCACAAGAATGAATGCAAATGGTCTATCCCTTGCTTTTTGCTCATAACCCTAGGTAGGTGAAGAGACATCTAATCCAAAGGCTGAGATTGGATTAGATCAACGGTTGAAATTAATTGCTCATATTTTATTTCTAAAATATTAATTTCACTCACCCACTTAAATTTATCAAAAACTGACTTTATACTCTAAAGCAGTGAAGCACGACTCGTTGAAGACTCGCGGGTACTCGCGAGTCTGCCCGAGTCAGCATCCAGGACGAGTAACCGGATAAAACTCGTTGGAGAACTCGTCCAACTCTACTCACTCGTCAAACTCTTCCAGATTAGCTGAGACTCGCCATTTACTCGCTGGGACTCGGCATGACCCGCCAAAAACGAAGGAAATAAGACCCCGCTGCTACTAGATTAGAGAAATTTAACCTGCAGGTAAAACAAAATTCGTTTCTGCTCATGAAGAAATTTGTGCAAGTTCAGGGAAAAACACCACACTCAGGGCTGCGGCTTGCTGACTGCTTTTCTTAAACAATAGGCGGCCTTTTAACTCAAGAATTTGCGTTACTTTCCTTCCACGGTGGTTAACCCACGCCTCGTTTTGTCGGTAGCAATGCTTTCTTTCCGAAAGAGTCCTTTGCATTTTTAAATCTGCGTGCTTACTGTACCTAGAGAAAAATTTCAAGCTTTTTGCATCAACAATCAGCACACCCGATTTAATCACCAGAAGCCTTCTTTAACTCCTCACTGGTTCCAGGAAGGAATTTTCCTTGCTTAGATCATCACTGATAGCGAGTAAAACTTCCAATGTTCCCGCGTGGAGGTACATGACAAGCATGCTCATTTCCCTCCCGACTGGACAATGGCCAGGAATTACTCTCCTCTGCGGCCTTAATTTTCCCTTCGACAATGGTATTTTACGCCGGCCATGAATTACTTTCTTATGTGGCCAGTAATTTGACCTGGTAAAATTGCAAATATAACTATGTTTAATGTTTATGAAGTATAAATGTTTTTTTTAATGGTAAAAAGTATAAAGGTTTAATGGTAAAAAGCATAAAGGTTACAAACTTATAAGTTATAACAATTTTACTGTTTATTAATAAGTTAATTATCTATTTATATTATAATTTTCAAATTTTATTATATATATATTTTTATTAATAAAGATAATATTATTTTTAAAATATAAAAATTATAAATATTAAACTTTTAAAGATAATATCATTTTTTAAATATAAAATTATAAATATTAAACTTATAATGTATTAATAATGTAAATATATATTATAAATTTTATTTTATTTTTTCGAATTTTAAAATATATACATGTATGTGTTATTTTTGGATATTATATGTACCATGTAGTAATATTTATTATGTATGTATTATAAGTTAATATCATTTTTGAATTAAGTTATAAATATTAAACTTATAATGTATTAATAATGTAAATATATATTATAAATTTTATTTTATTTTTTTCAAATTTTAAAATATATACATGAATATGTTATTTTTGGATATTTTAGGAAGTAATATTTATTATGTATATATTATATTGATATTATATTGGATAAGTGAATATATTTCAAAGATATGGATTGGAAATGATATTAACCTCTTTTTTCTCCAATATTTACCATATCTCTTAAGTTATTATCTATTTGCCGAGTCTCTCCCGAGTCTTGCCGAGTTGGTGCCGAGTCTTTCCCGAGTTGACGAGTCATATGCCAGCCGAGTCTGAGTCGTGCAACATTGCTCTAAAGTCAAATTAAATGTCACTTAAGTCATTTAATGCAAGGGTCACTTTATTTCTTCTTCTAAGTGACCAAGGCTAAAGTCACTTAGGGGAACACTTCCCTAGGTACAAAACTAACATTAAAAGGATTATATGAAGATGACAAGGTTCTAAATGTAAGAGTTACCAACTCCAGTAATAATAATAATCATCTAATTTAAAAAGTTCACAGGCTAGCCAGACAGCATGAGACCCCTTTGTTAATCTAAATTAGAGTTCCTTTATGTCAACTGAATGGTTTCATTTGCTTTAGATTTTTTTTCTTGTTCCCCTTCACCATATAGTCTCTGTCAGATTTGCTTAAATTTTTGGACAAGTCCAGCAATTCTTGCGTTAATAATCCAAACAACTCTTCAAGTGAAATTGTGCAACATTCATTGTTAATTTCAGGGAGGTTTTAAAAGGATTATATGAAGATGATAAGGTTCTAAATGTAAGAGTTACCAACTCCAATAATAATAATAGTCATGTAATTTAAAAAGTTCAGAGGCTAGCCAGACAGCATGAGACCCCTTTGGTCCCTTAAAAGAAAGATAAGGAAAACATAAGAGAACCAAGGATTACTGTGCCGCCAGAAAAGACAAAAGAGGAATAGAAGTGTTGGAGTTGGGGAAGTTGAACAGTTGGGGATGCCTGGCCTTCCAGTTGAACCCAAATAGTACATTTTCTTATAAACAAAGTCAGGTCGATATAGAAGGGTTTCTTTGACTGTGATTGTGAAGACAATGTTGTAACAAATCCTTTATAAATGAATATAAATGCTCTAAGAGTCTTATTGAGTTGTATGCCTGTAAAAGAAAAATAGTGTGGAGAGATGAGGATTGATCAAAGCCATTTGAATGCTTGTTTTCCCATTTGGGTTTCCAGGGTAGATGTTGTGTTCATTGTGTCTTGGTTTGTGGTGTGATGGCTGTGTGATGGCATTGTGGTTCTCAGTTGCTTTGTAGTGGATTGTTCTGAAAGTTTCGCTGTATCAATGCTAATTCTTGCTTGAAATCAATTCTTGTTAATTGCTTTGATAACCGCCTCAGCCAGGAACCTTAGACTGTCCATCTAATTGTGTTCAATGAGATCAATGGTTGTGATAAGAGAGATATTGCCATCATTGTGTTTCCCCAGGTAGATTTCTATTTCCAGTTCCTTGTATTTCGCAATTTACCCGCTTAAAGTGTTGGGTTCATGGTAGAGTTGAGTGCCTCCTCTCTAGGGATCAATTACTGCTTAGAAAGTGTATTGAGTCACCCATACTTCCAATCGATTCTTGCAACAACTCTTTTGAAAGAACTAGATTTTTGAAAGAACTAGATTGCAGTTAAGTAGTATGCTTTGTCCAAAATGTTTTAACCAAATCATGGTGACCCCTCCTCAGTGCTCTGCATGGAGCTTTAGACCACAACTATCCGCTTTTGATTTAATACAATTATGAGATGGTATTTCTGTTATTTTTTTAGACTGTCTACTCTATTGTGCAGCTAATGCATTAGAAACCCTTTATAAACAATTATAAATTCATTTCTGTTTTATATGTGAAGGAAAAGTGATGTAGTTTGTAAGAGAATGCTCCATTAAATGATGGTATTCATTGCAGGTAAATACGAGTGCTGCTCTTTCCTGAATCCTTTGTTAATGACAATTAGATTGCAAGACTTCATTTTAATGAATATATTAATGTCAGGATGTACGTTTCTCACAAATTGAGTTTTCATTTGATTAATGGAAATTGAATGCTGGTGAATACACACACACACCCAACTGTTGGGTCATAGCCTATAGGTTAATGAAATTGAGAATGCTGGGTGAATGTTATATATAGAAGTTTTGATGTGGCTGGCACCATGGAAAGAAAGATAGTATTGACTATTGGATAATGGACTTCCTTAAATCAATCAAGTCATTAGAACAAGAAATGAACACATGCGCATAAATTGAATTGGCCTTGACATAATGTAATCTCAGTTGTTAACAAATTCTGTTGACAACAGATTATTCTGCAGAGGATCTATGCTGGTGAAAGGGAGAAGTCACATGCGTACTGTTTATGGATCAACATACGCTACCCCCCTCCAGATTTGAACTGTTGACCTCCAAGGAGGAAACACACGTTCTTAACCGTAGCCCATTCAACACATGCTAACTCCACACTTATCAATCTGATTTGGGTCTCTAATATTTCTACTTTAGTAACCTCCATTTTTGTTGCATAGAGACCATTAGTTAAATACATTATATAAGATTCATCAGCTATTTCAAAAAGGTCTTTAACTTAGTCTGCACAATTTTGGGATCTTTAAACAAGATGCAAATATTAAACACATTACAAGAGAGACACAAATATAATGTGGTTCATCCAAGATGGGCTGCGTCCACACAGAAATTGCTAGTCCTTTATTATTATACCATCTAGCAAAATGAAGGGATACAACCTGCAGAAACCCCGCTGCATTTTCTCTTCACACATTCACAATCTCTCTCACACAATTACAAAGATTGTTTTACAATGCTACAATACAATACACAACCATGGGGAATTACCATGGGAAAATACTTCCGGTCACCCAATACGATGAGTCTGCAAACTGTTGGCCAACAAACATCCCAAAAATTTTTGAATCTAGAAGATCAGCCTCCCCCCAGCTGGGACGAGAGTACAGTAAAAATGGGAAACAAACACAGCAGAACAATAACATCTCTGAATCTAGAAGATCAGGCTCCACAACCAACAGTATCATGTGATGTTACGTATATGATTTAAATTTTATCTTCATCATTTATCATTGGCAATGTTGCTTGCAGCTAAACGTAATTAATAATTTATGGTTTTATGTTTGATAATAATTGTCCTTTCACACACACACACACTTATATATATGTATATTGCATTTCCAATGTTTCACCATTTCATCCCTGTTTACCCGTTTCGTCAACTTGGCTCCAAACCTTTTACAGGATCCACTGATTTAAAGAATACCTGACTTCTGTTCTGCTCCAATAGATCACAAGTTGCAATCAACTGTTGTAATATATCAATCCTGCTATTTCATCCTCCTTGATTTTGCGTCAGCCTATTGTTCGAAGGAATCTTCTCCTTCTGACTTCTATGCTCCTTCATATCAGTGAGTTTACTGATGAATGCACATACAAAGTGTTCATTAAAACTAGTGTCCTTTGAAATTCAGGGTTGAAGGACTCTTTCAGGGAAAGGATCCTTCCAGCAAGCGTAGAAGCTCTGTTGGCTATTTCCCACAATCTGAACAAGACCATCCCATCTTCAATATTTCTAGCCAGTCTTTCTAACTCCACATAATAACCCCTGGGCCCTTTCATCCCTTGCATATTTCTTAGGCATTTCCCCTGAACTGTTATCGGGCCCTTTAATATCAGGGTGTGTGTAAATAAGAGTTCAGGTATCAATGCAACTTCCAATTCAACTATCTTTCTTCTCAACCTGATGCTGTCTTCCAGCTGCACATTCACAGAATGTTGCACTAAATCTCTGGATGACTCATGCATCCTGAAGGCTGTTGTTGGTCCCAAACGGGTTGTTCTTTTTGATTTTGCGACTTCAAAATGTTTTGCAATTTAAAGTTTGGAATTTTCTTTTTATGAAGCAAGATTTGGGATTTTGGCTCAGATTCTTGATTTAAGAACGTGCATGAATGTGTGTTTTCATTTTTGAGTACGAAGATGTATCCCTAGAGGATAATGAGCTAGAGAAAACCTTTAACCACTTTTGGAGTCGTAATTGCAAGTTTATTTGGAATATTCTTGTGGTGTATCTTCCTCAACACGATCCACTAGAAAGCTGTCTTGTTAGGAGATGATCATTCTCTTTTACTGTATTGTTTCAGATGATTTTGGCATTGTATTAGGGTTGTTGCTCTACAGATTCTATGGTAGTGTCAGCGCAAGGCTATTTTCAGTAACTCTCTCTTTTCTCTTGTTGCATTCAAAGAGAGGTTGATGTATGAGTTAAAAATTGCAAATTAGGGGTTTTAGTACACTTCTCTTAAGAGATGTCACATGTGGTGGTTGTTCATTGTTCATTGAAGCACACTCTGATTTGAACGTTCTTTTATTAACCCTCAGATGGTGTTGCTGCTCAATTATTGTATATCTGTCCCTTAAAAACGTATTTTTCAAAAAAAATGTTTACTATGATTATATCTTCACTTTGAATTACTAGGAGAGATTATAAAGGATGCAGGCAGGATTAGGCATTTGAACAATGTGACATGATTAGATAGGTACCTTTGACCATGGGAAGCGATTATCAATGAGATGGATGAGATTAGGTGTGAAACTAAGTAGTAGTTTGGGTTTCTTTTGAAAACGTTTCTTGCAATGAGCAAGGAGATGGATGAGATTAGGTCTTGCAACTATATGGTAGTTTGGGTTTCTTTTTAAAAGTGCTTCCTTGTAAGCTTAAATAAAAACATTACAACTGTCTTGAAGAAGTCGTGCAGTACAATGGACCTTGTAGTGTGGGTGAGAAATGTCCCTTGATATGCAAGCCAATAGACATAAGCACATTGGTTTGTCTAAACTGCCATGGAAAGGGGTACTCTTCCATCAAAAATTAAGATTACCCAAGACTTGCACTTGGTCCACTGCTTATTTCTGCCTTTGGGAGAATTAAACCTTGTTGGGTTGATTGGCATGCCATCATCTTCACCATTAAACCATTTTCCCCATTAGCAGATGATAGTCTGATGCTCTGGTTAAACTATTAACCCTCTTAGTCACTCTATGTAGAACAGATTATCCTTCCTCCAAGAAGATTGCCAGGAGTTCCATTAAGGAGGAATTTTCCTTCTTTATCCTATAAGGCAAAACTATGTATAAATTTTGGGTATCTTATGAAATCACATTAGGACTACATTCAAATTTTATACAGAGTCTGAAATTTAACAAGCTTTTGTATTTATTTGGCTTATAAAAGCAGAAATGCCCAGATGTCTAGAAGAGGTAGATACTTTGAAGTTTTTTATATTTTGATTTACCAATATTTCGCTATTCACCCAGACCTCGCTTACAACTCCTTTTGTTAGTTATTAATCTGCAAGCACCATCATTTATGCTAGTGTAGAATTTCACTTCAGGTGGAATGACTAGTGAGTTTAAGTTCTTTACATTCTATGCCTCCTCAAGCCTCAAATGAGTTAATCACAGATATGTTTCTTTCTAATGCCTCTGTTCTAAGAGCTTAGAGTATATTCTTAAACTTTGGTGTGATTATTTATTTATAATGTTGATAGAGCTTATGATATTGCATCGATAAAGCTTTGTTAATTGTCTTATAGGAGTGGCATCAAGGATGAGATAGGTGCTGAGAAGATGATGATGGAGGCATTAGAAAAGGTAGAGAAGCAACTGAAGAAGCCATTGATGAGGTCTGACAAAAAGAGCATGACACTTCTCCAAGCTGAATTTGATGTAATAAATAAAAAGTAAGTATTCCCTTAGCTCTACTCAATTCTTTTCAGCTGTAAATGTTATTTTGTTGATAATGTGCAATGTTGCCCTAGGTGCAATAATTACTAATTAGTGAGCATTTATTATTATGGACTTTTTTCATTGCTTGCAATGTGTCTCTCGATATTGGAGACTATTAATAGGGAACAGTAGGAAATGTCTTTCTCGAAATGAGATGAGTCGAGTTCGACTAAGGGGAGTTTGAAATATTACATTTTTCATTCTAAAATTAAACTGTAAGGTTTGAAACTGTATCAGTATCAAATTTATAAGGATTAGTAGATATTGATATTGGACTAGTATCATAATATATAAGGTTATGTACGCATACTAATAAGAACCAAGTATAAAATTAGTGTATCCTTATTTATATTTTGTATCATTTGTAAACATGCAAAATTACCAATTGCTCCTATCATTATAAGAGTAAAGTAGGTGGCAAATTCCAAACTGCAATCAATCGCATGTACAGTAAAAGAAGTCATGTTTGCATTCATGCAAACCTATCCTTTATTTTTCTTTACGTGGAATGCATTTCTTGGGGGAACCCACCTGACACTTGCTTTCGTTTTGAGGATGGTACCTAGAGTAAATGGGTGGGGCCTAAGTTCCAAGCACCGTGTACCAAAGGAATCGAAGAGAGTTGTACCCAGACCTCCCCTACATTGAGGGAGAGTTCTCACATCCTGTTCTAGTCCATTTGAGCTAACCCTTGGAGCTGCAAGCTTACCCTTTCTACTTAAAGGCAGATGTTCATTGTAAATACATTCTTAGATTCTCAGTGCAAGTTTGATGTCTTTTCACTAGCCTAGAATATATGATGGGATCTTCTCAGGTTGCTCCACCACTGGTTCATATCAAGAGGATAACAAATATTGAGGAGCAATGTTATTAATGGATGAATAAACACTCCTACTGACTGATCACATTTCAATCATTTGTCTAGCCACCCAATTAATGGATGAATAAACACTCCCGCTGTTTGATCTAGGTGGGAAGCAATCAGCTACTACTGGTACAAGTTGCGCACTGGTACAATGGCTTAACTCCTTGTCCCTTGTTCCACTCAAATGGTTCAAGTGGAACTCTAGTGTGCTACTATCCATGATGGAGGCATCAAATGTATGCCTCTGCTGCTTTTGGGAAGCGATAGGTGCGCTTGTCAAACCACATGGCCTCACCATCAAACCATCAATGGAAGATGTGGGAACCTCTTGGTCCTCATGTGGACAGTTGCACCGATAGGAAAAATCCCTTCACCCAAACTTCATTCCTATGTGTGCTGGCTTCCGTATGTGTGTGGGATAAAGAATAGTGAACCAACTCTCGGCAACAATTATCCATCAGACTTGAAGTTGGCTCAATTGAAGTGAGATCATGTGCCTCCAAAACTGTGCAACAACCTCCTATAGGCAACTCATAATCTCTCTGGCAACGTATAGGTGCTTGGTCTTCATCTTGCTTGACTTCAAACTCCTCAAGCATATGCAAATCAGAATCTACCTCATGTGCCATTGTCACATGAAGTTCTTCCTTTGGGCCATGAATGCAATCAGCCATATGATAATGACTGTCTAAAATGTAGGAGATGGAGGGTAATCCTTGCAACTTTTCATGAAGATGCTCAATACGATGCTCAGATTCTTTGAATACTCTTCAAAGATTCTTGGGTGGACTCCAACTCTAGTGTGAGCTTGCCAATCTTCTCTTCATCCCTTAAGGATGTGCCATGATACAACTCAACAAGCTCAAGTAAATGATCTTTATCAGAAAGCAGTTGAAAAAACTTACCTCTTAGGCTTGCTACTACTTTCCGAATGTGCTCAAAATGTTCAATGGAAGGTTGCTCCTCCATTGATGCAATTCTCCAACAACAGTGAGACACGAATGCATAAGTGCCATGGAAAATGCTCTGGGCTTGTTTGATCTTCCTCTCGCTCATCTTCAAGGGCCATGCAAGGAAATGAGGTTCTTGAGGATGAACCTCCTCTTCTTCTTCAGTGAGATCAACTTCACAATGTAGTTAAAGTGGTGATTGAAAAGTTGATCCTGGGAAAACTTTTGCTACTACAAGCTCTTCATATTCATGCTCAAGGGAACTTGTGCTTGCAACAGTTTCTTCAAGACTTATCTCTATGTCACCAACATAGAGACTTGAGCATCCATCAGTAGATGCTCTTTCGTCTATGTCCATAATGTCACTTGTCTCTTTGGATTCTTTTTCTATGGCACTAGTAGTAGGCTCAAGGGAATGATCACCCTGCTCTTTTGTTACACAATCCTCATCTGTAAGGATTTTGGTCATGTCTTCTAATGGCTGAAATGCAAGTTTCACTTGCGTGAACATGATGTTTGCTTCTTTCGCTTCACCACCTAAAGAACTAGGTGGCTCATGAGTCCTATCTTCGATTGTGGATGGCTAAGGGTGCACATCCATATGCTCCTTATCTATTTTGGCTTCGGGTGGCAAACATCTAGCTCCCATCTTCTTGCACACTTCATCCACCATATGTGCAATCCTTTTTCTGCTGTAGGGGTCCTTGAACAACTTTCTTATCTCAGGAGAGCAGTATTTACGGAAAGAAAGCTGCTTCAAAAGTCCACTCTATCTCCAATAATTTGCAAGGTACTCAAATGGTTCCCTTGGATTCCCTCTAAGAGAACCCACCATGAATAGATCTCGGCCTCATAACTTCATCATATACTAGAACATAGAAGTCATCATCATCCTTGTATGTGAAGTGTGATGAAGTGCTGCATGATGGCACCTCATCCACAAAACCGTTTCCTTCTTCATACAACTCAAAATATTCCTCTTCTACTTCAATAGATACCAATCTCATGGTTGCTAATCTTTTCAACTGATGATTACTTTCCATAGGAGTAGAGGAAAGTGCTTTGATACCACTATAATGTACCAAATAGGGATTTTGGCATACTAGCTGCAAAGGATAAAACTCGACTAGTTTTAACTCGGAAATTTTCAATTGACCCCAAACACTCCCAAAACCTTCCCAAACTTCCTAAACCAATGAAAACAATTTTTCATCGGCATCAACAAAAACTTTGTGAGGTCCCAAAAACAAATTTTCAGCAACATCGACGAAAAAATTGGCAAACTGCGGCGAACATTAAAAATTACAAAATATATTCATTCTTTTCCCAAAATTTTAAACATATAAAGCAACAACAACATCAGATAAATGCGTTGTAACATATATGTAGAAAGCATTGATATATATCTATGTTGCAGGGGTACCCGTCCCCAGGGGTTGGGTTCGCGTCCCTGTTGCGGGAACCGTCCCCAAGTCCTGGAAACCAGGTTGGGTACTTCATAGACGTCCCATGAAGTCCCCACCGA
Organism: Pseudotsuga menziesii; assembly: GCA_001517045.1. Classification (NCBI taxonomy): domain Eukaryota; kingdom Viridiplantae; phylum Streptophyta; class Pinopsida; order Pinales; family Pinaceae; genus Pseudotsuga; species Pseudotsuga menziesii. The sequence continues at coordinate 115,614 of LPNX011171755.1, forward strand.
AGTCCCCAAGTATCTGGTACCTTTGGCCCAAAAACAATAAACTTTGCTCATTTTGGGGACTTCGGGGAAACTCCAGTATGTGAAAATTAAAAAAAAATATATATATATATATATATATATATATATATTTTTTTTTTTATAAAAAAATTACCTTTACCAAGAGGGACGAGGTAGGTGTGGGTCCCCCTATCTTCGTAAAACCCCGCGGGCCTGCCCACTTCTCCCAACACAAAGTTGAGTTTTGACTTTTGTTGGAGCTCGCGAGAGGAGAGCTTGCTGCGCAAAGGAGAGGATACATGCATAGGAGAGGCAAGCCAAGCTTAGGTTGTCTTAGTCTTAAAAGGTGTGTGCTTTTAAGTTAATGCATGGCACTATCTAGCTTGGAGGGGCTGGTATCTATTCTTAGATTGTCTCTTCTAGACGATGCATTTTGTTGATCCTTTGTGTTTATTGTTGATCTTGTCATAGTTTGTGTTTATTGTTGATCCTTTGTGCAAGTTGTTCCAAAGTTGTTGCACAGACCATATTCTTTGTCCTTCATGAATGATATAAAACCTAGTTTGTTGATGTTTGCACAGACGTTTCTATGCGTGTGCATATTTCTAATTTTGAAAAACCAAAAGCTCCATCAACTATTTTCATGTTTATACTTAAGATTCACATGTAGTTCCCACTTTATATCAATGATTTATGAACTTTGAAGCAATGTGCAAGTTAATTGTACTTGTTACTTATTGAAGTTGAATACTATTGAAAAACAAATTGATNNNCAAGGAAAGGTCATGGGTTGTTTTTCAGGCTTGCTTGTAGCACACTAGTAGAAGGTCTTGGCCTAGCATCCAATATTTGACCGGTGAGTGATGGATGGAGGACTGGATGCGTCAATGTGCGTATAAGGTGGTGGCGATGCTAGCACATCACCCTCCATGGTATATTCGAATTGTTCGTCCTCCTCCTCCTCCTGCTGTTGCTGCTACTGCTACCCCTTTGGCTTTAACCATGTAGGTGACTCCTCTATGACAAGAGTCTCAATCTGCACCCTTTAGACAATATATCAATATTGTCCAAGGAGATGGCATCCGCATCTGGTTCTTTCTCTATCTATCTCATCCACAGGCAAAGATTGTAATGGACGCATACCAAGAAATTAAGACGTGCGAACTCCAACTTGTAAGAGGGTAATAATATTTTTTATGAGTTTGGACTATTGTGGGTCAAAAATTAATAAATTATAATATGTTAGAGGACCAAAAATTAATAATTAAATTAAAATGCAATTGCTTTATGGAAATTATAACCTCCTGCGTTTCTTTGCATGTATCTTTTCAAGTACACTCCGCTCACATCCCAAAGTGGTACAAGTTTGGCTTAGGATTATGATGGCAAATTTCCGTAAATTTGGTGTTCTTATACCATAGGTTCGCCACCAAGTAGCTACAACAAATAAGAATGAAAGAGAACTAAATTAGATTTCATTGCATTGGAAAACTGAAATAGGAATTAAGAAATAATAAATGATAAATTATAGTTCAATCACGAAAGATATAAACACAATAAACACACTATCCAAAGATGTGAATGTGGTGCACCCTTCTTCATTTATAATTTCTTGGCTTCTTGAACAAGTTAACTTTATGTGGTCCACCTAATCCTCATTCAATGCAACCTCCTTGGTTAATTCAGGACTTGCTGCTTTTGGTGATGCTTTCCTTGCCTTCTTTCCTTTGCTTTAGTCTGCTTTCTTGCTTTTTCTTGATTTTCACTGCTTTCCTGTTTTTCTGCTTCTTTCCTGATTTTCTGTACTTTCCTGCTTTTGCTACTGCTTTGCACTGCTTTTCTTTCAATTTCCTCGTTTGAGTGACAACTCATAGGACCACCCTTATCTCCTTATGTGCCCTCATGGCACCCCCTAGCATGTTCCAACTCATGTCTAACTTAATAAAAACTAAATATTCCAAAATACAAATTGCATCTTTTAAATTTAATTTATCCCAATCTATAGCCCAAGTTTATTTAATTGCATAAAGTAACTTGACCAAGGTTACTCCCTTCTAAATGAATTTAATGATTTTCCACTAGAACCCATGGAGTTGGATGGGTTAGTGGTTGCTCCATGGTGCTTACAAAATGGGAATATGACATACTAGAGCGTTTTGGAAACATCTAAAGAATTATTTGGAAATTGATCATTGTTGTAGAGACCTGGAAACATCTTGGTAGTGGTTTTGATTGATGTAATCAGCATTGCAACCAACCAAGGGGTGAGAGCGGGACAAACCAGGTTCAAGAAGTGGTTGACTGTGTGCAGCACAGTGGGTTTAAAATGTACTTGATGGTCTATCCTCCAACAACTTGTTAAATCAACTCAGATAATGCAGAATGCAGAATGAAGACCAGAGAAGATGGAGAAGGAATAATTGTGTTGTTGATGTTCATCAAAGTACATGAGATGATGTTGTATGTATCTCTATCAAGTTCCGTTATGGAAGTTACTAAGTTAGGAACCACTCACAACTAATTTTCTAGTTAATCGTAAGTATTTTATATATGTGATATTAATGTCATTTATGACTTATGACATTATTGCAACATTACAATATCCAACACCCCCTCTTAATGTTTATTTCATTTTTTTCTCTTTAATGAAAATATCTGCCACTTGATCCTCGGACCTGCAATAAACCTTGTTCTTGGACCTTGTTCATCTCTCACTTAGAGTTTGATAGAACCAGGTTGGCCTTTTCTGAGACTGACTTTCATCTTTCTGAGACTGATTGCCATCTTGTCCTTCTAATTCCTACTCTACTTTTTCATCTTTTTCTTTATTGGCTTCTTCTCTTCAACATTGCTTGTATGTAATAGGAGTTTTGAGTTCAAGTTCATCATTGTCACCTTGCAAGACTGCACCTTTCCATTCAGATGTATGCACATGTGGAGGTATTTCATTCATAAAAGTAGAACATGTCAAAAAAGCTTGTTTTGCTTGGGAATACCATCAAACATGTAAATATTATTACAGCATAATCCTTGGGCCATGATTTTGTTGTTACGATCTTTAATCAAACATTGTTTCTTATAAAAAACAACAGTATAATTTTTGTAAGTAATTTTACCAACATAAAGCAAGTTGGTTTTAAATCCTGGAACATACAAGACGTTCTGAATCTTTTTTATGGAATCTCCTGAAACCCTCATAGGTACTTCACCTCTTCCTTGTACCTCATGAATGCTGTCATCACCGAGAATAATAATCTCATTATCACAGGAAACAAGTTTTTAAAAAACTTCTTGTTTACCAGTCATTTTTTTTGGTAGCCCTTGAATGGATATACTAAATAGATTGAGAGCAGATATATCAGTATGAGAAGCCATAAATAAATAATCGGTGTCAGGTTCAGTACATTTAGGGGCAGAACATGCATGCACTTCGAGGGCATTTGTTGCAGGGTTCGAACCATACTGTTCTGTACAGGCATGCACACAAATTTTAGCACGTGTTTCTAGGCAGTTTGGTCATGGGTTTTGAAGTGAAGAAGGGCATGGTCTTCGAGATAAGTCTGTTTATTTGTTGCTGGAAAAATAATTTGCTGTAACTCTGTTTGTGGGCTCTTGAGATAATAAAAATATCATCTCTCACTGGTTTTCCCACAGGTTTTTCCAGGGTCATTTGACCAAAAATATCTGAATTATTTTCCTGTGTATGTGTATTTAAATTTCTGTTGAAGTTAAAAAATTAGACTTCATGTGTTTATTGTTATAAAAATTTGTTAATGCTAATGACGTTTATCTGGTGTGGGCATTCGACGATGAAGTTTTATTATGACTTGAAACTGGGTTGGGGTTTGAAATTTTTTACATTTTAGATGTCATTCTCCTGGACCTGCTTTTTCATGTATTTCTTGAGGTTCTCACTGGAGTCATCAAGACAATGTTTTGCATGCATTTTTATTGGTGCACTTCGTAGTTCAACTCCACTGGACTCCACATAACTGACCAACGACTAACATTCCTTGTTGGTCCAATAATAGATTGCTAACTTTTGAAAGTGATCTTTATTACTGACATTTATATGTACTAGTGTAATTAAGGCAACGTATTATACTGAGTTTTATTGCCCTTGTAATTATTTTCTTTAGATTAAGGTTAACTTGCCCTCCTAGTATGGTATTCTTCCAGTATCTCATTTGGCTTCTCCATTGGATTGATAGGTAATATCCTTTTTTCTGAATCCACACATTTAGAGAGGTAATATATTGTACATTTATTTGTACTGCAATTGTATGGAGTAAGATGTTAATATCCACAATATGATGGATATATTATAAGAACTGCATTAATTATTGTAATTGGTTGGAGAATACACTAGATGATATTGACTCTAGTTACATGTCTTCTATGATCTGCACTACACAGACTTGGCATTCGTAAAGAGGACCTAACCAAACTTGAGGAAGAGGTGGAACTTGATATTGCAAAGGTACAGTTGGAGGAGATTAAGAAAGATGCGGTGGATGCTATCGAAACACACAAGAAAAGGTAATATTTACTTTCATGAATGTATGTTTCCTTTTAGATGAGCTATGCATATAAGATCCTTTTGTTTTCGGCTTATGTATAATCACTAGTAGAAAGATGGTTCAGCTATAGCAGACTGTATCATGTTGTAGAATCTTATTGCCCAGTATGGCCCAGCAGCAATACGTGTAACTAGTGCATTGGATTCTGCAGGCAAGGGGCTAAAGCTGAGGGCATAGAAATCGATGTGAAATCTCTGGATATGCGCAACTTTCTTTAAATGTTCTTGAGGGTGTGTTTTGGATACCTCAATGCCATTTATTAGAACAGCAATTGGGCTGTGAAGATTTGCTTTTGAATGAAGATCTTTCCTTCTATTCATATTTTGAGGAAAGGTCAGATTCTGTTTTTTTGATGCTTACAACGTAGAATGTATCAATCCTGTGCTGGATTTGGTTGAGTCTCAGGGAACCTGAATAAGAGAGGTTATTCAATCACAACATGCCTAATGTTTGGTACATAATTGGGATAATCATTGTGAACTTTTGGTCAACTGTATCATTTGCAGCATTTTTATACAATTGATCAAAAGGAATAAAAATATGAAATAGAGAGAACTGTTATGGTATTTATATTAGTTGTGGCTCATCAGTGTCCAAAGGTTGATCTCCAAATTTTGACAAAATTCATACACTCAAAATATTATATAGTTAGCTTCTGAAAATATAGCAATGGATAAAGAAAAAATAGATTGCTTTGTAAAACTCTAAAACTACACCGAGTGAAACTTTTGAAGGCCATTAGCAGCATTACCAAAAGTCCGAGGAAATCCAATAGATATTCCTTTCTATTTTTTATTTTTCCTTGAAATACAATTTGTCCCACCCTCAAGCCCACGGGGGTGAAATTGCTGGTTCTTAGCAAGCTCACATTAATAATTGGATTACAAAGAGACCACTCAAAAATTGACTCGTCAAGAGAACATGTCACAAGCTGAATTGAGAAGATGACATTTTCGCATTAGTCTCAATCACTACGTGAGACCCAATTGATGATATTCCTTCCTATATTACAAGCTGAATTGAGAGGATGACATTTTCTCAATCGTCTCAAACAGGGCTGGAATTTCAAATTTCTTCTGTCAGTTTAAGATTTGATGATGGTTTTATGTTATTCATGCCTGTCATTTTACGTTTAATAAAAGTTTAAAAAATTTATGAGTGCCAATTTTTTATACGTTTTTATATGGGATTTTACACTTATTTATTTTTTACAAATTTTGAACATACAATTAAAAAAATAATAATAGTCTTAAAAAATCATTGGCATAATAATAAACATGTCAACATATTTGTAACTTCTAACATCAAAAAAAGTACTCCACAATATCATTGAAATTCACCTAATACATACTGAATTATAATTTTCGACCAAATTATCTTTCAACAACATATATATTAGTAAGAACACGAGTCTTGCATGATATTAAACACTATACCCAAGATCTAAAACTTTGAGTCTTTTTTGGACCAAGAATTTGCACACAGATATTTCAAATCCAGTGCCTATATCGTTTGGAGAAATGCCATATTACAATTTACAGATATTGCTAACTATGGCATTCCCAATAGGAGCTAATAATCTCAAACAGCATAGAATATCAACGAACCCTTTCCATGGCATGCTGAAATGTGAAGCTGTAAAACTTTATTTTCGAAATATGAAGCTGTAACAGTGTATTGCTGAAATGTGAAGCTGTAACAACAATAGTGTACTATAATCAGATTTATTTGTAGAAAATAAATAAGTTATACAAAGAATAAGCTTCTCACATTAAACATGCCTAAAAATTTAATAATAATAAAATATAGTCAAATAGAAATCTTAACCCATAATGCCATAATTTTATTGGCAAATGATTCTATTAAAGAATAGAACACTTATCTCAAATGCAGTGCTTGTATCTTTTGGAGAAATACAAAATTGAAAATATCTTTGTGCTAACTCTCACATCCCAACAAGGTCTAATAATCTCAAATATGATGGGACAGCAAAGAACCATTCCCATGGCTTGATGAAATGTGAAGTTGTAACAATGTACTCTTGAAATGTGATGTCATGTACTGCCAAAATGTGAATATTTAACATTGTACTTCCGAAATGTACTGAAGCTTCAAGTTGTAACAACAATTAGATTTACTTGTTTATAAAAATAAATGAAGGAAAAAACAGATAGGTTATACAAATAATAGTTTTCTCACATGAAGCATGCCTAAAATTTAGTGAAAATAAACTACACTCCAATAGAACTCCAAACAATCATTTGCTAGCAAATTAGGGTATTTGCTTACTCGATTAATAAAAATAGAACATGTACTTGTCCATTTTTCAAAGGAATTGTCATTTACCATCATTGTTGCATGACAAATGGAATATGATTCTATATGAACTTCAAAATTTCCAAAACTCTATTTTCTACAAGAAAGTCTTTTAAATTAAAAATAACTTATAGGTTGGAAATCTCATATAACAACTTAACACTGTGCTTAAAATTTGTATTTTCCTACTCTAATGATAAGAATCCCTACTATTTAAAGAACAAAAAATTTACTTGGCCATTTTAAACCCGGCCTTGTACTTCTCCACACTCCCATCCGCTTCATGCTTTAGCTTGTAAAGCCACCGAGAAGTCACCAATGACTTCCCCTTAGGTCTTGGGATTATCTCCCACACATCGTTCTTCATGAAGGAATGGTACTCATCCATCATGGCATACCTCCAAACATGATGTTGGGAAGCCTCCTCAAAAGTAGAACGCTGAGAATCACGTGTACTAGCCACCAACAACATGCCCAATCTGTGAGGCATCTTGATGGCCCTCATTGACTCCCTGTGTGTCCCAGCCTTCAAAGCATCCTTCAAGGTCTCTTGAAGCCACTTAGGCTTCTTCTTCTCACACTGGCCTGTCCTCATTTGAAGAACTACCAGATCTAGAAACCCCAGTAACTTGCGAACCTAAAGTTGGTGTACCAGCGCTAGGTGTACCCTACAATCTTGATCCTAATCCCCTGTACAATGTACCTATAATCGTAGATCCATCACCTATCCCTGAAGACCCTATTGGCTGAACCATTGAACCTGGTGAACCTGTGCCTGCACTGTGTGGTCCTGTAACCCTGGAAACTTGTGATCCTGACTGTTGTGTTGATGGAAACTGCGTAACAACCTGAGGTGCAGGAACCTGTTGCTCTCCTTGCTTTAACTCTCTCGACTTCCTGAAGGCCCGCTCCTTCTCAAACTTCACATCCCTTCTCACAACAACTTTCCTCTGAGAGGGAAGGTAAATCCGGAAGGCCTTCGAAGTCTCATCATAGTCCACAAAGATGCCCTTCTCTGTAGTGGTCTCTAACTTTTTTCTCTTCTCAGAAGGGACACGAGAGTAAGTCAAACTACCAAATATCAAAAAATGGCTAACCTCGGGCTTCTTGCCTGAAAAACACTACTAAGGTGTCATGTTCCCCACGACATGATGGGGACTCCTGTTCTGAAGATATATAGTTGTGCTGCAAACCTCAACCGAGAGAAAGAAAGAAAGAGACTGGTCATGTAACATAGCTCTAGATGATCCAGCAATGGACCTGTTCTTCCTCTCTGCTACTCCATTCTGCTCTGGAGTACATTGAACTGTCAACTGTCTCTTGATACCCTCCTGTCTGTAATATCCAACAAACTCTTTAGAGGTATACTCACCTCCGTTATTTGATATGAGAACTCAGATTTTCCTCCATGTTTGGTTCTCCACAAGAGATTTGAACTCTTGGAACCTCTGCAAGACTTCCTTGGACTTTTTGCTCTTCAGAAAGTAGATCCAGGTCTTCCTGGAATGGTCATCAATGAATGTCACATAATACTCGTATCCTTTCAAGGAAACATAAGACACTGGTCCGCACAAATATGAATGTATCAAGTCTGACCTGCTATCACTACTTGAAAAAATAGTCTTGGTGTACTTTCTCAAAGCACACCCCCTGCACACATCACTCTACCTTGTGTTGAACTTCAGTAAACCTGTAACCATCTGTCTCAACAACCCCAAGGCTGGATGATGCAAGTGAGCCATCATCCTATGTCAAAGCTCACACATCTCACCGCTGTTGCTATGTGCCAAGGCAAGCTGAGGCTGAAACAAGAGCCTATACAACTTCTCACATATGACTCCAATGGAAACTGAAGCAGACACCCCATCTAGGAAGGACACCCCAAGACCTTGATCCTCAATCATGGACACTGAAACTAGGTTCTTCTTTAGCCCAGGTACATACAACACATCTCTCAACACCATGGGACTCATGGATTCCCTCTGAAAGATAATGGTCCCACGCCGAACAACTCTGACTGTTGGGTCATCTCCCAACACCACCTCCACATCTATCTATGTCTGTGAAAGCTCGAAGAACATCTCACGAGCACCTGTCATGTGGCTCGAGGCTTTGCTATCAATATACCAAGTGTTGGAAGTAGATGCATTGTAGGAATGGCCTTTCACCAGGGAAAACTCCCGCTATCTATCAACATTAGCACTGGTGAGAATAGATGCTCTCTCTCTCTCTCAATATGTCTAGTGCACAGTGAAAACTAACTCTGAAATCTTGCGGCAAAGTCATTGACTTCCGTTGAAACTGCTGCCTGCTGCTTCTTCTTCTTCTTCTTGTTCGGACACTGTCCAACATAATGTCCCATCTTGTGACATGCAAATCACTTTATAGTGTTGAGATCCTTTTTCTGCCCATCCTGTTGGTTGGCCCCACCCTTCTTGGGACCCTTCTTGTTCTTCTTCTAACCTTTCGCTATCAATGCCACATCCTCCTTATCCTGCCTACTAGTCGAACCACTGCACTACAGAATACCCCTCCGAGTCTCCTTCTGAACAAAATCATAATAGACCATGTACCATGAAGGTAAGTTCTCCCTAGCCACCAAACCCTGTACAAACATAGCCCAAGGTTGTGTCACCCCATTCAAGGCTATTCGCACTAGCTCAGGACTAGTAACAACCACCCCAACAACTGCGAGCTCATCTCTCGCCTGAGAGATCCTAGTAAGATGAGCCATAAAAACCTCTCCTTTGACCATCTTGATACTCTTCATTTTCTCTCTCGGAACCATCTTCTTTTTCTCATTAGAACTCTCAAACAATCTGGTCAATGCACTCTAGATTTCATGTGCATGATCCTTTGCTGAAATGTGTGGAATAACATGGTCTTTAACAACATCCAGGATAATCCTCATAGCCTTAATATCCTTCTTATTGAAGGCATCAAATGCTACTGCATCGGTCGCAATGGGACCAGCTGTAGTATTTCTGACTACCTCGTCCCACAACTCATTCTCCCTCAACACAAGTAATATCTGGGCCTTCCATGAGACAAAGTTTGCTGCCCCATCTAGCATATCCTCAGTTCTCAAACCAACGGAAGTCATTTTTCTCAAAGAACATGTTTCAACAAAAAGGTACTATTGTCACAAAAGTTTTCTGAATTCTAGAAATAATTGTTTTGTTTGCAAGTATTTAGTTTTTGGCCCCACTCATCTCTGATACCATGTAGATTTTTCACAAGTTTTTAGCCTTCGGTTATAAGTAAAATTTGTCTCAGTTTATTTACAAACCCAAAAATTTAATGACTGGAAATAAACATATATTTTTCAGACTTAAAACAATGCTATAACTTCAATCTTTCACTGACAGAAAGTAAATAAAATGCACGCCATTCAACACACAGTACTCAGAAATTTTTGGCCAATGGCCCTGGAAAAACCCACTAGGGAAAAACGAGTCAGAGAGAGAGAGAGTTTATTATTTCTTCTAGATAAAAATCAAACAGCCATTTACAGTCAAAATCCACCTTATCTCAACCAAGCAAAATGACCCAGCAGTGTGTCTCGTTTTCTGTGCTATTGCTGCCTCGATTTCTGTGCAAATCATTATTGGAAAACACGCCTGGAATGACAACAATATTCTTCCCTCGAAAACTGTGTCAACACTTCTCATAATCTGTACGACACGGCCTCGATTTTCATGCCACAAAAAACAGAAAGCTACCTCGCGAAATGTGCCCGATATTCATGTCGAAAAGCATGCAAAAAGGTACAGTTCGTACAGACTGTACGGACCTTAATTTTTGTGCTGTACGACCTCAAAATTTGTGCAGGGTACGGGCTGTAATAAATGCAGCCAACCTTCTTGATTTCGGTGCTCTTCTTGACCTCGAATTCTGTGCCCTTCAAACTGTACTATACGATAGCCTTGGGATGCATGCCAAATATGAACCTCTCCTCGAAAATTGTGTTGTCTGGAAATGCTCAACTCCTTGATATTCGTTCCTCATCTCAGTTCTCTTTTCTCTTCGCTCTTCTCTCAAGAATGAGACATTTTGCCTTTCTCTTGCTTTTTTGAGTGAATCGTAGGGTTCATGTAATCTAACGATGGAGATTAGATTAGATCAATGGATGAAATTAATTGCTTATATTTAATTCTCAAAATATTAATTTCACTCACCCACTTAAATTTATCAAAAAATGACTTTACACTCTAAGGTCAAATTAAATTGTCGACTTACGTCATTTAATGCAAGGGTCACTTTATTTCCCCTCTCTAAGTGACTAAGGCTGAAGTCACCTAGAGGAACACTTTTCTAGGTACAAAATTAACACTCCCTCTTACCGAGGAATGTCTGCTACCTGCTCATCAATGGAAATGTAATGTAAAGTAACTGCTCCTCTCTGAACATAGTCTCGAATGAAATGATATCTGATCTCAATGTTCTTTGACCGGTCATGAAATATTGGATTCTTAGAGAGTTGGATGCAACTCTGATTGTCACAGTAGATCACTGTAGGCTTCAGCTCCTGACCAAATAAATTTACCAGCAAGTTGCTAAGCCACAAAGCCGTGCAGCTGGCCTGACTTACTGCTATATACTCGGCCTCTGTAGAACTCAACGCAACAGATTTCTGCTTTCGACTGAACCACGACACTGTTGCCGAGCCCAAGTTGAAACAACATCCGAAAGTGCTCTTTCGGTCTGCCACACTGCCTGCCCAATTTGAGTCTGTAAAACCAACCAATCTGATCCCATCTGACCTCCTGTAGTCCAGACCAAAATCCATTGTCCCTGCTAGACAACGCAACACATGTTTTGCAGCTACCCAATGCACACTCCTATTCTCAACCATGAACTGACTAAGAGTGTTCACTGCAAAACACAAATCTGTTCGAGTGTTGACAAGATACATCAAAGACCCAATGAGATGACGGTATAAAGTAGAATCCACCAACTCTCCCTCAGAAGCATGAAGAAGTTCCAATTGGTGATCATTGATGTCAACATCGACATGTTATCCTCCATCCCAAATCTCCTAAGAATATCAACTGCATACTTTTCATGTCCTGGAAAAATATGTCGAGGCTCCTGCTAAATCTCCAATCCCAGAAAATAATGCATCAACCCAATATCTGTCATCTCGTACTCTACTGCAAGATCCTTCTTGCAAGCTGTAATGGGTCTCTCTTCCCCTGTGATAAACAAGTCATCAACATATAGAAGAAGAATAAGTGAATAATCTCCAACCATGATGAAGTAGAGATTCGGATCTGCTTCACTCTTCTGAAACCCCATACTCAGCAAGTAAGAATAGATCATGGAGTACCAATCTCTAGAAGCTTGCTTCAGCCCATATAAGGCTTTCTTCAACCTGCAAACATGAGACTCTCTCTCATGAGTCTCAAAGCCCTGAGGATGCTCAACATAAATATCCTCATGTCTGATCCCATTGAGAAATGCGGTCTTCACATCCATTTGATGGATCTTCCAACCCATCTCTGCTGCAATGGAGATCAATGCCTTGATAGAAGCATACCGAGCGACCGACGCAAAAATCTCATCATAATCAATACCCTCAGGCCTGTGAAAGCCCCCGCGCTACAAACCTGGCCTTGTACTTCTCCACACTCCCATCCGCTGCATGCTTTAGCTTGTAAAGCCACCGAGAAGTCACCACTGACTTCCCCTCAGCTCTCGGGATTATCTCCCACACATCGTTCTTCATGATGGAATGGTACTCATCCATCATGGCATACCTCCAAACATGATGTTGGGAAGCCTCCTCAAAAGTAGAAGGCTTAGAATCACGTGTACTAGCCACCACCAACATGCCCAATCTGTGAGGCATCTTGATGGCTCTCACTGACTCCCTGTGTGTCCCAGCCTTCAAAGCATCCTTCAAGGTCTCCTAAAGCCACTTAGGCTTCTTCTTCCCTGAAGCTTCTTCCCACATTGGCCTGTCCTCATTTGAAGAACTACCAGATCTAGAAACCCCAGTAACATGTGAACCTAAAGTTGGTGTACCAACGCTAGGTGTACCCTACAATCTTGATCCTGATCCCCTGTATGGTGTACCTGTAATCGTAGAACCATCACCTATCCCCGAAGACCCTACTGGCTGAACCACTGAACCTGGTGAACCTATGCCTGCACTATGTGGTCTTGTAACCCCGAAAACCTGTTATCTTGACTGCTATGCTGATGTAAACTGCGTAACAACCTGAGGTGCAGGAACTTGCTTCTCTCCTTGCTCTAACTCTCTCGACTTCCTGAAGGCCCGCTCCTCCTCAAACTTCACATCCCTTCTCACAACAACTTTCCTCTGAGAGGGAAGGTAAATCCAAAAGACCTTTGAAGTCTCATCATAGCCCACAAAGATGCACTTCTCTGCAGTGGTCTCCAACTTTTTCCTCTTCTCAGAAGGGACATAAGAGTAAGTCAAACTACCAAATATCCGAAAATGGCTAACCTCAGGCTTCTTCTCTGAAAAACACTCCTCAGGTGTCATGTTCCCCACGGCACGATGGGGACTCCTGTTCTGAAGATATATAGTTGTGCTGCAAACCTCAACCCAGAGAAAGAAAGGAAGAGACTGGTCATGTAACATAGCTCTAGATGATCCAACAATGGACCTGTTCTTCCTCTCTGCTACTCCATTCTGCTCTGGAGTACACTGAACTGTCAACTGTCTCCTGATACCCTCCTGTCTGCAATATCCATCAAAATCCTTGGAGGTATACTCACCTCCGTTATCCAATCTAAGAACTCGGATCTTCCTCCCTGTTGGGTTCTCCACAAGATATTTGAACTCTTAGAACCTCTGCAAGACTTCCTTGGACTTCTTGCTCTTTAGAAAGTAGATCCAGGTCTTTTTAGAATGGTCATCAATGAATGTCACATAATGCTTGTATCCTCTGAAGGAAACATAAGACATCGGTCCACACAAATATGAATGTATCAAGTATGACCTGCTATCATTGCTCAAAAAACACTCTTGGTGTACTTTCCCAAAGCACACCCCTTGCACACATCACTCTGCCTTATGCTGAACTCTGGTAAACCTGTAACCATCTGTCTTGACAACCCCAAGGATGGATGATGCAAGTGAGCCATCCTCCTATGCCAAAGCTCACACATCTCACTGCTGTTGCTATGTGCCAAGGCATGCTGAGGCTGAAACAAGAGCCTATACAACTTCCCGCATATGAATTTAATGAAAACTGAAGCAGATGGTCATGTATTCTTGGGAAACATATGCACATATCCATCTAGGAAGGACACCCTAAAACCCTGATCCTCGATCATGGAAACTAAAACTAGGTTCTTCTTCAGCCCAGGTACATACAACACATCTCTCAACACCATGGGACTCATGGATTCCCTCTGAAAGATAATGGTCCCATGCCCAACAACTCTGATTACTGAGTCATCTCCCAACACCACCTCCACATCTGTTTATATTTGTGAAATCTCGAAGAACATCTCACGAGCACCTGCCATGTGGCTCGAGGCTTCGCTATCAATATATTGGTGTTGGAAGTAGATGCACTGTAGGAATGGCCTGTCACCAGGGAAAACTCCCATTGTCTATCAACATCAGCACTAGTGAGAATAGATGCTCTCTCTCTCTCTCTCTCAATATTCCCAGTGCACAGTGAAAACTCACTCTAAAATCTCGTGGCAAAGTCATCGACTTCAGCTGAAGTTGCTGTCTGCTTCTTCTTCTTCTTCTTTTTCGGACACTGTCTAACATAGTGTCGCATCTTGTGACATGTAAATCACTTTATAGTGCTCAGATCATTCTTCTGACCATCCTGCTGCTTGGCCCCACCCTTCTTGGGACCCTTCTTGTTATTCTTCTTCCCTTTTGCTGTCAATGCCACATCCTCCTCATTCTGCCTACTAGTCGAACCACTGCACTACATAATACCCCTCCGAGTCTCCTCCTGAACAAAATCATAACAGACCATGTCCCATGAAGGTAAGTTCTCCCTAGCCACCAAACCCTATACAAACATAGCCCAAGGTTGTGTTACCCCATTCAAGGCTGTCAGCACTAGCTCAGGACCAGTAACAACCACCCCAACAACTGGAAGCTCATCTCTCGCCTGAGAGATCCTTGTAATATAAGCCATACAAACCTCTCCTTTGACCATCTTGATACTCTTCAATTTCTCTCTCAGAACCATCTTCCTATTCTCATTGGAACTCTCAAATAATCCGATTAATGCACTCCACATTTCATGTGCATGATCATTCACTGAAATGTGTGGAATAACATGGTCTTTAACAACATCCAGGATAATCCTCATAGCCTTAATATCCTTCTTATTGAAGGCAACAAATGCTACTGCATCGGTCGCAGCAGGAATAACAATGGGATTAGCTGTAGTGTTTTTGACTACCTCCTCCCACAACTCATTCTCCCTTAACACAAGTAATATCCGGGCCTTCCATGAGACAAAGTTCAGTGCCCCATCTAGCATATCCTCAGTTCTCAAACCAACGGAAGTCATTTTTCTCAAAGAACAAGTTTCAACAAAAAGGTACCATTGTCACAAATGTTTTCTGAATTTTGGAAATGACTATTCGTCTGCAAGTATTTAGTTTTCTGCCCCACTCATCTCTGATACCATGTATATTTTTCACAAGTTTTCAGCCTTCGATTATAAGTAAAATTTGTCTTAGTTTATTTACAAACCCAGAAATTTAATGACTGGAAATAAACATAGATTTTTCAGACTTAAAACGACACTATAACTTCAATCTTTTACTGATAGAAAGTAAATAAAATGCACGACATTCAACACACAGTACTTAGAAATTTTTGGCCAATGGCCCTGGAAAAACCCACAAGGGGAAAACCAGTCAGAGAGAGAGAGAGAGTTTATTATTTCTTCTAGATAAAAATCAGACAACCATTTACAGTCAAAATCCAACTTATCTCAACCAAGGAAAATGATCCCGCAGTTTGTCTCGTTTTCTGTGTTATTGTTGCCTCGATTTTTTTGCAAATCCTTCTTGGAAAACGTTCCTAGAATGACAACAATATTCTGCCCTTGAAAACTGTGCCAACACTTCTCAGAATCCGTACTGTATGGACTGCATTTAATGTTGCCGTACGACCTCGATTTCGTGCCACAAAAATAGAAAGCTACCTCGGGAAATGGGCCTGATATTCACCTCGTAAAACATGCATAAAGGTATAGTCCGTACGAACCTCGATTTCTGTGTCGTACGACCTATTTACGGCCTCGAAA
This sequence comes from Pseudotsuga menziesii, assembly GCA_001517045.1. NCBI lineage: Eukaryota > Viridiplantae > Streptophyta > Pinopsida > Pinales > Pinaceae > Pseudotsuga > Pseudotsuga menziesii. Next base: position 131,770 of record LPNX011171755.1, read on the forward strand.
TTCGTGCCCTTCAAACTGTAAAGTACGATAGCCTTGGGGTGCATGCCAAATCTGAACCTCTTTTCTCGAAAATCGTGTTGTCTGGAAATGCTGAACTCCTCGATATTTGTGCCTCCTTTTAGCTCTCTCTTCTCTTCACTCTTCTCTCAAGAATGAGACATTTTTTCTTTCCCTTTCCTTTTTGAGTGAACCATTGGGTTCATCTAATCTAAAGGTGGAGATTAGATTAGATCAATGGATGAAATTAATTGTTCATATTTAATTCTCAAAATATTAATTTCACCCACCCACTTAAATTTATCAAAAAGTGACTTTACACTCTAAAGTCAAATTAAATGCTCCAATTAAGTCATTTAATGCAAGGGTCACTTTATTTCTCCTCTCTAAGTGACTGAGGCTAAATTCACCTAGAGGAACACTTTCCTAGGTACAAAATTAACAATTTCAAAATTTTCAAAACTTAACTTCTTGCCAAAAAAAAAAAAAATAAAAAAAAAAAAAAACTTGTAATATACTAATGTTCTATCTACTACTGTAACAAAAATAGTATTTATAAGTCTTAAATCTGACATAACAACTTACAGACTATGCTTAACACTTTACCTCTTTTTCTTCAATCTTTTTCTAACCAAATTCCTTCAACTGCAATTTTGCTTCATTGGTAAATCAAATTCTCATAGAGGTACATCTTGATGCATACATTCCAAAAATAACCTTATAAATTGTTTGAAAATAAAAACTTAAACTTCTTCCTCCAAAGCATCTTGGCTTGAATCCTCCACATAACCCAAAACATTCGATACACATTAAGAAAACTTTGCAAGAGAAACAAAAAACAATGACTCACTTGAGGGGATACATACAACTAAGTTCTCAACTCTTAAAGTTCAAGAACTCTTCTTGACTGTGTATCTCTCCATATCTCATACACTATATTCCAATCGACATTAGATAATTCTGGTCCCTTCAAAGAAATTCTCATTAATGCATCTAGTGTATCAAGCCCAAGCCTTGATGTTTTAATGTCCTTGATGATGCTTTGTTTAGAAAATCCCCTTTCACAATCCACTATACTTGCATGAATAGTGAGTATAACTTGCCATAATTTCATTATATGAGGATAAGTTGTATGCCACTGTTTTGTGTTACAGAAGACCTTCCAAGCTTCTTTCATTGAGAAGCCCCCACAAGCTAGATTTAATGAATCAATAAAAGGGTGCAACTCTCTTTTACAGGCTTTAGCATCAAATAAAGGCACATATTTGATATATGTCGATATGGTATGTTGTAAATGTTGAAAAAGCTTCAAAAGGCAATGCTCGAAATTTCTCTCACGACTACGACGCTCTTCTGGATAATAACAAGGACTGAACAATTTTGCTGCATTAAAAAGATGAAAATACGGAAACCTTTCATTCAAAGAGTCTATAAGAGACTCAATATAACCTTGTGTGAGTTGCTGAAAACCTTCTTGTGTGCCTTCAATGCATGGTTCCATAGTTTGTTTTCTTACATCACTATAATCAATCTCCATGGTTGGGATAGAGATATATTATAACTGCCTCTTCATCTTTGATTTCAATATATCCATATTGAGAACCATTTAACAATTTTGAGAGATAGGTCTTCTGCAAATGTTTCTTTTCTTAAAAACCATCTAGACAATGTACTTATAGTTACTTCAAGTGCCAACCCAATAGTTGTAATGTCTACGTTTTCTTGTTGAAAAGTCTTGTTCAACTTGTTCAATTCACCCAATACATGAGCCAGCATATGCAAACGTAACTGAATTGAATAAATTCGTTCTTTATCATACCATGACAAAGTTTTCCTATCATTTTTCCACAATGTTAAAATGGTTGGCATAAGCTTGACAAGCCTTATAATAACTTCTACCCTAGATAACCATCTCACCGAGTGTATCTGTAGAATATCAAGAACATCAAATTGCATGAATTTGAGCAAATCATTAAGTTCATTGTTTCTCTTTGGTGAGTTTTGAATCCATGAATATATTTTGTTTGCAATTTTCTCAACATATAATTGTTGTGGTACTTTCTTAGAAGCATCCGCTGCTTCTAAAGATTCACGATGAGCTACACAATGAACTGTAATAAGGCGTGGAATGTCTTTTTTCAAAAAAGAAACAAAACCATTTTCATGTCCAATCATTGCTGAAGCCCCATCAATAGAAACAACTATAAGATTTTTATATCAAAGGCCTGTAACTCACACTATCATATATTATTTTTCCTTTTTCATCCATTACACCATTAAGCTTAAAAAATTGTGAGATAGGTGGGCCAAGACCCTTTGAATCTAAGTAGGTTACGTAAACACCAAGATGTTGTTCTAAGGTTTGATCGATGCTTTCATCAACCATTAAAGAGATAAGGGACTTTCCAACATTTTTTTAATCTAAATCTCTTCAAGATGTCTTGATATGCAATATATAAATCATTTGCAGATTTATGATTTGTGTATGAAGAGTACTCTTGAGACTTTGGCATATGTAGCATTTTTGCATCCATGAGAAATTTGCAAAGTTTTTCATACTTGGACAAAGATAAATCTTCTTGACACACAAAGTATGCTATTTTCATTATATCAATAACTCTTTCCTTATTGGCATCTTCCATTTGCCTAATATGATATGGAATTGGCTTCATCTTTCTCTCTAATGCACTAAACCATCTTGCCTTTGCATCTTTATGTACTAGTGTTTTTTCATGAGTAACAAGAGCATCATGTTGTAATGTAGTAGGACCATTCCCTAAGTCCCATGGTCCACTCATCCTATACTTCTCACAATAACTACATTTCATAGATATTTTATCATCATGCCTCACACAATTCAGCCAATAAAACTTATCTAACCATTCCATACGAAACTTTATTTTTGTTTGCACCTTCATTTTCCTTTGGTTATTAGCCTCTTTTTCAACTTCATTTGTTTCCTCATCTAAATCATCGTCAGAAGAAATTCTAAAAATCTCATACAATTGTCGTTCCAATTGAGAATTATGGGCTTTTCCACCCGTGTTCGAGTAATTTTGAATCTTAGAAGTTTGTTCTTTTTGTCCATCCATACATTTCTCCAAGAGTAGCTTGGATCTTTGTTTTTTTAGACATTTACAATTTCAACTACCTATATACAAAAATACACCAAATAAAAAGAAATAACTTAAACATATGCCCCAAGGAATTAAACCATATACATAGCATATGCTTTGAATGAAACCTATCAAAACATAATTTCTTATAAAAGTAAATAAAAAACATTAAAATAAATTTTCTTCACTATATTTTTAAGAAAAAATAAAGTAATTGAAAAAATAGAGAACAATTTTTGTATATAAATATATTTATTTGATTGTAATATAAAAAAACATTAACAACTAAATATTATTTAGATTAATAAATATATTTTCAAAATATCAAACATTAAAAATATAAATCAAATTTAAATTATAAATATAACTTATAATCATTCAACATACTATTTACTAGACTATTAAGTGCATGAAAACATAAGGCATAATTATATGTTGTTGGTGCCTATCCTGTAGGCTGCAAATTTGCAGTCCTGTGCCCTCATCTTTTATCTGCATCATATACATAGATAGACTCAATAGATTACGCTATCGATAGAAAAAAAAAACATATTTAAAGTAATTCTTACGGAGATAGGTGAGATGTTGTCCAGTAAATCAAGGTGGTACAGATTTGGGATAGCACATAATCTTTTATATATAAAAAAAGAATATGAACTATCCCAAATCTACATCAATCAAGTTACATTAATTATTAAAATTAGTCTTTTTTTTTTCCTTTTACTGGATGGGTTGGTTGATTGCAATACGGAAAGCTTCAGAAGTGTGATTGATTTACAGGAAAACCAATATAGTTTAAATAAATTAAGCAAATGTGGCAGGAGTTAAAAGTTGTTTTTAGAGCTATACAAATGAGAGAATTCTTAACTCAAGCTTGAGTGAGAATTCTTTGATGGGTTTTCTGCCAGACATTAAATGATTCAGATGCTTGCATGAGCGTAAATGGTGCAAATTTTGCTTTCTTGAGCCCAAAAAAATTACAGTAGATGACATGATCACAAAAAATTCATCTTTCTCTTTGCTGTTATTAACAAATTACATTAGAAAGTTCATGTAAGGACCCACACAAGAATAACACTTTGTTTATCATACCTTTCTTGCCTCTTCGGAGAAGTTCACAGTTTGTTTTTGCTTCCATTTACTAGTGATGAGAAGTGCATTCGTTTCAATGCCACTGAGGAACGCGGGATTGGTTTTGGCAACATTAACAAGGCTGAGTGCCAGGGTTCGCAGTCGTTTGTGAGCATCGCCCACAACCACAAGTATATACATCTTTCCCAAGATTCCATGAATGGGCATTGGATAGCTGCACAGGTCTACGTCTAGATATATTAGCACTGAAGCTATAAACTTTTAAGCAATTTTTTATATTTAAATTTTATAAAAATATAAATTATTATTCAAACCTTATATTTAAAAATAAATTAACAAGTCTTGGTAAATTTTATTACTCTGTAAAGAGGACAAATAAAAATGTTAAAATGAATTTATTCATATCAAAGTGGAGAGGACGGTCTTCAAAATAACATATACAATTGATCAAAGAGGCTTTAAGAAACTTTTAAAAGATAAAAAAGACTTGATATCGAGTGTAAAGGTATGCATGTGAGTCATGATGAAATGCATTTAATTTAGCATATGGAATGGAAATATATTGATCTATAAAGTTAATAATTAATAATTATTACTTAATGTAAAAAACAATTTTGGAGGAAGGAATCGCTGTGTAGGAAATCAACAAGGTCCGAGGCCTGCGCGTGACCAGTGCAGGTAGCCCCTGCGACTTGGTCTGATCCTCTTAGCTGGCCTCATGGCCTCTCTACCTCTAGATCCACCGCCGAAATATCCATGTTCTAAGTTGGATCAAGCTTTGCAGGTACTGGTGGCCTCCGTTCCGAACCCCCCCACGACAAATCCTTGAACCTCAAACTTTGTGAAGCTAGTAGCAGTACAAAAATTCCAAATCATGTTGGCAACTTCGCGAATGAAATCTATGGCTCTGAGCAAGCAAGGGTTAATAGGATAATTCTATGGGATATGGCCATCACCGAAATCCATGGAGAGCTGGATCTCTAAAAAGTGGATGCCTCTTATCAATGGGGGTTTGCAACATTGTTTCTGTGGTAAATGATTTTATACATTTCTGTTCGAAAACAAGGAAGACAAAGATCTTATTTTTCGAAGTGGACAATACTTCATGGGCCCCCGAGGGCCATACCTCAACCGATGGACCCTATCCTTTGATCCAGAAAAGGATGTCCCCTCAGCGGTGTCGGTCTAGGTTTGTTTGCCTCATCTACCTCTCCACTGCTGGAATGGTGAAGCCCTTCAATCGATCGGGAACTCTCTAGGCATATACATAGACAAAGACGAACCAAAAGGACCTCTATTCGCTTGTGTTAGGATCTGTGTAGAGGTAGATCTAGAGAAATGACTGTCAGAAGGAGTTGATCTACTCATGGATGCATGGGAATTCTATCAGAAGGTAGATTATGAACAACTACCATTCAAATGCAGGAAATTCCATGAATACAGAAATTTCGTAAAAATCTGCGCTAAGTCTCCTCAAGAAGAAGGGGAAAAAAATTCAGAAGAATGCTGGCACCAAGCAAAAAGAGGAAAAAAAAAACCTTACCTCCAACAATAACTCTAGAAAATGGCAAGAAAAAACCCAGGAGCAACCTACCAAAAGAAAAGGACCTCTCATAAATAATCCATTTGATGCCCTCCAAGTTGAAGAAGGGGAAATTCCCAATCTAGAAAACAATAACAGGGAAGACAGAATAGAAAGCAGTAGGACTCAAACCCCAACAAAAGTCTCTCCAATAGTGGTAGAAGAGGTCTCAAAAAAGGAGCCTAACAGATCCGTCTCCCCAGGAGGAAATTGGGCAGACATGGTGGCAGAAGAAGAAGATAACGATGGGAAATCAGAAGAAGAGGAGATATTGGGGAAAGCTGAGGAAAGATTGCCCTTCCCCGTAGGAACATGGGAAGAAATGGTCAAGCATAGCAGGATCAATCCAAAGTATGCATCCCTAGGACAATCAACATCTCAAGAATCACAGGAAACAACAGGGCAAGGGCCATCCCAAGCCACGAGAGGAAGAAGATCTCAAAGGAAACATCGTGAACAAGAGGCAGAAAGAGAATTAGAACTAGGAAGACAAATCAACATAGAAGAAACTAGGCTACTCCAAAATGCCAAACCCTCTAGAGTCAAAGATTTCATACCCCGAGCAGGATCTCATTCATTCAAGAAATAATGAATCTAGTCTCTTGGAATTGCAGAGGCCTAGGAGGATCAGTCAAGGTAGAAGCTCTGAAAAATATTATAAACATTGAAAAACCAGCCATTTTTCTCATCCAAGAGACTAAGATGCCAGAAGACAAGGTTTTGAGCAGATCATCCCTCTTTTGGAAATACAACGTCGGGAATGATATCAATTCTAGAGGGGCTTCAGGCGGAATAGCAACCTTCTGCAAAGCAGACAAATTCAACATCAAATCAACCAAAGAAAATACCCATTGACTCTTAGTAGAAGTGCAAGCAGCAAAACAAAAGCAATTAGGAAATGATTTACATTTGCAATGTATATGGACCAATCCACTATAGAGAAAAAATGGATTTCTGGGACTCTTTACTATCCCTAAAAGTGGATATGCAGGGGAAAGATGTCATCATTGCTGGAGACTTCAACACAACAGAATCGAGCTCAGAAAAAAGAGGAGGTTCGATAGTCAGAGATCCCTTTGGAGAAAATCTTGAAGATTTGGCGACAGAGAAGTTGATCTGCTAGACCCCATGCCCAAAAATGGGAGATTCACCTGGAGCAACAAGCGAGCCGAACCAGGGCACATTACAACAAGACTAGACCGTTTCCTGGTAAGTACCTCCTTCTTGCAAAAGGATTTTCTTCCTATTTCTTGCATCATTTCTTCAACCAACTCAGACCATAAACCCATCTCCCTCTCCTTCTCTACTCCTTCTAACCTGGGGCCTATTCCCTTCAGGTTCAACCCTCTATGGTTGATCAACGCCAAAACCTTAGAACTTATTCGTACAGCTTGGAATCAATTCTTTTTTGGACCCCCCAGCTATATATGGGAGTCTAAGCTTCGGGTTGTCCGCTCTTCCTTGAAAAATGGGCAGCTACCTCCTATTCAGAACCTGCCAAATTAAAAATAAGCCTTCAAACAGACTTGACTACCCTTCCCTCCAAAATGGATAAAGAGGAGATCATACATGAAATCTTAGCTCACGAGAAGACCCTAAATAGTGAAATCCTCAAAGCTTCCAGACATGAAGAAGAATCTCTAAGAATTAAATCTCGTCAACTTTGGCTAAAGGGAGGGAATAAAAATACCAGCTACTTTCATAAACAAACCAAGATTAGAATGAGCTAGAACTTCATCAATGAACTAAAAAACAACAACAATCAAACCATCTCTGGGCAAGACAACATCAAGAATCTGGATCAGCAACATTTCAAACAACTTTATTCAAACAGTGGTGAGACGGACCTTTTCTTCCAAGTGGATATTCTTTCAGGCATTCATCCTAGTGTCTCTGAAGAAGAGAATAAGGAGTTGGAAAAATCCATATCTGAAAATGAGATCATTGAAGCAATTTGGAACCTTCATCTTGACAAATCCCTAGGACCTGATGGTTTCACTATCAATTTCTACCGAGCTGTTTGGGACATCATCAAAGAAGATCTAAATAAAATGTTAAACTGGACTAGAAAAAAAGAGAAAGTTGGAGGAGCCACCAACTCCAACTTCTTGACTTTGATCCCAAAAGAAAAAAATCCTCTCTCAATTGAAAGGTTCCACCCAATCTCACTGTGCAACACCTCTTACAAAATCCTTGCTGCAAGAATGCAAAAGATCATGGAAAAGATAATTTAGGAAACACAGGGAGGTTTCATTGCTGGAAGGCAGATCATGGACAACATAATCATAGTCCAAGAGGCCATCCACTCAAGCATAGAGCACAAGTAGCAAGTAATGGCCATCAAGCTAGACATGGAAAATTCTTTCGACAGGGTTAATCATTTCTTTTTGTTTGATATCATGCTCAAGTTGGGATTCTAAAAAATTTTCTGTAGATGGATCAAAGCTTGTGTAAGCAGCCCATGGATTGCTCTGCTTGTCAATGGAAGACCAGTAGGATTCTTCCAAGCCTTCCGAGGACTCCGTCAAGGTTGTCCTCTATCCCTCTTCTTATACCTCATTGTAGCTGAATCTATGAGCAAGAAGTTACAGGCCCTGCAAAACAGCCGTGAACTCAGAGGTTTACAAATTTGCAGAGGAGTTAAAAATTCCAATCACTCTCAATTTGCAGACGATACTATTCTTCTTGGAGGAGCCTTCGTCATAATTGCTGAAAGATTTAAAGAGGTCATTTCCACTTTTCTCAAGGCTTTTGATGGGAAAGTTAATGCTGTCAAAACTAAGATCTATGGCAGGAACTGCCTTGCCAGAACCATGACCACGATTGCTAGGATGCTAGGTTATCAAGACACCACAAATTGGAACTCCTTCAGATACCTGGGAATACCGATTCACAAAGGAACCAAGAAAAAAGCAGATTGGAAGGATTTGGTTCAAAAAATAAAGAATAATATATAGTCAATGGGAGTTGTGTGGCTCAACCCGACATGAAAACTAATTCTTATCAACGCTGTATTGGTTGCGTTCCCAGTCTTCACATGCTCCATCTCCTTAGCTCCTAAATCGATCATCCAAGAGATCGAGAAAGAACTTAGATGGTTTTTATGGCAGGGAGGAAAGCATGATGGTTCCAAGAAACTTCATCTCATTAGATGGGAAACGATCTGTAGAGAAAAAGAAAACGGAGGAGCATGAGTCAAAGACTTAGCGATCATGAACATGGAGTTAGGTGCTAAAATCATCTCGAAAATGACTATAGGAAATAGATCTTGGTGGAAGGATGCTCTAAGAAAAAAACATCTCAATGGGAGTAGAGCCAGATGCTTGACTCTCATTCCATTCAACCCAAACGTGTCCCCAATTTGGAAGCCGTGTCAAAATTCAGCCTTCATCATCCAGGATAATCTTCGATGGGCAGCAGGAAATGGTAGAGAAATTCGACATTGGGAGGACATTGTGGATATTGCTTAATAGCGTGGCAGATTTGCTGATCTAAAAAATTGGATGGACACTCAAGGAATCAACACGATTAGTGACTTATCGAGCTGGCACAGAAGTGGGAGATGGGCTGGATGGAGATCATTGGAAACGCCAGAACACTTGAAAACTGATTACAACCACCTGTAGTCACTCCTTCGAGGTTCCCTACCGATCCAATCCAACTTAAAAGATGCTAGAAGCTGGGGAAATATAGGAAATTACACTGTTAAAAATGGTTATAATGCAATTAAAAATGATAGCAGAAAAGAGAGATTTTGGAAAAATGTATGGAACAGGGATGGACTTCCAAAAATAATTTTTTTTGCTGGATTTTAGTTCACCAGAAAATCCTGACAGCAAAGAATTTAAGAAAGAAGGGAATTGAAGGCCCATCACGGTGCATTATGTGCAAAAAAGCAGAAGAAACGTAGGAGCATCTCTTCCTGGATTGTTCTTTTGCAAATTGGAAAGATATTTTTGCATGTTGGAAAGATTATTACCAAGAATCCTTGTTTAAAAAGCCAGATCTCACAAGCGCTTGGCTTGCGCTCCCAAAATATATCTGCTGGAAGATTTGGATAGCGAGAAACAAAGGCATATTTGAAAATATGAATCCTTCTTCGGGTAAAGTCTCTTCCTCTGCCAAAGCACTATGGGCTGAATCTCTCATCTCCAACGGATTGAGACATTTACATATTAAACCTTTGAACTCCAAGGAGAAAAAATGGACCAGAGATCTCATTTGCCAACACAAGACTCCTCCGACAGATTTTAAAAAACCCAACCATACAAGATGGAAGATCCGAAAGAGCCCAGAATCTTTCAACAAATGGTGGACAAAGTTGGACTGTCACACTCTGTTTTTGATGGAGCCTCCAAAGGGAATCTGGGATTGTCAGGTGCAGCAGGGGTAATTTTTGATCTGGGAGGAGATAAGCAGAATGAATTTTCCTGGGGCATTGGAAGGAACACCAACAACTATGCAGAGTGGTTAGCCTTGCTGAAAGGGCTGGAAATTGCTATCACCTTGGGAATCAAAGAACTAGTAGTGTTCGGGGATTCATTATTAGTCATCATAGAGGTAAGGAAGCTGTTCAAAAACTACAAAAGTCCCTCCAACAAGGTGCACCACATTTTCATCAGCCTTATCAATGAATTTAATGCTGTCAACTTTCTACATATTCTTAGAGAAAACAATCAATATGCAGATCAAATGGCAAAATCAGGAGTTCAACTTAACTATGGTTGCATGATTAGCAATGGGAATACTTCAGAACGTTGTTGGGTCCCTTGATCTTGATTCAGTTTTGTATTCCAGCCATTGAAGAACCTTTTGGGTTGACTATGTTGGGGTTTAGGATAGTTAATCCTTGCTATGTTCATCTTTTGTCTCTTCATTCTTAGGAAATTTGTAAAGATCTATAGTCATCTCAGACATGGAAAATTTAGAAAAAAGACTCACTCAGAAATTTTATGGTTCTTGATGTCCAATGGACTCAATCCATAAGTCTGCTACTGTAATTTCTCTTTTTCTTTTTTTTAATATACATCTACCGGTTCTTGTTAAAAAAATAATAATTAAGTAAGGTTCTTGTTAAAAAAATAATAATTATTACTTAATGTATTGTAGTTTTTTTTGGGTTGTATTTAGAAATTGTTTTAATATTTTTTTATTGTGTCAAGCAACACATTCTACAGTAGGAGCCTAGGAGGAGATCTTCCGTCACTTTAATGCAGGTTGGAGAAACGTGTGAAATTACTGAACAAGAAAATGCTCCAGCTGCTCATGTAAACAAAGGAAAAAGAACCGCAGGTTCGTCCAGAAATTGTCCTAGGGTTTGCACTGACTGCGAGAGGACCACAACACCGCTATGGAGAAGTGGCTCACAAGGACCTAAGGTAATGTATGTAGTATTTCTAAGTTTTTTGAAAAGATTTCATTTTCTGTTTACAGTTCCGCAACTCGTTTTTAACATCATATCCATGAAAACAGTCCCTCTGCAATGTCTGTGGTATATGCTATAATAAGAATAGGCAGGCCAGGATTGCAGCAACCACTGCTGCTGCTACAGAGTCTTTTTCTTACAGAAGAGATTAACCAATTCATGGAGCAAAGGCCTAGCAGGCTTGAAAAAGAACAAGAAGTTTACTAAGAGCAACCTGGGCACTGCCTCTGATCGACAAGTTCAGTTCTCAACTTTCTACAAGAATCATGGTCTTGGAAAAGACATGAATAACCACATTCAAAAAGAGTTTTTGAGGCTTCCCTTGTTGAGAAGATTCGGTGAACTTTAAGAGGACTCATGGTCTTGGAAAAGACATGAATAACCACATTCAAAAAGAGTTTTCGAGGCTTCCCTTGCTGAGAAGCGTCGATGAACTTGAAGAGGTTGCAGCATCATTAATGGTAATTAAATTTGGTCATTGTAATTTGTCATGCGTGAGAGCATAAGCACTTACCATTGTGAAGAAATATTTCATGACTGTCTGAGGTGATCCTGTCAATCTAATCTAATCTATGTGTGGGAAAATTTACCCATCTTTCCATAAATAATAACCTTTTGCATCCATTCTGGTTGTACTTTGTTAAACCAACAACACCGTATATAGGAGTAGTTCCTTTACTAAATTTGCAGGACAACATGGGTAATGGAAATCATGACGATCAAAAGAATAGGAGTAGTCCATCTAGAGAAATGGATTGTTTGTGCTGAAATGGATTGTTTGTGCTGCGACAGTTGTGGGGTTGATGATATTCTTAGACAGATAGTTATCTAAATGTAGGTAGTTGCTAATAGCAGGAGTCCATACTACTGTCAATGAATCTCAACAGAGGACACAAAATATAATCAAAATGATGTGTTGATGTTCAAACCTAGCGGAGTGAAAATAACAACGGTTGCAAGAGACTTTGAAATCCTAAGACCAAATTGTTGCAACTTGTAACTGTGATGGCAGTAAATGCAATGATATTCCAGCCTAAGCTACTGTGAAATTGTCTAATGTTCAAGAAACCACGAATTCCTCCCTCAATGATGCGAATTGTGACCTAATCGATGGTGTGAACTGTGACCTACTTGTGGAAAATTTGATAGCAGACTAAGAATCGAAGCATATTAAAGGACGGACGATTCCCACATATTCATAAAGCGATTTGTCATTTTAGACAGATTGGGGTTTTAGGATAATTAAATTTGTTGAAAATAAATACCTAAAAATTGAAATATGCTCACAATCAGTCTGCAAGCCAAAATTGGAACGAAGCTTCAGGAACTATACCACCATCCAAGTTCCACCTAGCACTGCCCACCGCCACCAGACTCAGTATAGACTCCAGGAGTCTACACTCTTATCATCGAATTCTAAGAGCAAGAAAAAAAGTCTGAACTTTGAAGGTGCTAAGGAATTTAGAAGTAGTGACACAACCTACAGGGATTTAAGGATTATGAAATGCCATTGTCACCCGCAGAGAATATGGAACCAGAGCCAATGCAGAATGAGCCATACATGATACAGATACTTAATCTATTAAGTCCTCAAGCCTCAGTGCTGTGAAAATAAAATTAATTAATGTGTGGCCGCGTGCAGGTAGCATGGAGGGGCCACTGCATAATGCACTATGCAGAATTGGTCGGTTGCACGTCTGCCCTACGGATTCACCTAAACTTAACTAATGCATATAGGCCCTGCCACACCAACTCTATTAAATCCCAACCTTGCCCAGTATGTCATACAGGTATAAGTATTAATGACGGGTTAATAAAATATTCGAACCCCAATCTTACGTTTTACAATTTCCCACGCCGATAGCTGTTGACATTTAAACTCCGCAACTACTTGTCAAATATGTCTTAAAATGGAAAATACCTCCTAGAAACCGTCAATTTCCAGGCCTGGCTCAACCACCATGCGCGAGACCCAATTGATGATATTCCTTCCTATATTTTAGGAAACATTTAAATACATAATTAGTATTTGTGCAATTTTATCATTGAAGTTCAAACTAACTTTTTAAAGCCACACTAACTTGCATTATAGACGATGCTTTTGATTGCATACATTGATGAAGGAAAGACTTGAAAAAGTGATCCATCATATCTTTTTTTCAGATGGAAAGATCCACGGAAACCCAGCAATACTTCCCCACATTCATGGATGGTAGAGGTGGTAAACCGCCAGCCATCCTAGCAGAAGGCCTAACCCCAGAGGACTCAAGGCTCGAACCCGTGACCTCCCCCTGAACCGAGAGAGTGTGCGCACGTCTTACCAATTAAGCTAACCCTTGGGGCTTCCATCATATCACCTAATGGGAAACACTCACATGGGGACACTACATTAGAATAAAATTAAGTACACTACATTAGAATTAAATTAAGTAAATGTTATGTAAAAGTCATGTTTATTATAAATGATTAATGGTGTGATATATATACTTTAATTAAACCAACATAGATCTATCTTAAACTCGAATTTACTAAGCACCAAGAGGGACCGAATGAGTGTTGAAAATTGACCGTAAATAGCCATATTTTTCTATTTTACGAGTCAAAATAATGTCGCTTAATAAAATTGAACTTCATCAATGAAGTGTGAATTTTAATTTCATTTGTCCATTTAAGTGCATATTTTTTTTTCCAAAGAAAAAAACATTTTATTCATAGAATAAACATGAACTGGTCTGACGCTCCCATCAAAAACATGAAACAACCTTTATGGTTTCCTTCCAAAACCACAAGAAGTCATTTAGTTTACAAAATTTGCATAAGTATCAATTTAAATCGTTTCATAGTGTATGCTTGTTTTGAAAGGGCATCGACTTCTTCGTTCAATTCTTTGTATATATGAACAAAGGATATCCTTTCGAACTGTGATTTCAGATTCTGAATTTCGGCAAGTAAATGTTGGAGGTGTGGAACTCTGATGTTATTTCTGCCATTTACTCAATCCACCACACAATTTGAAGTGCATATATATATATATATATATATATATCTTCATATTTCTATTTCTAACATGGTTGAAAATTGACGGTAAGTAGCCGTCATTTGCCATTTTATTATTATTGGCTAATGGGAAGAAAACCTTAACATGGTTGGATTTTTTTGTGTCTGTGGGATTTGAACGGACCACCTTTTCGCTTAGGGGGCGTCTTAACCATACCTTGCCACCAATTGTTCTACATCTCACATATATTTTCCATTTTACACCTCAAAATAGTGCCACTTCATAAAATTAAACTTCAATGATTAAGTGTGAATTTTAATTTCACCCGTCAATTTGAACTATATATATATATATATATATATCTTCAATTTGTCATTATGAGTGTGTTTGATTTAATCACTATGTTTATTATGTTTATTAAATTTTTGTAAACTTTTTTGTTTTTGTATTATATAAGACAATATATGAGAATTCAATGTTTCTTTTAGTTATTATAAATGTTATTTTAAAAAAACAACTCTTATTATGATGTTTAAAATTAAGATTTAAACATCAAATGAAGGGCATTTCTTGAGGTGTAAATTTTTTTATTTCAATTTTTAGACATTTTAGAAAAATGTACACCCAAGTTTGGGTGGATTTATGTTTATTCTATTTATTTTTATTTTATAAGCGTACATGGATTTTATGGTTACTTTTCATTTTGTTTTAATTTTTGCACAGAGAATAGTGAAGTGCTCTAGAGGGAGATGTTGTCACACAACATAATGTAAAATAAAAAGTAATTAATTTTTTTATATTGGCTTAAAAAATTATTAATTAGAACCAAATAAGTGATTAAAAAATCAATGTTAAACCCGAAGTTACCAAGCATCAAAGGGATCAAAATTCTTGAGGTTTAATTTTTTTAAACATGAAAAATATTTGAAATAAAAATAGTACGCCTCAAAAAATTTGATTCCTGGATGCTTCGTAGATCCAGATTTAAGATGTTGGTTTATTTTATGAATCGACATTTATTCAACATCTTCCTCATAGTAGGGCCCTCATAGTGAGGCTATAGAGAATTCACTAATTTCAGTACAATAAGATAGTTAAGTCATGTAGGAAGCACAACTACTTCGAAAATAAAATAAAATGGTAATTGTGCCAAGAGGCGCATTCTACAGCCCGGTATGAGGTAGAAGTGTAATTCCGTGCTCAACGTGGAAGTGACACGTGGCACAATGTCGACTCATGATAAATATATATTTAAAGCTCCCACAATGTCGGCTCATAATAAATATATATTTGAAGCTCGCACAATGTCGGCTTAAAGATTAAACTAGGCTTAATATCAATACACAACAAAGCGCAGCCATTGCTTCCTTGGCAGAAGAAATACGGTCTTTAGCGGGCTAGCGTTCCTAAGGCTTAGCGAAGCTCTGAATCCCTGTAAACACGAAATCATTAAACCGCAATCCCACATTTTCCCTACCACGGAATGCGCCATTTCTTAACCCTACAGATAATAATTTCATTTAGAATATTTAAAGCTCCTTGCAGCTCCATGGATCATAGAATTGTTGCTCTCTGCATTTCCTTTTATCCTGACGAATTGAAATAAGTACCGAGTGATGCAGTTAAAGAATATATATTCTAGGGTTTGTCGAGGGAAGTAGACTAGGTCCATGTAGATGTGACTTTGAAATTGTATTTGCTTTCATCATGTCCTGTATAGACAATGCCTGGCCTCTTTTATCAGGTCCAGGCCCGCCGAATAATTTTAACTATTATTGGGCAATCTATTATTGGGAGCCCATTTATTTCAAAGTAACCGTAAGCTTTGTTCACTGGGTATTGGTAGCTTAACCAGATGTCGCTTTGCAACAAGAATATGGCAAAAAATAAAAGGAAAAAACATACAAAATTTAAAATGCTTGCGGTTCCTGGAGTTTCTTAATCGGTTGAATGTGCCAACATGGAAAAACAACCTTATCTTTGCATTTAGCCAACGGAATATGGTATAACTGTCTGTCGTCGTCGTGTTAAGACACACTGGATTGCTTATTTTTAGAAAGGTGCGGTGTAGTCTTGGACTCTCTATTTGGTTTTGGATACGAGTACAGTGAATATTTTGGGAAAATGTTATTTTTTTAACAGAAATAGAGTAGTATTTTATCAATGCATAGGTATATGTTTGAATTCTTAACGAATCAAACATATATATTAAAATCAAATTAGTAAAAACTAAAATAATATTGCATACAACTTCTTAAAACATGTACATTGTTTTTCTCATAACACTTAACACATTATCTTATCTTCTATGGAGGAGGGAAGGATCTTAAGTTTTTATATATTCACGATATGAAACGCAGGATAATTCAAATAGCAAGTTAGTAGGCTCTTGCCTGCTGGCACCCTTAAAGCAATCCGATTTTACGTTTGTCAGGGGAATACTAGGGTTCTGAATAGTTGTGTTTGTTCCCAGAAAAATTGGTATTATGTTGAGTGACAATCGGCTTAGGATTATGAAATTTCCATGATGTTGCAACTTAGGGTGTCTCTGTAATCTTTAACGAACTTAACTTAGCTTGGTGGCATCATTCTCTTACTGCAAGTCCCAGGATTTAGATATTGGCAGTGTTCCAACTATGGATAAAATCTTCACATTGAGGCCATTATACTACGCATTGCCAGACATATGCATGTAAACCATTGCTGCAAATACCTCAATGTAACTTCTTTTTTCACTATGTTGTTTGTTGATAGATACCTGAGGATTGTTGACCAAATGACACGGTGTCATAAAATAATTATCCAATCGAAACTGTCACCTAGGTAAAACGCTCAATTTTCATGTAATTCAAATCTGCTCATACTCATTTCAACATCCAGGCCTGTTCAATGTTATAATTTTCATATGTCAGCTCGTTGTAATTCTTATAAACATCCATTTTCTATTTCATTCATAAGGTCACCAAATCTCTCTATTATTCCAATATGAAATTGAAACAACTGTTAAAACAGTCAATGTAAAAAACGAATACCATCCATAACATTTTCTAGAGATAAAACCCATGTTTTCTTCCTGGCAGTTGCATATTATTCTGAAAAGTAATCAAATCCATACAGATATCCGCAGTAATCTGACGATAAAATTTGTAGATCTAGCAAGCAAGTATTTAGGTTTATCAAGAAAAAACGGTAAAAACAATGTAAGAGATTGTTCTTCATCGCCCTATCTATGAATACAATGATCACTCACAGATTAAGTGGAAAAATGGTTAGACGATGTTCAATATTTTTCTTGATTAAGGTATTTCATGAATATGCCTGAATTAACTGAATGAAACCATAAATGACCGCATTTTCTTCTTCTACAAATGTTTCAAAAACCAATGTTCCATACATACCATACCCACCCTACCCGACCATCCTTATACGGCCTGTACGTTCAGGCCATCGGAGGGCAGAGAGGTGAAGTCAACGGTTGACTTTGCCTCTCTGCCCTCCAATGGCCTGAACGTACAGGCCGTTTACCTGTTTCCTCAATTGGCACAATTTTGGTTTCTGGGAAAAGCTAATAAATGGAAACATCCAACCATCAAACTATTCTTCAATTCAAAATGTGAATGCTGCACTCAATGATTAGCATTTATCTCAACGCTAAAATTTATTAAACAAGATAAACGGTGTGCGTGCTGCTGCAAGATGAAGGGAAGCGACCATGTAATATATATAAGTTTCTAATTCATGAACTTAGGGGGAGAGTGCTTAGAAAATGATGCAACGTAAAGGAAGATGAGAACAACTACAACTACAACGAATCCCTTGGATAGATTGCCTTCCCCGGATCCTCTAAATTTCATGCCCAAAATTGCTGCAATGGCTACCTCCAGAAAACAAAATTAAATTCCAGCATATTACAAGCCGATCCTAATTATATTCATACTCATAAATCATCAAAATCCCCTATTAATGGTACTGTAAATGTCAATAGGGAATCTATTAAATAAGAGTTGGGCTTAGACAGAGGTGGACAAACAGTGGATTGGCCATTTGACAAGGTGATGCGCTATTGCAGCAGGAAAAACTAGCTAAGCTTAGCTAAATCTGTAGGTGGAGTTGGTATCATAAAGTATCACGCCATGGTGTAAGAATTGCCATCGAACATCACTTAATATCTCTGCAATATTCAAATGCAGGATTGAAAGAGGATTCCTTTTTGCACGTATTATGCAGACATTTCCTAAGACGATTTATATTTAAATCAAATCCATGAATTATGGGTTCTTTCGTTGGGATGCTAATCTGTGAAGGTCTTTCTTTAGTTAGGACAAAAGAAGAATGGTAGGTAAGGGCGATAAATATAGCTAAGATGGGGATTTGCCATTGACATGGAGGAACACTCTCATATAGCTAAGATATGGATTCACCATTGACATGGAGGAACACTCTCATGAGCAGATGAAATGGGGTCCTCAATGGAGAACTTTATTGAGAAAGGACATTTGCATATTTCCCGATCTGCCAATGGCACAATTTTTTATCCTTAATTGGAATTGGAAAATGGTTGAGGATTGGGGTTTTGGGATTAGGGATTGTCGACATCATATAAAAGGTTATTAGCAGTTTTGAGTAAGAGATGATTTCTAGCTTCTAATAGCTATGAAATAATTGTGTAGAAGATAATGTCACAGTGTAGAGCCATAGAACATATCGTGGAGAACGAGGCTGCTCCAAGATTAATTTATTAAGGCCAATATGTATAGTAGACTATACACGATATTTGATTTGATAGGCAATTCAAAATTTCTTAGCATTACTGGCTATGGATTCTACTATTATTAATTAATGAAATGATTATGCCTTTGTGCGCTCATGTGTAGTACTCTGTCTCTATTTAAAATAAACAAAACGGAGACAACAACATAAATTTTCAGATAGTTTTTGAACAATTTGATATTCTAATTTGATATGTTCTTCATGATAAGGGTGCTTATCGGTTTGTATATTCAGGGAGTTTCTGGCAAATATCGCCATAATCATCATAGATACATAGATGGATGGAGTCCGTATGTAGTGAAAAATTATGTAAATTTTGCATTAAGATATATTCAGGTAGTTTCAGCAAATATCGCCATAATCATCATAGATACATAGATGGATGGAGTCCATAAAAAAATTATGTAAATAATTTTTCATTAAGAAAAAAAGGCAAAAAATAAAAGAAAAGAAAGAGTGTGCGACCAATGTAGGCATAAGATTCAAAATATTAATGTCGCCGCCCACGACTGGAACCAGCTTAGATCCAGCTTTACTCGGCTCTATCATGCGCCGAGAGGGATCAAATATTTCGAGGTGCAAACCCTTTTTTGGAGTGCAATTGTTGAAGAAGGGTTTGCACCTCGAAATATTTGATCCCTCGAAATAACTTTATTGCCCTAATAACTTACATATTTTATGTGAGCTATGTTTAGTCATGTTTCCATTAATGCTTAAATTTTTTTAAGCATGTTATGGGCCTTTCCCTCGTGATGTTTTATTAGAGAGAAGCGAAAATGAATAAATAAGGTAGTTAGGTCATGGAGGGATTACACTTACTTCAAAAACGAAATAAAAAAATAAAATGGTATATTATTTCCATGGTAATATTTGACTTACTACACTAAAAAGATAATTTTATCATATTTCCATTTGTATGCTTAAAAGTTTTTAAGCATCTTATTATTAGAGCCTTGCCTTGTGTTGTTTCTATTAAAGTGAAGCAAAGATGAATGAATTAAGGATTTGAAAGGTAGATGGATATTTAACTATTATTTTTAATTTTGGTAAATTATAAAGATGATATAAAGAAGAAATGAAAGTAAAAAAAAAATGAAAGTTAAAAAATGGAAGTAAAAAAAACAAAAGAAGGAAAAACAGATAACGTAAGTAATAGAGATATTTGTTTTGAATTTGAGTTTCGGAGTCAAAATATTATTGACATTTGTTTTTATCCTTTCAAAGAAAAATGATCCAAGATACAAATTGTCTACTTGGAATTAAAAGACAATTTTTTTGCCGTGATAAAAAGACTAGATAAATTTTTGTTTTTGAAAATATGTAAAAAAATGATGAGTTTAGCTGAGCTTGAATGTGGTATGTTTCCTCTTAGAGTAGAAAAAACTAGCCCCAATAAAACAATTAAAATAGGTGACACTATTGAAAAGAAGGCAACAAATGACGATGACAAAAACATATTTTGAATTCTTATTTTGGGTGGCCTAATTACCAAGGCACAAGAATTTGAGAAGGTTCAACTCAACTTAGTATCGATTGTTGTCCAGGTGATTAGAGAATTCTGCAACGATGCTAATTTGGGAATTCAAAGACTTACATTGATTTGGAAGTTTGATAAATCAAGGGATTTGGAAACTTTGGAATATTCTCGTTATAAGGGTGATGAGGCAACTTGATGTTTTGATGAAATGCCTTAGAAGTTTTGTATTGTGGGGCATTTAATTTTTTTTTCTTTTTCCATTCTTTATTTTTGGTTTACTTTATTTTGTACGATTAAAAGAGTACTGGAGTATTAATGCTCCAACATGATAAAATAAAATGAATGCAATGTGATTCACATTTATAAGCGACCAATAAAGTGTTAAACATAAGTTAAATAAGGCAATTAGGGCATGCAAGTATTACAACGTGCAAAATGAAATAAAATAAGATTATCTCTATTGTATCATTTGACTCCATTGTAATAAAGACATATTTTACATGAATCCATTTTTATCATGTTTTGAATCTTTTTATGTTTAGAAGTTTAACAAGGTCTCTATATTTTGAAGGCATGACAAGGTGAAATTGGAAATCTTTTAGCATGCCCTTGATTGGTCACCACCCTAAGGGTATCACTAGGACTAGGCAATTTGTAGTCTCCTCGTCTTGCCTGGTTCAATGAGCTCTTTTGGACTTGCCAAGACATGTAGAGAATGCGAAAAGTTACCAATGAAAATAGTGGCAATGTGATGGTAATTTGTTAGAATAATAACATATATATATTAAGTAGCATCTATAGGTTGTGGTTACCTTGAAGAACATTTTGTATTACTATATCAAATTTCTTGTATGAATAACTAAAACTGGAGTATTTAGTAGAAAAATATATAGAAAATGCTTACATTTCATTATTGAAAAAATTAGCTTTTATGATGATTTGTCTTTTAGTAGGTAAGATGGGTATCAACTTAATAAGAATTTGCATATATTTTCATAAAAACCACATACATAAATGACCTTTTATATTTGATTAATCCCTTGTTCTATAAGCTATTCCTTGTTCATTAGTCTTATTAGCACTGAATTACCCTTGTATGCCTTCTATGCAATGAATTGCATTTGTATGCCTTGTGCAATAACTAAGATTAAAAATTTGTTCTGTGTATTAATATAACAACAAAATTAAATTACCTCGAGGCATTTCTTTCACTTATGGAACTCATTGCATGTTTCAAATTTATATGATCTCTACATTAACCCAAAATTAGAGCATATTAAACATATTGTAATATAATATTTGGTTGTATTGCAACTTATAATAAAGTATCTTACTAGACATGCATTTAAATAATATCAAATTAATTACCTTGGAATCTGATGTCAGGATGTAATCCAACTTGACATAGGGATTTTACTAGATGCTTAATTAGAGAACTTATTAATGGAAGTGTTTAAATGATATAAAATAAAACATTATAAAGCCTATTGTTTTCCAAACTATAGAAGCACGCATAAGACCCAAGAAGAAATTGGTGGAAAAGGATTAAGCTATTCTTCAACAACAAGTCTTTGTACCAATGATGGTGTTATGTAGTACATATATCGTAGTCACCTCAAGATCTAGATCTCATTACTAAGACATCAATGGATAGGTATAACTCATAATTGTGATAAGAACAACAACTCACACTAGAGGTGATCTAGGAATTTCTGATTACATATGGACTTAATAGTCTAACATTCCCTCCCTCAATCACAAGTTTGAATAATGGTATCATATTTAATTTGAAACTTTTGAACTACGCTTCAATAAAGATCTGTCGAAAAAACTGTCCATCTGGATGTTGAAATTTTGATTAAAAGCTAAAATTATGGAAGTGAACAACTGCTAGGTTTAAAAAATTCCTTGATTTTGTTAGAAGAAGTTGACATCATCTGCTTATTTTGGTGAATAAATAGGAGCACTAAACGCTCTCTAAATTTGGACACAATTAGTTGTCAAACATTCTATGAATAGTTGAAATTTGTTGAGGAGAATAGTTTACATGTTAGAATTCCCAAATGTTGATTTGATTATGATTTGATGAAGAGCTCATATGCCATGCTAAAGCTTCCCTATTTTTATTTGTATATATCTGATTAATTATATGATTGAAACGATAAGATTCAAACCTTGAAGATTAACGAGCATCAATGGTGTTCCCTCTTTTCAAGTATAAGGTGAGAAGAATGTGGAAGGGATCCAAGCTTATGATTTGGATTCTTTTGCAATAGTTTATTTTGATGCCATGCATTTGGTGGTTTTGGTTGACCACTAACTAATTTCATCAATGGATGTGGTGGTTTTGGTTGAACACTAACCAATTTCATCAATGGATGTGGTGGTTTCTGGTTGACCACTAACAAATTCACTTGAGCTTGTTTTTTCAATCATTTTTGTACCCCCCCCCTTAAGGTACAAGGGAGTACCATTTTTAACTTAAGGGATCCAAGCTTAAGCTTTGGGTTCTTCTACAATAGTTGATTTTGATGCCATGCATCTGGTGGTTTTGGTTGACCACTAACCAATTTCATTAATGTTTGTGGTGATTTTTGGTTGACCACAAACCAATTTTCACTTGAGATTTTTTCTTCAATCATTTTGTACTTCCCCCCCTTAAGGTACACACTATTATTATCTTTAACTTCACAAGACATGTAGATTTGGGTCCCAATCATGAACAAATTATCACATGGAATTATTAATTGAAATTTCTTTGTTTTTGTAATTTTACTATTCAAATGTCCTTACCCATGTTTCGACTAGATGGTAAAACTTATTCACTTGGTTACATCTCCAAGAACTTATCCATCCACGACCAATTGTTTTCTTTTTATCTTTCTTTCTACATTTGTCTAAATGGAGATTTGTCTTCCCATAATGAAGAAAAGGATGGAGATCAAAACATGCTGTCTCCAATTGACCAACTCTATGTCAATGCTGACATTCAATAATTTCCTTGATGCATTTGTCATCATTTGGTTCTTCTTTTTCTTCTGGATCCTTTAAATATTCATCAAGAAATTTTACACACACAAACTCAACTAGTTTGGAGTAATATGGAATATGAAATATGTTGTCTTTTTCATATCCTGAGCCATGATGATTACTTTTGAATTTTTGTTCTTCCCAAGGTTTGACAATTGTCTTGGAAAGAGCATATTGTACTTGTTGATGTCTATTATTATTTGATTACTTATCAACCAATTTTATCTTTATCAACCAATTTTACTAGATTACTTGTGTCACGAGAAGTATCAATCTTTTCCATTATATCGTTTGTATCACATGTTCTATAAACAATTTGAATTAGGTCACTTGTGCCACAAGTTGCACTAATCGTTTCTTTCTCTTGTTTAATCAATTGTATTTGAAGAAATTCAATCAATTGGTCCTTTATATCAATTTGTTTGTGAAGATTAATCACCTAAATTTCCAAATAATCTAAAAATTATTGTAGCTCTTTAATTTATTGATTTGAATTGTGTAACCTCTTTCCTCCTTTACCAATGTTTGATTCACAATTTTATTGTACTCACATGCTCTCACTCATTTGAGTTATGTCAAATTTAGGTCGTCGGATACAACCAATCATGCACCCCAAAGTGTGATTACAATATGATGAAAGTAAATTCCTTATTTAAAATTTAGGCAGGTCCACTTTTACAATTTAATAACGCATCGTTATGCTCCAATGATTCAACCAAAACTTGATTCGAAGAAATTTTCTTCTTGATGCATTTTACAATGTGCCACTTATTGTTTGCTCCTTTATCAAATTAAAAATCAATACAAAACCACCATCAAGCATCCAAGAAAATATAGGATAAAGCATTTTACTACACTTAGTACTTGTAGTATACAATAGTTGCAAAATGATATGTATCTTCCCTTACAAACAACAACTAATTCAAGGCTTAAGAAGAAAAGGTATTGAAGATTATTCATCATTTGGTTATGTTTTGGGTGTCGTATATTGTCTTTGCAAGGAACGCTTATAAATAGAAAACAATGAGAACTTATTGGAAATTGCAATTTGGGGGTTTCATGGCCTTGCTTTACAACATAATGGAGAGGTAATGCTTGACCTACACATTATTGAAGCTTATTTAATGGAGTGTCCAAGTACAAACTATGAATTGGTTCATCAAACATAATACTGACTACTAGTTTGGAATGTAAAGTCTTGCACAATACAATGCTCATAAATAAGTCTAGGGTATTACAAGAAAAAATTGTATGAGTCAACAATTTGATAAAATGTCACTAGAAAGTAATGTCCTTGTAATACAACTGGTCAAAAGATTAATAAACATATAGGATTGCAGTGTATTGTCCTTTAGACAATCTGTTTTCATGCCTTCCCATTTTCTTGGGAAAATTATATTTCCTTTTTGACGATCTCTCTTTTCATGCCTTACCATTTACGTGATGAAATAATGAGATCTTACATATAGCCATTATAAATATATTATATTTCCATTTATTATTGACATGAAATTGTGAATGCATTTCTCTCATTAATGAAATGGTGATGCATATGGTTGAAAATTGATAGTGTCTCTACATATGTCATTTGGATAAACTTTGAGAATTTTGTAAGTAAACATCGAACAAGGACATGGGCTTGGGAGGGTGTTTTGATTTAAAGTCCCTTGTGCTCTAAAATCCCTAGAAACTTCTATAAATACTAGTGCAAAAAAAATCTCATACATAGTTATTATATTCCAAATAAACTTTGCTAGATCATGTCGTGTTGAGTTTCTATTGTTAGGTTGCTGTACTTGCCACTCTTTTGGAGGTGTTGTGATTGCTTATTGTGTGAGTTAGACCCTGAGAGTTGATTGGCCACTTCATTAATTTCCATTTGGTTAAGGATAGTTGTGGGAGCATGTGTTGTTGATGCAGGGGCATCTAAGCCCAACATAAACAGTCGATGATAACTGAAAAAGGACACTCGGAGGGAAGTTGATGAACTCCATAGGAATGGGCATATAGGTTGATAGAAGAAAGATCGATGGGTTGAAGAGCACGATAATTCCAACCGTAAGTGTTTGACGAATGATGACAAGGTGAAAAGTGGTCGACGAATGATGACAAGGTGAAATGTGGTTGACAACGACATCTCGACCAAAATATGAGAGGAAGCTAAGAAGTTAGGTTGATTGATCGCGGTAGGTGAAATGACTGACTATTTTCCAGAGTCTGAGGATAGAGCAGTGGGGGCATTTGAAACATTTGCAGGTTAGTTATGGTTGTTGTTGTAGGGAATCCAAGTAGAGTAATCTGCAGAGTTGAATAAGAGGATGTATTTAATACATCCATGATGGTTCCTAGGGGTAAGGGAACTTATAGAAGAAGAAAACGAGTCCTATGCACTGAGGCACAACTATAAATATCAGTTCCCATGCAACAAAGAGAGTGGCATTGTTAGAAGGCGAGTGGTTGTGAGGTTGCAAGGTTTACAGAGAAGCCTGGACCGATGAGCATAGGGTTTTAAATTCTTTCGTTTGTGATTCCTGTAGGTCAATAGTACTTGTGAGTGTCGAGCATTGAGGAAGTAGTCCCTTTCACAGATGTATGTTGTTTGGTCGATGTCCATTTTGACTGGTCAAGCAAAGACTTGTATGTAATTTCCTCTTGTAAAAAGAGAGTGTTTCCTATTTAATTGAAAGCCATAATTCTTGGCATCAACCGTGTTGTGTGTGCTTGTTTATGTTTTTTCTATGCACATAGATCAACGGCCAACCACCCAGGTTGTGTTTGCATTAGTTGTCATGCGAAGAGAAGTTCAGTTGCGATTGGACGTGGATAAAAGCTCTTGCTGTAGTTGGGTAGAGTTGTGAAGGTGTGGTTTGGGTCAACTGAGCAGGGATATGGATCAAAGAGGTGTTAATATACATGATAGGAGACAATGCAGAGGTGCATGAGTTACCATCGACTGAGAAACCTTTGAAGAATGTGTTTAGACGATGAGAACGCTAAATAATGAGTTATTTTCCATGAAAGAGGTCCAACGATGAGTGTATGCTGCCGAAACCATCGACCATAGTGACAAAGAAGTTGATGCACCAGTTAAGGAAGAGGAAGAAGACCCAGAAGGTAAGCTTTTGAAAGTGCCAACATAAATGAGGGGCAAGGATAAAATGTACATGCCTACTTACTCTCAAAGTTGAAACCCTGAGGATCTAATAGATTAGATATAGGAAATGGAGAAATATTTTGATATAGAGTAGATAGAGGACCCCAAGAGGGTGAATATTTCCTGTATGAAGCTAAAATTTCATGTTTCATTCTAGTGGGACAATGTAAATATTGATCGAGCCAAAAGGGGTAAAGAGAAAATGAATACTTGGGAAAGAATGGTTTCCAAGTTGAAGGAAAAGTTCCTTCCACTTACTATATGATATATTTGTTTAGGAAAGTGAAAAACCTATAATAGAAGGAATTGGAAATGAAATATTTCATTAAGGAGTTCTATCAACTGTCGATTAGATCGAGACATACCAACGAATGAGAGGAGGCAATCGCTAGGTATGTGAATGGTTTAAAGTACACCATTCAAGATGAGTTGAGCACGTCAAGGTTCAGGACAGTCAAAGAATCCTATCATCTAGCCGTGAAGGTAGAGGGGAAAATGTCTAGAAAGACTTCGACAAACAAAGGAAATTCGAGTGCTAGAAGTCATATTTTTTTTACCACCAAAGGACAAACAACGAGGCGAAGAAAAAAGAAATTCAAGACGATCAACGAGAGGAAAGTTCAACCAAAGGTAATGTATTTGACTACTGATGGGGAGGATAAAACTCCAAGAGTCGAGGCAGAAGTGGTCGAAGAGGAGCTTCCAAAATAGTCTGCTATATGTGTTGAGAACTGGGATACAATTCTTATGAGTGCCCATAGGACTTGCATACAGAGGTTCAACAAGAGGCCAGAGGTCGAGGAATGGATGTTGAGGCTAGCCCAACGACAAGAGGAAATTCTCATGATATTACATCAAAAGGAGGTCAGAAACTTGACAACCTAGAGAACACTATTGCAATCTACATGACAGGAAGAGGAAGATCCCACTCAAAGGAAGTCCATTTTTTGGATGAAGGTCAAGATTTGGGACAAATGTTGTATGACCATTGTCGATGGAGGCAACACAAAGAATTTGGTCTTGACATAGGTGATAAAATTTTTTGGGATATAATTCCAATTGCACCCAAGTGCATATAAGTTGTCATGGTTACAAAAAGGCCATCATGTGACAATGACACAACAATGTCTGATCAACTTTAAGATTGGAAGGTGCATGATAGTGTATTGTGTGATGTGATTATGAAAGATGCCTGTCACCTGTTGTTGGGTTGACCGTGAAAGTACGAACACAAATTTTTGTATTATGGTCATTGGAACATAATTATCGTCGAGAATAACAATGAGATATTCTGGCTGATTCCATGGTTCAAAGAATCAAGTGGCTAAGAAAAAGGAAATGGATATTGGGAAAAGTGAGTGCTGATGTGTTAAAGCGAAGGAATTCCTGAAGGAGGAAGATACGCATCAATGTTTCTTTACTATTATTCCCAAGGTACCAAGTGTTGATATATCGACTAAAAATGTCTCAATGGATGTCGGAGAAGTGTTGTCAAAATTCAAAGGCATAATGGTTGATGAGATGTCGGATGGGTTGCCGCATACGAGAAGTATATCACACTAGATCGACTTGATTCCAGGGCCGAGTCTTCCAAACAAGGCATTGCATAGGATGACACTGGCATCGAACACTGATTTGAATCGACAGGTCCAAGAGTTGTTGGACAGAGGATCGATTAGAGACAAATTGAGTTTGTGTGTAGTATCAATTGTGCTAGCACCAAAGAAACGAGGAGAATGGAGGATATGTACCGAATCCAAGGCTATAAACAAGATTACAATCACATACATATTTCCATTGCCAAATATGGATGACTTGATCGATTTTTTTAGTGGAGCGATGTACTTCACCAAGATTGACTTAAAGAGTGGATACCACAAGAGCCAGATAAGGGATGGTGATGAGTGGAAGACAACCTTCAAGGTGAAGGAACAACTATATGATTGGCTAGTCATGCCATTTGTACTGACCAATGCACCAAGTACATTCATGCGGCTGATGAACGAGGTACAAAAACCATTTCTAGGGAAATTTGTTGTTGTCTACCTCGATGACATCTTGATTTTTAGTCAGACAAGAGAAGAACGCTTGTCACACATTCAACAAGTCCTGAAAAGGCAAAGCCAAGAGAAGCTATTGGTGAACCTGCAGAAGTGTTCCTTCATGTAGAAGGAGATGGTATACCTGGGATTCGTGATTTCCAAACAAGGTATGAAGATGGATACATAAAAGATCAGAGTAATTTTGGAATGGTCGGAGTCGACGAGTTCCATAGAAGTGTGAATTTTTCATTGACTTGCAAGTCTTTACTGGAATTTCATCAGGTATTTTAGTCAAGTATGTGCACCATTGGAAACATGCACAAAGATGGACGATTTCCTATGGACAGAATAAACCCGACAATATTTAAGGAACTGAAGCGGAAGGTGATGAAGATCCCTTTTTTGTCTCTTCTAGACATTGAAAAGGTATTTAAAGTCGACTGTGATGCAAGTGGGTGAGCAATTGGAGTTGTATTGAACCAAGAGGGCCGACCAAGCTAAGCAAAAGTATTAGGTCTATGACCAAGAATTCCATGCTATTGTATAAGCATTGAAGAAGTAGAGGCACTATTTGTTGCCAAAGGAGTTTTTGTTATTTATAAACCATCAGGCTTTGAGGTACTTGAATACACAAGGGAAGTTAAACTAGAGGCACATGAAATGGGTCGAGTTCATGCAAATTACACCTTTGTATTGAATCACATGTCAGGGAAGGATAACAGGGTAGCCAACACGTTAATTCAAAGAGTCGCATTGTTGGGGATGACTATTATTAAGTTGACGGGGTTAGAGTCGACAAAGGCCAACTACGAAGTCGACGAGGATTTTTCCAGTGCATAGAAAGCGTCGAAGGAAACATGGAGGGTCGACATGACACCATAGGTTGACTATTTCATCCAAGAAGGATATTTGTTAAAAGGACATCAGTTATGTATTTCGAGAGGATCAGTGTAGCGTAATCTGGTCAAGGATTTGCATGTTGGAGGACTAGAAGGTTTTACATTGACAATACCAAGGCATTAGTCGAAGAAAGGTACTATTGGCCAAGAGTGACGACATATGTAAGGAAATGGATCTGACAGTGTCGAGTAAGCCAACACGACAAGGGAAGAAGTCATAATATAGGGTTGTATTTTCCAGTGCCCATATTGATTGCACCATGGGAATATATCAACATGGATTTCATGCTTGGATGTTCAAAGACACGACAGGGAAACGACTCCACCTTTGTGGTAGTCAATAGTATTTCTAAGATGCCTCACTGTATTCTGTGTCAGAAGACAAGTGAGGAAACATGTAATGCTATACTATTCTTCAAGGAGATGTGAGATTGCACAGGTTTCCAAAGAGCATTACTTCGGACATAGATACTAAGTTTATGGGGCATTTATGGAGAGCCCTATGGAAGAAGCTTGAAACAAAGTTACAGTTCATTTCTACATACCATCTGTAGACCGATGGGTAAACTGAAGTCATGAATAGAATTCTAGGAAATTTGCTGAGGTGTTTAACCATTGACTAACCGAAGCAGAGGGAAAATGTGTTGGCATGGGAAGAATTCACATACAACAATTATGTGAATCGACCATCTGGGATGAATCCATTCCAGATTCTGTAAGGGAGAAGTCCACATAGAGGAACAGATTTAGTCAACATGTCGACGAGAGTGAAGAGCGGTAACCATATGGAGGAGGTCCATGACCAGGTGAATCGACAACTTGAGAAGAGAAATGCCACCTATAAGCTAAGAGACAACAAGAAGAGACAAATGCATTCTTTTGTAGAAGGCTATTTGAGTGCCTAAAACTATGAAGACCATAAGCTATAGGTGATGTAGCATTGTGTGAGGGTTGAGCCTAGAGTAATGCCAGGCTTGTAAAATTGGAAACTTGTATTTTCATGTGAAACACTAATGTTTGTCTAGTCATATCCTAGCATATTTGACTCATGTCACTACTCCATCCATTGGTTAGTGGAAATCACCCAACTGCAATTAATTATTCCTTTTATTGAAAACATATTTTCATGCTGTGCCTTTGCATCTTTTGTCATAAAGAATCCTGTAACTAAGAGTTCATTCCTTATTATGTGTTTTTTGTGGAACATTTGAGGAAGAATGTGATATTTAGTAGCATTATTTTATAGAAAATCACATTGTGGCTTTAGAGAAGTTTATTTTGTCATGTTTGGTTAAGATAAGTCACTTAGGAAAATAAAGTGGACGTTAAGTTTGGTTCATTGATTGAGAAGAATCTAATTATTAATGGGTATAACTCGAAAACTATTTGGATCACTTTGTGTTTAGAGTCACAAATTGGATTGGAAAGGAATTTGTAGTAGTAATTGGAAATGGTTAATGATTGGCCATAACTCACCATTGTTTAGTAGTTTATATCTATAGAGCTATTCAGATTTGCTTAGGAATTCACGGGATAAAGTAACTTCCTTGATCTTGACTCGATGAAAAAAGGAAAGGAGTGATAACAAAATTGCAACTTGACAAGACGCTAAGGAAAATCCACAGGTTGGAGCCCAACTACAACAAGGGTCATAAGATTGCTGCATTAACTTGTTTTGCATCTCTAGACTTAGCCCCTTGTTGCAAGTCATCTCTTTAAGGAACATAATAATATAGTAGTCACATGGGAAATAATAAATAAATATAAAAGATTATATCATGAGAAATTAAATATAATAGAAAACATATAAATTTAGAGTTAGAGCCATAATCATTACAAACACTTTAATTATCTTCTTCCTCACTTTCACACTCATCCTTACTATCATGCTTATCATTCTCAGTGTCACAAAAAAATACTTTTAATACTCCTCATGAACACCCTCAACACCCTCAACACCCTCAATATATAGGTACCCATAAGAAGCTTACAAGATGTTAATTGTGCCAAAGAAACTAAGCATTAATAAACATAATAATAATTATCAAAGAAGGACCTATAAAGTTAATCACAAGATATCTATTTGTGTTATATAATTGCCACATCCAAAAATAAAAATTAGATACATGGATATGCATAGTTACCCATACATATCAACATACAACATTAATCGTTATTTTGAATACAAAACTCTACCAAAGGCACAAATTTGAAAATGTTGTCCCTAAAATTTTAGTAAATTTAGTTTATATAGTGACCTTCCAAAGAGAAGATTGTTTGACGTGGAAATGATCCAAAATGGACATATCTATTGTATGAATTTTGGTGTGGGAGTGGGGGAGATAAAATTTAAGGCCTAGAAGGTGTAATTTGGGTAAAATCCGAAAACCACACTAATCAATTAGATAGAAAAATCCATTGATTTGGAGTCATAGAAGTGGGATTTTGAGGGTAATTGTTCCTAGTGGCAATTTAGGACTGACCAAGAATTGGTTTCGATACCCACATTTTTAGGTTATAATTTTTGACACATTTTTTGAGGCCTTCCCATGTGTTTTTTTATTTAGTGATGCAAACGACTAGAGAATCGACTAAGTCTACTAGTGTTATTTCCAACAATATAAAGAAAGCCCAAAACAAAGAACTAATCAGAAATTTATGATCTCGAACAGGGTCGCAATTTTTTCAAACATTCACAGTCATATGTAATCAAGCTAGGGTTAGGGTTATTGTATTTTTTGTTTTGTTTTTGCTCATGCTCCCTAGGTGTTATTGCAACATTATAAAAATATAGTTTAGCCTCTTGTAATGATATTTTTCCGAATGAGCATAGTTGTCACAATTTTTTTCATATCTAAGCTATTGCCTTTCCAATAATTTTGTATTACATTGTATATTGTTGTATTTTTTACCATTTGGTTCAATAATAAAACTTGGTTTTCATTGTAATACTCTACTTTATTGTGTTCTTTCATTTCATTTTCAAATTGTTGATAGGGAAAATTGTCCAACATCAATAATAGTGGTTTAACATAGAAAAGTTGGGATGAAAAAACCCTAACCCTAAGGATTATTGGCTTGGCAAACTTTTACTATAGAAATGAGAATTTTACTATAGAATGAATATGTTGTAACGATTCTATTGTTGACTGGGAAAATTGTCCAACATCAATAATAGTGGTTTAACATAGAAAATAGACCCAATTAGACTATTTTCCATTTGGGATGGAAAAATCCTAACCCTAAGGATTAATGGTTTGACAAACTTACAGTAAAAATGAGATTTTTACTGTAGAATGAATATGTTGTAACTATTTTATTGTTTACAATCTAATATTAATCTAAAATTATTTCTAA
This sequence comes from Pseudotsuga menziesii, assembly GCA_001517045.1. Taxonomy (NCBI): domain Eukaryota; kingdom Viridiplantae; phylum Streptophyta; class Pinopsida; order Pinales; family Pinaceae; genus Pseudotsuga; species Pseudotsuga menziesii. The sequence goes on from LPNX011171755.1 coordinate 164,709, forward strand.
TATTGTGTATAATGAAAATTGATACAAAGCTAAATATTAATCTATCTTTTAAGATTAAAGAACATTAGTAGACTAAATTCATATTACACTATATTACACTACATTAGTAGACTATATTCATATTTTTTCTTAACTCTTGAAAAAACATAAATACAAATAGCAAATAAATGAAAATAATTTATTATTTAAATTATAACTATCTATCTATAACATGACAACTTTGTAAATCCTTTGCTGTCATTGAAGAAAACTTGGACTGGAAGGTGGGTGATGGTAGGAAAGTGCGGGTGGGAGTCGACCTGTGGCTCAGGTGCAATGGTAGATTTAGGCTGTCTGAACCACTGGTGGGTTCTTTGAGGCAACACAGAGTTCACTATCTTTACCAGTTAGCAGCTCCTGTACAGGAGGTTTGATGGACACAGTCATGGAGACCGGTCATTGATTTTGTACTCAATGAACAGGAAAAGATCGAACTTAATATGTATATTGGGGCTCTTTGATTATCCATGATTCGGCTTAGGATGGAGGAGGATGTACTTATTTGGTATTGGGCCTCATGTGGGAAGTACACTCCCAAAGAACGGTATATCTTCTTGAGTGCTCAGAACAATGATTTGCAGATTGAGTGGTGGTGGCGGAAAATTTGGAAATTCCATTGTCCCCCCAAAACACGCCTTTTCTGGTGGTGTGTTTTAGAAAACAAAGTCCCTTGCTGGGAAAATATTCTTAAAAGGGGCTTCATTGGACCGAGTTGGTGTGCACTGTGCCGGAACGCCAGGGAAACAACTGCTCATCTTTTTCTCTCTTGCTCATATTGTGTGGAGGTTTGGGGGGAATCCTGCACACTGCTGGGATTGGATCCCGTGTGTAAATGGGAGGGGGACTCTGTCATGCATGCCTGGGAACGTTGGAGAAGATTGGGTATTTCATATATCATGATTGTTCTTCCTCTCCTGGTGACTTGGGGTATTTGGTTGGCCAGGAATAAACTTATTTTCACTGGTAAAGAATGTACTCTGGAAATTACTACTGGGATGGTGTGTGGGATCACTAATGCTCTTCCAAAAAACTTGCGGATTAAGAAACAAAGGGAGGTTTTGGCTCTTGAGATTGATCGGTCTACTCCCTGGGGTTTCTTTGACAGCGCTTCACAAAATAATCTTTGTGGAGGTGGTGCTATTTTAAACTTGGATGATTATTAGTCCTTTGAATTGATTACTAGTCTGGGGGAGGGCAGTAACAACCACGCTGAACTTTTAAGTATTCATATACTCCTCATATTTGCAGCAGAGAAGGGGTGTAGAACCATTAGGATATTCAGTGATTCCTTAAATGTGATCAATTGGGTTAAAAAAATTCAAACTTGTAGCGATCTTCTGTTATGCAACATTTTACTATCTATCTAGGAAGTGATGGAATCCTTTGCGCTGATCACATTCACACATGTTTACAGGGACAATAACTGCCAGGCGGACGTTGCATCGAAGGCGGGGCTCCTGCTGGATCCAGGCATTTGGAAGGTTAAGGAACGATTAGGAGATCAAGCTTTCGAATACTACCATCGTAGGCTTTTTTGATATGGTGGTGACATGATGTTTTGATGATGGGGTTTGGGCATCAATCGCCCTCTGGTGTTGTTATTATGACAGTTACTCTATGTTTTTTCTACTGAGTGTTTTTTAGTCTACGTGCATATATTTTCACTAGCTACTTTACATGATCATATATGTCAGGATGATATGTTTCATTTTTGGAGTGTGCAAGGCCCGTTTTTTAGATAACATTTTATATGTTATTTCTAGAAATCTGATGGATGGATAAGATTGGTACATATGGCTATGATATGAGTCATATTTTGATGATTTTGAATATGCTTTGCATATCTACAAATTGTAATTTTGTCTCTCTACGGATGATATAAAATTATGCTTTTTTTCCTTGGAAAAAAAAACATGACAACTTTGGAAGAGAAAATAAAAACTATACAGTAAAACTAAAGTAATCTATAAGATAACAAAGACCATTTAAAAAAATTCAAAATTAAATTACCCAACTAAATAATAATCTTCAACTTGTAATTTTGGCTACTAAAATGACTTATCGATACTTCAACTTGTAATCTTGGCTACTAAAATACTTGTAATCTTGGCTACTAAAATGGCTTATCAATACTTGTAATCTTGGTTACTAAAATGGCTTATCAATACTTCAACCTGTAATCTTGGCTACTAAAATGGCTCATCAATATAGCTAAAGTAAAGATAGTTCTACAAAGAAGTCAGGAATAAGAAAACTCTCTTTATGATTAATCAAACTTTACTTTACATAATTATTTTACTCCAATGGATTTAATTTCATAAAAGCGAATTTGATGGACTAGGGACATTTTTTCTTTTGATTTTCCTTATATTTATTTCAAAATTCAAATAAATTTTTACAATTGTTTTTTAAGAAAATGTATTAGCAAGTAAACCCCACAATGCATTTAAGTTTATATAGTAATATTTTTTTTAGTATTATATAGTAATAGTGTTTTTAATATATTTATCTAACTCATGAAACATTTGCCTTGTGAACAACCAATTTTTTTGTTGAATATGTTGAATACATCTGCATATGAGCCTTGCTAATATGCGATATATTACTATCCCCACTTTTTCTTAGTGTAGAGAATTTTAAAAAATGTGGTCCAAACGATGATAATTTGCATACATCATTTAAATATTCAATTAAAGTCCATATCGTTAAACATAAAGTTGACACCTTCACTTACCTCTTTCTGATACGTTAAACCACGTTCAATATCCCTAATCTCTTATGGACTTAACATGAATATCTAGAGGATTTTGCCCAAAATTTTTATGTAACTCCTTCATTGTATCAAATTGCAATTGTTTCTAGTGAGATTTTTTTACTACTAAATTTCATTATGTAGTTGTAATAATTTAATATTTAGCTCCTTTATTGTATCAAATTGTTTCTAGTGAAATTTTTTTACTACTAAATTTCATTATATAGTTGTAATAATTTAATATTTAGTTCCTTTATTGTATCAAATTGAACTCTTTCTAGTGAAGTTTTTTAGTACTAAATTTCATTATATAGTTGTAATAATTTAACATTTAGGTCCTTCATTGTATCAAATTGTAATTGAATTGAACTCTTTTTAGTGAGATTTTTTAGTACTACATTTCATTATGTAGTTGTAATAATTTAACATTTAGCTCTTGTAACTATTGGGTTTAGTTGTATAATGTTATTTTTACTTTTCTACCTTCATTTGAACTTGAAGAGTTTACTTAATGAAGTTTGTCACCATCCCCATTGCTACTTTATGGTAATTAATTTGATTTTCAAGAAAAATCAATTTTGTTTTAATATTACTATGTCTATTTCTCTAGCTTGAGTTTTATCTTGCATGTGTTATTGATAAACTAATTAAGTCTAAGGAGACCAACTTGGCCATCTTGGTATCTGCCACATCTACCTCTACTGTGCAAAATAACGAGTTATCTAAATCAAAATTTTTCTGATCGTGAGCCTACTAATGGGATGAGGTATATGCATATCTCCTCGTGTTAAAAAATGGTCTAACTTGCTTGGTGTGATAACTTCATCAATTTTGTATGTTCCTTTATCCATCTTGCTCATGTTTGTACTATGCTTGGGAATATCTTATAATTCTTTTATTTAGACTAATTTATTTAGTGAGTTCTATCTAGGTATCAATTTGGGGCTCCCCTATTTGATTATGGATCTTAGTTTGAGTCTTATTTTTCCCCTTTTCCTTTTCTAATTTATTAGCTTTTTCATCTACTTTTGATTGTTCTTTGGCTATCGTCTTGGCCTTTACATCTTGTTCTTATTTTGGTTATCTATCAAGTTTATCTTAATGTCTCTTGTCTTCCTTTGCTTGGTCCCTAGTAGCTTTATCTTCTTCAATTTCCTTCTTAGCAATGATTTTTATTGCCTTAGCTTCTTCTTTCGATTTTGTTGTTTTAGTTTCCTTTTTGAATGTATCAACCTGGCAACATCTAGCCTAGATTTTTCATCTATTTCTTACTTCTTTTTGGCTTCAACAACTTCCTTTCCTTTTCTCTTAGCTTCGTCATTTTTCTTCTTTTCTTGTAATTCTTTCTTTTATTGGTGACATAGTTAATCTCATTGCCTGATTCTAACTTGGATCTATTCCCATGAGATGCCCCTATGTTTACTTCTTCATCTCACATCTCATGTGAATAAGGCTATGATATGATTCAACTATTTTGCAGGTCGAGTTACTTTTAAATCTACCTTGAGGGAATTTATATTCTATCATAGCCCAAGTTTATGTCTTGTGAATTTAAGGTTGCCATAAGCCATAGTGTTTAGTATAAATGGAGTAAGGAATAAAAGTCTTCAATTTTTATTTGACTAATGTTGCATTAAAACCATGCAAAATTATATGATATGAAATCTTCCTTAGCATTAGCTTGTTGAGCACAAACTTTGGTAATAGGTGTGGGGTTGGAGTAACTCCATAAATTTTTATATAAGTGTAATCCTTTATTAGTGTACCAATCCCCAACGCTATTGACTAATTTCCTTATTTCATGAGATAAACCAGGGGCATCTTAGTAGAATATCAAGTAAAAAACTCGAACAAGGAAATTATCATAGATGCATGCATACTTTCTCTTGTACTTATTTTCCCTATCTGTTTTGGTAGTACACATGATCCATATTTATGTGGGAATGAAATGAAAGAACAAATATAGAATGATAAACACAGACATATTTCGAGGAAAACACAGAGATGCAATAAATGTATATTGTATTAAATGGAGGAAATAGAACAGACTGTACAATAAAGCAACTAGAATGTTGGTAGCTATCTTTGAGAAGAGATGCGGCTGCTACACTCATTCGTACCTAGTTGAATACAAAATGAGGCCGAAAGGGCCTATTTTTAATAAGCATGAGGGCGATAACCCTAAACTTTCAAAACATAACCTTAGAAGATAAACCTTCATAAAGTTTGCCCTAAGGTGGTTAGTTGAACAATCAACTTCATGGGGTCATAACTTTTGCATATGATCTTCGTTTGGGGCATTTGATAGTCGGTTGGAAAGGTCTATCTGAGCCTTACGTCTTTCAACTAGGTCCAAATGCATGTCGTTGACAAGCATATGACCCCTCGAATCGCCAAAAAATGTCGTTTATGACCTCAGAAGTTTAGGACCCGAAAAACTGTAGAAAATAACTATAAAATTGCCAAAATGGACAATTACTTTGAGCCTCTGGAATAGGTGGGTGGCCACCGATATCCATCTGGATCAACACATGCACATAAATACTTGATATGCTCCATGCCCATACCATAGTTGGAAAAGGGTTGTTGGCACATACAATATCTAATAGGTATGATGTCGTATATAATGTTAGAGGAGAGTTGGGTTGTGTAGTCACACTGTAGGTTAGTGGAATCCATGCCCTTTTAAAATGAAGCATATATTTCCTAAGTCTAAGTAGAAAAAAATGAATATCTCAACCACACACCAAACTAGGAGATAACATAGTTGGAGAGAATCTCTCAAATCCAACTAGATCTAACATCCTCCTAAATCTTAGAATCAAACCACTCACATAGAGACAAACTCTACCTTACAATTACATTAACAAACCACAACCTTATAGTATGACGAGGAATCACATATTAATCAATAAGACAAGTAGGAGTTACTATTTCCAATATCCCCTCTTAACAAGTACTTCTCTTAATCTTTATCGCATAAAGCCTTCATTACCATCTTTAACTATCTTAACTATCTTTCAAGATTCGAACATCGATCAAGTTGTCTTTTGTTCCTTCGAAAGGTATATCCTCCTAGATGTGATCCATGTTTCACTGCATGATTGGACACCATTAGCACTTGAAATTTCTATTAACCCTCGTAAAGGGACGATACATAACTTCCAAATCATGGATCTCCCTTGAACTCTTGGACAAAAAACCCCACATGCATGTCTTATAACCCTAATGAAGTATAATTTTTATGATCCTCCAGCTTCTCACACTATCTTAGCAACCATCGATCTTGAGTGGAGATTCATCATCTTCAAAATAAATAAATAAACTATATATTTTATCATCATCATCATCATCATCATCTTCTATTTCACAATTTGGATATATCTAGTGCTCAACCTATAACATGCCCCACTTGGACTATCAAGTGGCCAATTCACACCTTTGTTTTAAAAGCACCATACAATTTAGACCATAAAAATGCACACTTGATTCTAGACAATCATTAACCAGCAGAGCAATTATTGCTGCTGCAGATTCATTGCTGGTTGTTGGATCTCAAGGTGCTAAGATCCAACAACCAACAATGAGCCTGCCACAGCAATCATTGTTATGCTGCAGGCTGATTAATTTTCACCCTGATTCTAGGTTCCTTCACCATACAGTTCCTCTCCTTCACCACTAAAACAACCATCTAAGCACAACCGGAACTACCATCAGATTTTACACGCCCTACACAAACAGATTTCTGCATGGCAAAATCACTGATCGGCCATATTTCGTTCATAACAAATATGCTTCAACTCAGTTCACTCATTTTAGGTTCAACAACAACAATTCCACAATTTCTTTTCTTTTGACAAATACAAAGCATTAGAGATTCACAATTTTCCTTCAAAGAATGCAGACCCATCAATCTGATGTTTCTATATATCTGGATTCTGAAATTTTGGCATCCACAGGCTCGTCCACTCTTTGACAGCTGATAGAAAAAACGTAAGATTAAGTAACACCGCCGTCTTATTGAAAAAGCAAAGGCCAATCCAAACAAAAATTTCAAGATGCACTTCACATCACCAAAGTTTGCAAACAAATCTGAGTCGATCTGGTTAAAAAAAACAGATACTCTGCAGCAACAAAAACTTCGATGGCTCTTCCAAACGGTTGGCGACTTCCTTTGATTTTGTTGCGATATGAATCAATGAAAAAGAATTCAATGATTGCGAGATTGGGGTCTTTGGCCGCTGGCTCTCCAGTTTTCTATCAACCAACGCTCTCTCAAATGGTGATGACGACGCCTCTTCTCACAAATATGTCATCAAATGATGAACAAAACACATACCACCTCATGACAAACCACATGCTGTAGCAATCGCTTACAACAACAATAATCTACTCTCCCCCAAAAAATATCCACGGACTCAAAGCTATTCACACTCTAATGCTATGATCATGGAACCTCTTTGGTGGGAGAGTTAGGTCTATACCAGCTCTCATACCATGTAGAGAAATGAGAGAATATATATGATTTCTTTACACAAAAACTCAAACTGTACAGAGTTATTTATTCGATAATGAAATATTATACATATAAATACATCAATCAAGATAGACACCCTATCACTTAACTACACTGACAGCTTATCTTAACAACATTCACAACCTATAACTATTCATATAAATACATCAAACTTTGTGTCAAGATAGACACCCTATCTTATCCACAGTGACAACTTATCTTAACCACACTCACAACCTATTGAGAGAATATTTCAACCACAAACCAAACTAGGATATAACTTATTTGAAGAGAATATTTCATATTCAAATATCCAACCTAGATTTAACACCCTCCTAAATCTTAGAATCAAATCACTCACGTAGAGCTTTATCTTATAATAATGAATACATTAACAAACCACAACCTTATGGTATGATGAGTAACCACACATTAATCAATAGACAAATAACATTTATCAATAGACACATAAGAGTGAATAATTCCAACATGTAGAATCATGAGTGTGAAGAAATAGTGTAATGACAGAAGATTTGATGTACACCAGTAAGATGACGATATTTCTTCACAAATAAGATGATGATATTTCTTCACAAATGAGAAGATTTTTCAATTTGGATGAAATTTAAAACTCAAGACTCATTAGTTGGGAAATGAGGTCGGTAGTCTCTTTTAGATCTTTTAGATGTCTTTGGCATGATGATGCACTTCAAAGATAAAGCCAAATGGTTGTTCATAAAATTTCCATCGCTTGTACTCAACAAAGAATATGAACTTATTTTGGTTGGAGTTGTAGACTCCACTTGAAAGTGCTTTATGTATGTTTATAAAAAATATTTTGGGAAAAATTAAAATATTTGACCTAATAAGCCTTCAATATTGCAAACTAATTTTTGTTTGAGTTTAAAACATGGTTTGGTACTGTTTTGGGTGATCTTTAAAATCAGGTTTAGAAAATAGGACAAAATGACAGAAATGAAGTTTCTCGAAGCATAGCTCAAAAATTTCAAAACCACTTCAAGTTGAAATGGAAAATCAATCTAAGTGAATTACTCTTTAACCACTTCAAGTTTCCTGATTCAAAATACTCTACAATGGTGATCAAGTCTAAGAGTGTCTAGGATCAATTCATTTCCTACATTGCTCAAGAAAAGTAATCAGGGAAAAATGAAAACCAAGAATGAAAGGAGTTTTAAAAGGGGTTTGGGAATACTCGAGATTTGTTAAAACCTCAACATTTTCCAATTCAAATCGGTGGAATTTGAGCAATACCCTATATTGTTACTTTGTGTATGTCCCTAATGAGGCCATAGTATAGGGAGTTGAGCCTCCAAATACTTGAGCCTAGGGAAGACTACCTTTCCTACCCACATGTCCTACCGTGGTAAATCAAGTCAAGAAAGATGATAGAGGAAGAGATCCTGTCAAGTTTCTCTTGGAATCCCTTAAGCAATAGAGGAACAAGATGATGGACCATCTCTCCCAAATCATTTGATGGCTCCTAATAACAATAGAAGAACCTACAATAAATAATCATGATTCGTAAACTATCATGGATATTCCACTAGATAGTTCATGACAACACAACTTACAAGTTATTGCAATACACTACAAAGTTCATCACAACACATCTTACAAGTTATCACCATACACTACAAGGTTATCCTCTATTATGCAAAGTTTATTTATGATCCATAACGTAGTATTTTAAGCATAGCGCTCAAAAGAACGACATAAATTGAGAATATGAGAAATAAGCTACAATACTAATAATGACCATGCCATCCACACAATGAGCATGCAAAATTTATCTTGGAAAACCCAACTAGAAGGTGAGGTCTATTCATTTATGTTCTCTTCTTAGATATAAAATGTGTACACTGAGAAAGATGGACTCACTATGGAATTATAATAGACATTATGTCCTAAATGGCTACTACAAAGTCTTCTAATTCCTCTATTTTTCTCACAATATCCCACTCCTTTGTTATGATCATCCACTGATCATCTATGGAATAGTAAACCAATAAATAGGAATGAAACCCTTTCATTTCCTTGTGAATTTGTATTCAACATCCCTTGGTAATTGTATAGGGTTAGGATTACAATTTTTGCATGCATCAGCTCTTGATAAGGGTTAGGGTTTTGGACCCTCTAAATTTTTCGTGGATGTGGCATCTACTTGGTATTGTTATGGTCAACAAATAGGTTAACTTACAGGAGGCATAACGTCTTGATACAAGGTCCATTTGATGTGATATTTGGAACTTAGAAATCTCTTAACAAGTAGAATATCATTGAAGGGTTGGAACTTTGTTCACAAAGTTTTGAAATCCAAAACTTGATAATTTAATCTCTGGAGTAAGCTCTAAAATTTTCATGACCCTAAATCAACAAAATAAGATACAACCCTAAAATGAGTCCTAAAAGTCCATGGCTCCAATTTTCAACTCTATTAAGTATCAAAACAGATAATAAAAAATTAGATCATGATCCATTTCAAATCATAACTCCTCATTTTGGGAGGATTTTGGTCCCCAAAATGTTTTATTGAAGGATGTGAGTAGAAATTTCGTGAATTTCCTCCTTGGAGTATCACTTGGTTTTGCTTAGAAGTTGTCCTTTTAACCCAACTTGCTAGAGTTCTTGATGCCCATCATCCAGTTGTTGTGGGCCTCTTGTGCAAAACTATCTTCTACTAACTTTGCTTGAGATTTTGGGGTTAAGTCCTTTATAGTAGGTAAGATTTGTGCCTCATTTACCTTATCTAGCATGGATGATTCATAGACATTCAAAATTTTCACATTCAGTGTTAGAGTTTTCAATTTAATTCAAATATGTTAGATCTTTAATATAATGCACTAGGATCACTCAAAGATAGACAAGAACAACACAAAAGAGAGACACAAAGAATTGTATCCTAGTAAACTACAAAGGAGAAAACCCAACAACTTCTTCTATATAGATTCATCACTTAGTACAATGTCAAACAAAGATAGAAAAACCCAAAGATAAGATGAATTTTGCAGCTTCTTCTTTTTCTTCCCCAACGAATTTGTATTTCTCTATCTTAAAGAAAACTTGTTTGTGATTTTTGTGTGTCCAAATGAGGAACAACAAATCCCTATTTATACTCTTCATGTGGGTGACCTAAAAACCTAACCGGGTCGACTTCTTGACCTTACTGGGCTGACTTCTCCTAGGGATACTCAAAGATACATTTTACACTTGTTATTTTGGGGACTATTGCCCCAAATTACAATGAAGGTTTTACCTTGAATCTTACATGACTAATTACATCGATGACGTCTCCAATCGAAGGGAAAACATCCCCCAAAGGAGGAATAACAAAAGTACATAATAATGATAATAATAATAATACAAAGAATATATTCTAAAGTTACATTTATAGCAACAATCCGTCTTAACAAGGAAGGTATTCTTCTGACATGGTTATCACCACAACTAGACACAATATCTAAACATCTTCATCATTGTCGGATCATCGTCATTGCTAGATCATTATCACTGCTCCATCAACTCTCATTTCATCGACCATTGACTAGTGACATATCTCAAATCTATATGTCCTCAGAAGTTATATAGAGCCAACCCTTTTTCATGCTATATTTAGGCCTAGATCCCATCTAAGACTTCACCATCTCTACAAGCAAGCTATCAAGTAGGTACAACCTAGGATCACACACCTGCATCTCCTACTTTCATCTCGTCAATTCCAGATCATCTAATTTGGAGAGAAACTTAGGTGCCTATATTATAACCTCGGACAAATAATGTCTTCTTGACATGTGGAGAGTAGCCCAAGATCACACACCTGCATTTTCTTGGCATGTAGAGAGAAGCCCAGGAACATCTGTGTCTTCTTAACATGTGGAGAGAAACCCATTATCACAAACCTGCGTCTTCTAGACATGTAGAGAGCATCCTAGAAGTTTTACGTCCCTCAGTCAACATGTGTCTTCTTGACATGTGGAGAGAAGCCCATCATCACATACCTACATCTTCCAGACATGTAGAGAGCATCCCAAGAACATATGCATCTTCGACTTAGTGGAGAGCAGCCCAGATGTATTATGACCCTCATACCACCTGCATCTTCTGGATATGTCACATCACTCCCTCTTTCGAGGAACATCGGTTTGGATAACACCAAGCTTCTCTCTTAAGTACTCGAAATTCACTCTTGCTAACGGATTGGTCAATACATCGGCTTTCTGTTGGCCATCACAACATAATGGAGATTCACTGCTCCTCAATGCACCATATCCTAGATATAGTGATACTTGATCTCAATCTTGATATGCTTTGACTCGATATTCTTTGACTTGTCATCAAACACCGGGTTCTCAGAAAACTTCACAAAACCCTGGTTTTCATAGAAGCTAAAAGTCGCCTCTAACTCGAGATAAAACAAATATGACAATAGCTTTCTGAGCCATACTACCTCACAACTAGCCGAACAGGCTGCAATATAATCTGCCTCAGTTGTACTTAGTGCCACACTCGAATAGTTCATGCTAAACCAGGAGATCATACTGGATAATAAATTGAAGCAACATCTTGAGGTGCCATTTCTATCTATGGCACTGCCTTCCCAATCCAAATCAACATAACCATGCAGGTTAATCTTATGATCTGTCGCATACTTGAGCCCATACTTAATTGTACCCTTCAGATATCTCAATATATTTTTTGCACAAACCAGGTGAACATGTCTCAGATCTATCAAGAATTGGATCAATGTGTTCACAGAAAAACATATGTCTGGTCTCATGTTATTCAAGTACATCAATGAACCAATCATCTGTCTATACATCATGGCATCAACTGTCTCTGAATATTCATCACATAGAAGATTTAAGTTTGATTTCATGGGTGTGGAAATAGCCTTGCAGTCCATCATTTCAAACCTCTTCAGAATCTCTACTGCATGTTTTCCTTGACTAAGGAATATTCCATCTGATCTATGCCACACCCCCAGATCTAAGAAGTAGTGCATCATCCCCAGGCCCTTCATCTTGAACTCTGCAGTAAGTCTCCTCTTTGTTACTACAATGATCTCATCCTCACCTATTAGAAACAAGTCATTTACATATAGTAGGATTATCATTGGTCTTCCTCCCTAACCCTTGAAGTAGAGGTTGGAATCTACTTTACTCTTGGTAAATCCTAAGCTCATCAGATAACTATCCATCCTGCCATACCATTTCTTGGGTTCCTTCTTCAAACCATACAAGCCCTTCTTTAATTTGTATACATGAATCTATCTATCATGTGTTTCAAATCCCAGTGGTTGCTCCATGTACACTTATTCTTGAACTACACCATTCAAGAAAGTTGTCTTAACGCCCATTTAGTGTACATTCCATTTCATTATTGTAGCTAAGGAAATTACAAATATGATGGAAGTGTATCTCACTACAGGTGCAAATGTCTCCTCATAATCGATTCCTTCTTTTTGGGAGAAGCCATGTGCTACACATAATTCCTTGTATTTCTTGATGTTTTCGTCTTCTGCATGCTTTATCTTGTAGATCCATTTGGAATACACTACTGACTTCCCTTCTAGTCTTGGGATCACCTCCTAGACATCATTCTTCATTATTGACTAATACTCTTCAATCATGGCATCCTTCCATGATTGATTTTCTGCATCTTCCTCATAGTTGGAAGGTTCTTCATCAATGATGTCACAAAGTCGTGCCACATAGTTGGAGTATGATCTCGGTCACTTGCTCTCTCTAGAAGTCCCATCTGCAACGCCATATCTCTCTGTATCTTGGATAGATTCATGTTCCCATGATGGTATTCTCTTGTAGGAGTTCTTCTCATAAGGTGGATCTACATGCCTATGTGGTTCTGTCATATCATGGTCTTCATGGTATTCTTGGATTATCTCTTCCACAACTATATCTTTGGTTCTCGGAACTTTAGGTTCTTCAATTTAATGTGGAATTTGTCTTGACTTGTTGTAAGTTGAGTCTTCATCAAAAGTGACATCTCATCTGGTCTCGATCTTCTTGAATCCTGGGAAGTATATTTTGTAAGATTTTGATGTGTCATTGTATCCCACGAATATTCCCTTCTTCCCTGAAGGGTCTAGTTTTCCTCTCTTTTCTTTTGGAATGTGTATGTACACAGGACAACAAAATATTCTGAGATTGCTAACTTTTGATTTCTCTCCTAAGAAATATTATTCTGGAGTCTTCTTATCCAAGACACGGTGAGGTGTTATGTTTTGTACATACACACCCATTCTTGCTTCTTATGCCCATAAGTGCATTGGAAGGTCTTGGTCATGAAGCATCGCCTTTGCTGCTTCCATTATCATTATGTTCTTCCTTTCTATAATGCCATTGTGTTGAGGATTGTAGGGAGTTCTCATATCCCTCTTAATCCCATATTCTTTACATAGGTCTTTGAACTCTTCTGAAGTGAGATCTCAACCATTGTCTAATCATAAAGTCTTGAACTTCCTTTTAGTGTGATTCTCTACCAAGGCTTTGAATTCCTTGAACTTATAGAAAAAATCATCTTTGCTTTTCAAGAAATAAATCTAGGTTTTACGAGAATAATCACATATTAAAGAAACATATTATGCATACATGCTTAAGGAGTTGGATGAAATGGGGTTGCATACATCTAAGTGGATTATCTCTAAAATTTCTTTTTCCTTGCTTTCACTGCTAGAAAATGGTTTCTTTACATTCTTCCCTCGCGCACATCCTTTGCAAACGCCTTCATGTTTTTCTTGCATATCATGTATACCTGATACTGCTTTGTTTGCAATTGGTAGTTCTCTATAGTATACATGTTCAAGCCTTTGGTGCCATAGTTCACTTGGTTCCATAGATTCATGAACCAAGGTTTGTTTTGATTGTCCCTTCAACTTGTATAGACCTTCCTCTTGCTTCCCAATTATTGTTGTATCATCTATTGTCTTTCCTCTTGGCCACATGAGTACTTGGACATCAACAGATGAAACACATAATCCTTTAGCATATAAAGTTTAAATGGAGAGAATATTTTTTTAACAAACCTAGTATGTAGAGGACATCCTTCATCTTCATTGATTTGCATGAATCCAACATGTAAGAGGATTCTCCACTCCCTTTTATGGGATACCAGTAGTAATCTCCAAGTTTAACCTTGTGAGGTGACTCATGTTCTAATAGGTTGATAAAATATTCTTTGTACCCTATCATGTGCTTGGAAGCTACACTATCCACAAGCCAATCATTGCTTCCATGGGTGACAATACATGTAAGAGATAAGATAAAAAAATATTCTTCATCACTTGAATAATCTTCGCTTGTTCTTTTGTTTGTTGGTTCATCATCTTCAACAATGTGAGCATGATTCCTCTTCTTATTGTTTGTCCTTGTGGATCCTTTTTTTTTGGGACAATCTTTTGCAAAGTGGCCTTTTTCATCACATGTGAAGCATCTAAAATTTGAATGGTCCATTTTTAATCTATAGTTCTTCTGGAATATTTTGGGGCTTCTGTGAGGTTGATCCTCCCTCTTGCATCTATCCTTCTTAGTATGAGTAGCTAGGGCTTGGTCATCATCAGCTCCAATTTTCTCCTCTCTTGACACTAATATAGCTTCTTCTTGAGTGTATTCCTGCCATACTATGTTGAATTGATTAGCTTCTTCCTGGCACATATCCCTTGAATGAATGAGTCCCATGATCTCGGGAGACCAATCAAGGTAGTTGTCACGATCTCTCCTTCTTCAACATTTTCTTCAATGGCCTCTAGTTTCTACTTGATTTGAGAAAACCTCGTGAAGTAATACTGGATTCACATTCTTGAGTTGAATTCTCAAGGTGATTTCCCAGTTGATGTTATTCCCTTCGAATAGTTTAGTCAAAGCATCAAACATCTGTTTGGGGGTCCTTAATGATGAGACATGAGGAATGTGATTATATTTGATTGAGTATGCAATGATCCTCTTTTCTCTTATCATGTTCTTCTTGTGAGTGCCCTTTGCATCATCTCCCTCTGGTTATGGAACCTCCTCAATGACATACTTTTCCAAAGCATTATCTTCTAGAATAAGAGAGATTCTATCTTCCATGCTCAAAATTTGTCAACACCTTCAAGTTTGTCCTCAAGCTTGGAATGATTCAACATATTGATATGAGAACCTTAAATGTAAATAGTAAAGAAATATACCTTACCAATTTAAGATGCTCAAACAGTTCCTTGACTTGGCTGACTTAGGGTTCAATAGAGAAACCCTAATTTTTCAAACTTGGAATTTTGAAATTATGTCTGAATTGAAAGTTGTGCCTCCTTGAGGTAAGTTGCATAGCAAGGTCCTTTTCCAAATTCAGTGGAGAGAAGCTCCAAATACTTGATGCCCTAATTTCTCTCAAAAATAGTGATGAGGTAAAAAATGAAACTTCTTTAAACTTGAATCTTTCTCCACCAAAAGATGTGCCTCCTTGAGGTGAGTTATCCTATCCCTTTTTTCTGGGAAGTTTGTGGAGAAAAGTGTTAGAACTTGGAAGCCCTAGTTTTCGCAGCTGCACAGTGCCTTCTTTTAGGGTGGCTCCAATTCCATGTTAGAGTTAGAACTTTAATTCAAATATGTTATATCTTTAATCTAATGCACTAGGATCACTGAAAGATAGACAAGCACAACACAAAAGAGAGACACAAAGAATTTTATCCTGGGAAACCAAAAGGAAGCATACCCATCAACTTATTATGTATAGATTCTTCACTTAGTACAATGTCGGACAAAGATAGAAAAACCCAAAGATAAGATGACTTATGCAACTTCTTCTTCTTCTTCACCAACGAACTTGTATTTATCTCTTGGAGCGAACTTGCTTGTGATTGTTGTGTGTCTAGATTAGGGTGGGCGCCTCCCTATTTATACTCTTCATGTGGGTGACCTAAAAACCTAACTAGGTCGACTTCTTAACCTTGTTGGGATGACTTCTCCTAGGGAGACTCAAAAATACATTTTACACTTGTTCTTTTGGGGACTATTACCCTGACTTACAACAGAATTTTTACCTCGACTTTTACATGACCAATTACATCAATGACATATTCGATCATAGGGAAAACATCCCAGAAAGGAGGAATAACAAAAGTACATAATAATGATAATAATAATAATACAAAGAACATCTTCCGAAGTTACATTTACAACAACATTCACTAGTAAGTCAATGTGCATGTATGGAGGTATTTTGAGTTTGCAGTCATTATCACCAACCAATTCCAACACTTAGAAAGGACCATAACATATATCCTTTGTCTTCTTACGAGGACCGTGCAACCTCTCTTTATTTAGGTGGAACAAGACTTAGTTTCATGCAAATGGATATTCTTGATTTTGTCAATGAATCTTTTTTCCTTTGATGTTTCTCTTATGGTAGCTTATTTAATTAGTCCATGTGTTCATATTCAACATCAATAGGTGAAGGTGACAAATACCAAAATCACTTACAAGTGGAATTATGCTTTCTATGTTATAAGAGTATTGGATAAATATCTAATTCTCCTCCGAGGTTCTTGTATTTGTTTATTATAACCCCTTGGAATTTGAACCATTGTCATGTTCATTAATTATGTCCTCCCATCTATTTGTGGATGCAAATTTGTATATTTCTTCAACTTGGTGTCCATTTGTCCCAATTATAGTCCGTAAGGCATTGGGAAATATTGTATATCTATCTAAGAGGATGCTTCTGGACCCTTTCAAAGAACATAATTGTTTCATAATGACCCCCAATGGTCTTTTATAATGCATGGAAATTTACATCTTACTAAAATTTTCCGCTACCACAAGTAAATATCCATGTCTATGGTTAGTTCTTGACAAACCGCCCATAAAATCTATGGATATCCTTTCCCATGGCATAGTAGGTATAGGTAAGGGATAGTGTAGACCTTGGTTCCTATTACCTAGGTATGTTGGTACATAAAAGTATGCATCCACTAATAAACCAAGCTACATATCCTTGCATTATGGGCTAGTACACTTACCTTTGCAAGTTGGATATTGTTTTCCAATGATAAATGACTTGCAACATTGGAGGTGAAATCCCCTTTGATTAGTTGCGATATTTCTCTTTTAGGAGCATAGATATTATCCAATTTGTAGATCAACATGTCTTCGAAATGGTAACCATCATTCCTATCCCTTTATTCTTCATGGATTTGACCTTGTAGTTGCTGAAATATCTTTTGAATCCCTCATATTCTATGTATTCCTCTTTGTATACATCATTGGTGAAAGTATCCATTTTTGTAAGAGTACCCAAAACCTAGAACTTGGATGTGGGTGGCCTTAAAGCATGTTTACTAACTTATTAGTAACACATTTATTATACTTGATGATAAGATACATTTGATACAAAAATCCCATCCAGTTGTTGTCTCTTTCTTGTTGAAAATCACTTTCATCCTAGAATTATTGTAGCAACTAGTAATCAGTGTTGATGACAGTCTCCTTTCCCATCCAATAATGCTTCCATTACTTCACAACTTGCAACAAAGCATTAAATCCTTTCCATATATGGGGTAGTTGTTATACATAAAATAATTATATGAAAAATACAAAAAAAAGAAAAGATAAAAATACAAATAATAGATTATAGGATGTAATTATATATTAAATGTAATTAAATTAAGAGTTGTGACTTTTCATAAAGTCGCCTCACTACCCAATAAAGAATATATATTCGGGAATTCACCTTATAATTTATCATTTGAGATTTATATAAAAAAACATATTTTATCAAATTCGATTTTTTGGTTTTCTTGCTGCATTGATTTTCTGGTTCACTTGCTCCAGTGGTATCATATCCAGTCAATCCTCAATAGCTCCACAACCTCCCTTCCATCTGCATGTCTTGTCCTCCACCTGCACATTTTAATGTTGCTCTGTAGCTGCATGTCCTCCTGCCTCCGTAGTTGCATGTCCTCCTACCTCTGTAGCTGCAAGTCCGCCTGTTGCACGTCTGCCTGCTTCCATTGCTGCATCTCCTTATGTGTCTTGTTTTACCATTGTCCTTGTCCCCTCGTGCCCCCATATACATTCCCTTCCCTTCACCTTCTGCACTACCTTCTACCCGGGTCTCCTCCCGCATCCCCGTTCTACACTCTCCCCCGCGCTCTACCCATTTACACTCCCCAAATACTGTTCCTACCCTGCCCTTCTGCCCTCTGCAACTCACAACCCTTCCTCCCACCAGTCTCCTCAGTTCCCCTTCCCGTCGCCGCCTACCTCCTCCACATAAACCCTACATACAAAACAAAACAAAACAAAGTTAATAATATATATATATATATATATTATAATAATATTATAATTATTATAAAATAATTTTAAAAACAAAATTTAATATATATATATATATATATATATATACATACACATAATAATAATAATATTATTATTATTATTTAAAAAAAATCGTGAATCGTGGTTGGCTGGCTTCAAACAACCAATAAAAATAAATCAAGGTTAAGGGTGAAGAAATTCTCATTAGTTACTAGAATGGGAGATATCAATGTCAGATTATACCAATTAGACGAAAAACTGAACAAGAGATATGCAGAACTCAAGGAGGACATCGAAAAAAACAATAATGAACTAATAGGACTCAAGGAAGGAATAGAGCAAGGAATTGGTAGATTGAAGGCATAGCAAAAGAAGACACGAGAGTCTCTCAACACTATCTTGGCCAGAATACCCTCGTACACTTCATTTCCCCCACCTAGCCATAACCCACACTTAGACTATTTCAGTACACCTCCTCCAAATACGCCTAAATCACCAGGCCAACACGACACGATTCCACCCCATGAAATTCCCTTCTTTAACATTTCGTCGATATCAATCCCCCAAGCACAAAGATACAAGATAAGGGTAACGATAGAATTACCCAAATTTGATGGTGACGAAAAAAAATCCATTGCATGGATCAATAAAGTAGAGGATACTTTGACATCCATAACATACCTTACGATAGAGAGAAGATTAAGTACGGAGCCATGCAATTGGAGGGAAATGCCTACAATTGGTACATGTGGTGGAAGATGACAACCTGAGTTTGTTCCTTTAATTGGAATAACTTTAAAAATGATCTTCCTAAAAGGTTTCAAGGTGTAACCGAGAAATACTTCTTTTCCAATATCACCAGGTTGCAGCAAAAAAGCAGTGTAGATGAGTACACATGTGAATGGGAAGCCTTGGAAACTCGTGTTCCAGAACTAACTTATGACCAACGTCTACAAACATACATGCATGGACTAAAACCACACATTAGGGTAGTAGAATTACATAACACTTCTACTAGGAAAGACGTAAGGCCAAGATCATCGAGAACAAGTTTAAATGATTTACTCAAAGTAGCTTCAACAAAAACTACTTATAGAGGAATCCTCCCCAATTAGTGAATACAGGAACTTCAAAGTATACATCGCTGCATCTAAGGGAAGGGGAAAAACTTGGTTTATAAGCCCAGAAGATGAGAGAAGGAAAGTGTAAATATTGTGGAGAAAAATGGCATCCTATGCCCAGATGTTTGCAAAGGAGCAACCCCCAAAAATTGTTTACTGTTGAAGCCGAAGAAGAAGAAAAAATCTCAAAATGTGAAGAGTCAAGTGAGGAAGATACAAGAAACCAGCATGACTGCCACTCAGAACTAGACAATGATACACTAAATATCTCATTAGCCTCGATTACAGGGATATCCCAACCACAAACACTGAAGCTAAAAGGACATATCAAAAACAACAATGTTTCGATTCTCATATATACCAGTAGTCCACATAACTTTATTAATGTTAATATTGCTAAGATATTCAACTTATTCTCTTTTCCAATGTTGAACACGATGGTTATGGTAGCAAACAACAAGAAGATTGAAAATGTGGGAAAATGTCACAAGGTTAAATTACAAATGCAAGGGTATAACCCAGAATCTGACTTCTTTGTAGTACCTCTGGGAGGAGTGGGCGTTGTGTTGGGAATCCAATGATTGCAAACATTGGTCACCTACTCTGCTAACCATCAAGAGCACTTCATCAAGTTCAATTGGATAGGGAAATAGTACAAGTTGTATGGTTTCCAACCACCCCAAACTCAATTAGTTACATCACATCAGATGGATAGGCTAATTCGAAAAGGAGCACCTTCTTACATAATTCAATGCCAAGAGATGGAGTTGCTAACATGTGAAGGAGATGACCGCAAACTATCAGAGATACAAGAGCTAATCCAAAAACAACACAAGGTGTTCCAAGACCTTTTGATGGATCTCCCACCAAAAAGGAAGACTGAGCACTTAATTGATCTAGAGCCAGGTGAAAAGCTTATAAATATCATACCATACAGATATCCCCATCATCATAAAACAGAGATAGAGAGGTTGACCTGAGATTTGTTACAATGCGGACTCATTTCAAAAAGTAGAAGCCCTTATGTCGATCCAGTAGTGCTAATTCGAAAGAAGGACGGGTCTTTCAGGTTGTGCATAGATTATCGAGGACTCAACAAGGTAATAATTAATAATCATTAGAGGAAATTTTAACTCAAAATGGGCCTTTTAACTTTAACTCAAATTCCATGTCATCATGTGTTAGCCAATGAAATTGCTTTAAATTTGAAATACTGTATAGGTCTTAAACACTTTTTTAATATAAACTTGGGGATAGGTATCATAAAAAAAAAACTACTATTTTTTGTTTGTATTTTCGACATATCTCCCCATTTTTTTACTCAAATTTCGATCGAGTGAGCTCGTTGGATGCAGAATTAAATTCCGCATCCAACGAGTACCCACTCGACATACTTTTGGCGAACCCCTCTACCCGAAAAACAAGAAATACTTGAAAAAACGTGATGATGACATCATCACCACATTTTTTTCAAGTATTTCTTGTTTTTGGGGTAGAAGGGTCTGTCAAAAGTATGCCGAGTGGGTACTCGTTGGATGCGGAATTTAATTCCACATCCAACGAGCTCTTTCGATCGAAATTTGAGTAAAAACACGGGGAGATATGTCGAAAATACAAACAAAAAAAATAGTTTTTTCTTTTCTTCCTCCAAAATTAATAAATATTATTTTATTATTTTAACTATTATTTTATTAATTTTTTTTAGGAGGCCCATTTTGAGGTGAAATTTTCTATAATGAAATTCCCTATTCCATTCATCGATGAGATGATGGATGAACTTCATGGAGCTAAGTACTTCCCGAAATTAGACTTGAGATGATGATATTACCAAATCAATGTTATATTAGAAGATGTAGCCAACACTTCTTTTCGTACTCATGACGACCATTATGAGTTCAAAGTAATGCCCTTCGGGGTAACTAATGCTCCAGAAACCTTCCAAGCCGCAATGAACAAATTGTTCTATCCATATTTACAAAAGTTCATATTAGTATTTTTTGATGATATCCTTGTATATTGAAAAACACATAGAGTGTTATATTTTTGTCATTTAAGCTAGCATTCTATTATGATCTTTAACTGAGAGAATAACAAGCACAACAATCAAACACAAGAGACAATGAACACAATGTTTTTCCTTGGGGAAACCATAAATGTAGAAAACATCGCAACTTCCTTAGAGATAGAATCAACACCGAAAGTAAAACCCCAAAACAGTAAGATGATCTCTCGACAGCAACAACCTCTTTCTTTCTAGCCCCGACAACTTCTTCTCTCTCAGCTATGCACTACAACTGAGTGTGAGTGAGTGTGTGTTAAATAGAGAGGTTCACTCTCTATTTATACTAATTCCTGACTTGATAATAACTCACTAGGGAAGACTTCTCTAGGAGAGTATAATAACCCTAGGGCCCCGGAACTGCGGGGACTTTAACCCTTGAACAATAGGAGGGTTACCCACAATGACTTAACATGAATTTTTTACATTATTGAATCTTTTGATAGAAACATCAGGGCATGACATGAATCAAATACATTACAGACACTTCTCAGAATAAACATTGGGGTACAAGACACAAGATATACAAGTGAATACATTCCGAAGTTACAGATACATCAACATTCCCTCTTAACTAGGAAGGTATTCTCTTGACACAATTTATTAGCATGGGTCTTCTTCTCTATATCATCTGGATCATCAATGAGTTCTCGTCATCTTCATCTTCAAGTCATCTTCATCTTGATCTGGATCATCACTCGATCTGGATCAACACTGCTGGATCATTATCATTGGATCTGGATCATCACTGGGTCATCATCACAGGTGCTATCTCTCGATTCTTCTCGTCATAGGAACTTCTACAGAGCCAACCCCTTTTCATGCTGGATGTACATCTATAGAGCCAATCCTTTTTCATACTGGATGTATCCTCCCAGAGCTAGTCCTTTTTCATACTAGATGTGGAATCTACACAGAGCCAGTACTTTTTCATACTGGATGAGTCTTCACAGAGCTAGTCCTTTTTCATACTAGATGAGTCTTCACAGAGCTAGTCCTTTTTCATACTAGATGTGGGATCTACACAGAGCTAGTCCTTTTTCATACTAGATGAATCTTCATAGAGCTAGTCCTTTTTCATACTAGATGTGGGATCTACACAGAGCCAGTCCTTTTTCATAGTAGATGAGTATTCACAAAGCTAGTCCTTTTTCATACTAGATGTGGGATCTACACAGAGCTAGTCCTTTTTCATATTAGGTGAGTCTTCATTGAGCTAGTCCTTTTTCATACTAGATGTGGGATCTACACAGAGCTAGTCCTTTTTCATACTATATGAGTCTTCATAGAGCTAGTCCTTTTTCATACTAGATGTGGGATCTACATAGAGCTAGTCCTTTTTCATACTAGATGTGTCTTCATAGAGCCAACCCTTTTTCATGCTGGATGTGGGATCATCACATACATCTGAAAATGGAAGGAACCAATCCTCTCACCATGTCACAGCTCTTACATCCGACCATGGAAGGAACCAATCCTCTCACCATGTCAGAAGGGCACATCACTTACATCTGACCATGGAAGGAACCAATCCTCTCATCATGTCAGAAGGACATAGCACTTACATCTGACCATGGAAGGAACCAATCCTCTCACCATGTCAGAAGGGCACATCACGGACTCATCACTTCCTCTTGGGAGGAATATCGATCTGGAGAACACCAAGATTCTCCCTGAAGTACTCAAACTTCACCCTATCCAATGGCTTAGTCAACACATCAGCTATCTATTCGTCCGTCGCAACATACTGGAGCTTCACTGCTCCTCTCTGCACCATATCCCTGATATAGTGATATTTGATCTCGATATGCTTCGACTTGTCATGAAACACCGGGTTCTCCAACAACTTCACACAACTATGGTTGTCGCAATATATACAAGTAGCATCTAACTGGAGATCAAATAAATCAGACAGTAGCTTCCTTAGCCATACTATCTCACAACTAGCTGAACAAGTTGTGACATACTCTGCTTCAGCTGTACTCAGTGTCACAGAGGATTGCTTCCTGCTAAACCAAGATATCACACCTGATCCCATACTGAAGCAGCACCCTGAAGTGCTCTTCCTATCAATGGCACTACCTTCCCAATCTGAATCAACATAACCCTCCAGGTTAATCTTCTGATCAGCCTTATACTTGAGCCCATAATCAACTGTACCCTTCAGGTACCTCAGAATATGCTTTGCAGCAATCAAGTGAACATGTCTCGGATCTGTCAGGAATTGGCTCAAGGTGTTCACAGCAAAGCAAATATCCGGTCTCATATTTGCCAGGTAAATCAAGGATCCAATCATCTGACGATACATCGTGGCATCAACCGACTCAGATGAAGCATCACTCAATAGCTTCAGGTTCGATGCCATAGGTGTGGTTAAGGCTTTGCAGTCCATCATCCCAAATCTCTTCAGGATCTCTACTACATACTTCCCTTATCCGAGGAAGATTCCATCTGCATTCTGCCACACCTCCATGCCTAGAAAATAATGCATCATACCCAAGTCCTTCATTTCGAACTCGGAAGCAAGCTTTCTCTTCGTATCAATAATCAATCCATCCATACCAGTTACAAATAGATCATCTACATATAGTAGGAGTATCACTGGATTTCCTTCTTCAACCTTGTAGTAGAGGTTGGAATCTGCTTTACTTTTGGTAAAGCCCAAACTGGATAGAAAGCCGTCAATTTTGTTGTACCATGTCCTAGGTGCCTGTTTCACACTGTACAGGGCTTTCTTCAATTTACGCACATGAGTCTCCCTGTCATGTGTCTCAAAACCAAGTGGCTGCTCCACATACACTTCCTTTTCTACTACACCATTCAAGAAAGTAGTCTTGACATCCATCTGGTGTATCTTCCATTTCATCACTGCAGCCAGAGCAAGTATTGATCTGATGGAAGTGTATCTGGATACAGGTGCAAAATTTTCTTCATAATCTATTCCTTCTTTCTGGGAGAAGCCACGAGCCACTAATCTTGCTTTATATTTTTCTAGGCTACCATTTGCATCATGCTTGATCTTGTAGATCCATTTGGAAGTCACTATAGACTTCCCCTTAGGTCTTGGGACAACATCCCAAACATCATTCTTCATGATCAATTGGTATTCTTCGATCATAGCATCCTTCCATTCTTTCTTTTATGTTGCTTCTTCATAGTTGGAAGGTTCTTTATCAATGAAATCACATAATAAGGCTACATAACTAGAATAGGACCTAGTTCTTTTCCTTTCTCTGTGTGATTCTTTTGGAGCCCCATATATTTCTACACCTTGGATAAATTCTCATACCCAAGCAGGTTTCCTCTTGTGAGGAATTTTCTCTTGAGGTGGATCTACAGGTTCTTGAGGTTCTTCTATTTCTCGATCTTCTTCTTGATATTCTTCGTTCATGGTTGTGTCATGAATTCTAGGTGCTTCTGTTTCTTCAGGTTCTTCAGCAGGTCTCTTTCTGGATTTGTTGTAAGCTGAGTCTTCGTCAAATGTCGCATCCCTACTGATGTCGATATTCTTGAATCCTGGGAAGTATATTCTGTAAACCTTTGAGCTTTCAGAGTATCCCACAAATATACCCTTCCTTCCTGAAGGATCTAACTTTGTCCTCTTTTCTTTCGGAATGTGTATCTACACTGGATAGCCAAATATTCTGAGATGGCTGACTTCTGGTTTCTTGCCGAAAAAGACTTCTTCAGGTGTCTTATTCTTGAGCAATCTATGTGGAGTACGGTTTTGTACATACACCTCTATTCTAGCAGCTTCTGCCCATAGATGCATGGGAAGATCTTGATCATGAAGCATGGCCCTTGCAGCTTCCATGATCATTCTATTCTTCCTTTCTACAACTCCATTATGTTGTGGATTATATGGAGTGGTTAACTCCCTCTTAGTCCCTGAATCTTTGCATAAGTCTTTGAATTCATTGTATGTGAATTCTCCACCATTATCTGATCGACAAATCTTGATCTTCTTTTCTGTGTGGTTCTCGATCAAGGCTTTGAATTCCTTGAACTTGATGAATACTTCATCTTTGTTCTTCATAAATTATATCCATGTCTTCCTAGAAAAATCATCAATGAAAGAAACATAGTATACATACCTGCTTAATGAACTAGATAACATCAGACCGCATACATCGGAGTAGATGATTTCCAAGATTCCTTTTGCCTTGCTCTCGCTACTTGGAAATGTCTTCTTTGTGTTCTTTCATTTTGCACATCCTTTGCAAACACCATCATGTTTTGTATGCATTTCTGGAAGACCTTCAACAACTTTTCTTGCAAGTGGTAGTGCCATGTAATGCACATGTGCAAGCCTTCTATGCCAAAGTTCATTTGGTTCTACTGATTCATGAACCAAATCTTGTTCTGGTTGGCCCTTCAATTTGTATAGACCTCCTTCTTGTTCCCCAATCACTATTGCACCATCAAAAGTCTTTCCCTTTGGCCACATAATAACTTGGCCATCTACAAAAGCAACCCTCATTCCTTTTGCATCCAATGCAGATATGGAGAGGAGGTTCTTCTTTAGTCCTGGTACAAACAATACATTTTTTATCTTCATAGACTTTCTAGAGTCTAGCTTATAGGAGGATTCACCACTACCTTTTATTGGATACTGGTAGTCATCCCCAAGTTTCACCTTGTGAGGTGACTCATGTTCAGATAGTTTCACAAATGATTATTTAAATCTCGTCATATTTTTGGAAGCACCACTGTTTATAAGCCAATCATTGCTTTCATGTGATATAGTTCCTGTGAGAGAAGAGATCAGGACATATTCTTCATCACTTGAAGAATCATCCCTTTCTTGTCTGATTCTCTTTGTGGAAGGTTCATCATCCTCTGCAGCATGAGCATGCTGTCTTCTCTTGTTTCCCTTTTTCTTCTTTGAGTTCCCTTTGTTAGGGCAGTATTTGGATATGTGACCTTTCTCATCACATGTGTAACATCTAATAGTAGACAGATATCTTCTAGAGTGTGAAATCTTACCTTTGGAGTGATGATGGTCCCTTCTGGTTTTCTTGGTGTGGACTATGAGAGCTTGATCTTCACTTCCCATATTTTCTTCTTGAGTTGCTATCTGAGCTTCTTCTTGAGAGCATTCTTCCCATAGTCTACTGAACTTGAATAGCTTCTTTCTAGCACAAATCCCTTGAATGAAAGAGTCCCATGCCCTAGTTAGACCATTCAAGGTGGTCATCACAGTCTCTACATTCTCCACTTCTTCATCTACTGCTTCCAGCTATTCCTTGAGCTGAGAGACCCTTGTAAAGTAATACTGGATGGTCTCTGCATTTTGGATTTTACATTCTTCAGTTGGTTCCTTACAGTCATCTTCCGGTTTATGTTCTTCCCTTCAAACAGTTTGGTTAGGGCATAAAAAATAGCTTTAGGTGTCTTTAGGGAGGACACTTGTGGTATGGGGTGATCCTTGATTGAATCAACAATAATCCTATTAACCATAACTAACTTCTTCTTGTGTAAGGCCTTAGCCTCATCTCCCTCTGGAACTGGAACCTCCTCATTGATATAGGAGTCCAACTCATTTTCTTCCAGGACCAGGGAGATCCTATACTTCCAGGCTCGGAAGTTATCAGCTCCCTCAAGATTTTCATCAAGCTTGGTATGATGAGACATCATAACTGAGAACCTCAAATGGAAATACAAAAGATTTAGATATTACCAGGTCAATATGTCGGATCTGGATTTGGAGCTGAATTTCTGCAGTGCTTGTTCAGGAGCAGATTAGGGTTTGAATTTCCCGGAGTTGTATCCAACCAAATTCTTTGATCTTGATCTATAAACTTATATTTTGAGGAGGAGATCAATCCAGGCCTGGGCTCACTCAAAAATTCCACTTCAGTGGAAAGCCCTAATTTTTGGCAGTAGTGTCGGGTCCAAAACAGAAAAAGCTTAGAATCAGAATCTGCTTCAACAGAAAGATGCGCCCTAGGGAGGAGAATCATACCAACCTTCTTTTGTTGAAAATCTGTGGAGAGAGATCCAAAAAGTAGGAAGCCCTAGTTCCCGTAGCTGCACAATGTCTTCTTCTCAGGTTAGCTCTGATACCATGTTAGATTTTTATCATTTAAGCTAGCATTATATTAGGATCTTTAACTGAGAGAATAACAAGCACATCAATCAAACACAAGAGACAATGAACACAATGATTTTCCTCCGGGAAACCATAAATGGAGAAAACCCCACAACTTCCTCAAAGATAGAATCAACACCAAAAGTAAAACCCCAAACAACAAGATGATCTCCCGACAGCAGTAGCCTCTTTCTTTCTAGCCCCAACAACTTCTTCTCTCTCAGCTATGTTCTACAACTGAGTGTGAGTGAGTGAGTGTTAAATAGAGAGGCTCACTCTCTATTTATACTAATTCCTGACTTGACAATAAATCACTAGGGACGAATTCTCTAGGAGAGTCTAATAACCCTAGGGCCCCGGAACTGGGGGACTTTAACCCTTGAACAATAGGAGGGTTACCCACAATGACTTGACGTGACTTGTTTACATTATTGAATCTCCGGATAGGAACATCGGGGCATGACATGACTCAAATACATTACAGACACTTCCCGGAATAAACATTGGGGTACAAGACATAAGATATACAAGTGAATACATTCCGAAGTTACAAATACATCAACAAAGAGAGCATGTCCGACACTTATATCAAGTACTAACCATCTTGAAAGAACATCAATTTTTTGCAAAAATGTCAAAATGCACTTTTGGAAAAGAAGAAGTGGACTATCTTGGCCATATAATATCAAAAGAAGGAGTCAAAGTTGATTCTAGTAAGATCAAGGAAATCAATGAGTGGCCCCAACTATATAACATCTCGAAGTTATGAGGGTTTCTAAGATTAACTGGGTACTATCAAAGATATGTGAAAAATTATGCCCATAATGTTGGTTTATCCCACAATACCGAGAGGTGGGGTGAATCAGTATTGTCCATTTTTTCTTCTTCTTTAAAATACACAAAAATCAACAATAAAGACCCATATTTTATTGTGGAAACCTCAAGGAGCAAACTACAGACACAAACTCATTAATAAGATGAATTTACAAAATTGTTCATCTGCTACTACATAAAGGATGTAAACACACCCTAAATTTTTCCTACAACTACAGATAGTGATGCTACAACACCACTATGATTTTATGCCTGCTTCAATAGACAAGGATTCTTCAGCACCCTGTTCTACAGCTAAGACGAGAAGGAGGCTTCAACCTCCTGCAGACCTGTGGCCTGCCCTAGCACCTCCCTGCCACCCTGTTCTGATTTTTCATTCTTTTGGAACAGTTTGCAATTTGTTCACTTTGGACTCTGTCAAGATAAAATAATAGAGACACCTAATTCTTTACACATTCATTCAATAAATACCCTTTACCTATTTCTTATCAACGCATCTCTCCATCGCTGCACTCTTTCATTTTGGATCGTGACTGTTTACTTAGACACACAACTATTCATCATCTACATGTTCAATTGTCGTGCCATTTTATTGTTAAGTTTCAGCAAGAGCACCGTTTCATTCTTCCCATAGCTCAGAATATATTTTTGCAATCATGTTTATGGTTTTCTAGTGCTTATGTAATCTTCTTCTCCATATACAAACCGGACAGTTGATCTAATCGTATTTCCGCACCAAATTTTTGCTTCAACAATTTCCCACCATTTGATCTTCATCATCATTCTCCATATTGCGGGATGCGGGATGCAGGTTCATGATTTTTGGCTTAACTATTTTCCACCTTTCCACTTTCCGCACTTCGATGATTCCCCATCGTTGATCTTCATTGGGCTTCTCCATGAGTGTCGATCTCCAGATTGTGGGATGTGGGATGTGGGTTCATGATTTTTGGCTTAACTGCTTTCTGCACTTCGACGATTCCCCACCGTTGATCTTCAACGGACTTGTCCATGAGCATCTATCTCTAGATTGCGGGATGCGGGTTCATAAAATATTAAATGTTACTTCCACAATTATTTTTCCGCACCGTCGATCTTTTAGCGGAACTAATCTCAGTCATCCAATGTTGATATTTGCGGAACTTCATCCTTCCGCCTATATTTTTCGGAACTGATCCTCAGCCATTGGATCTAGGGTGGGACTAACCTCCATTGTCCAATCTTAATCCTTCGTGGAACTTCATCACTTCGCATGTGTTTAACTTCTACACTTAGTTCATTTAGTAGGAACATTGTGAGCCGTTTATTTACTTGGATGATCGATCTTAGTTGTTCAACTTGCTACAAGGTTATTTGTTTGTCATTCAAACTGCAACTTGTACCAAGGTTATTCCTTTGTTCTTCTCAGGTTTCAACCTGCCACTATATCTTTGACTTTTGTTAATAGTATTGACATCAATGAAAACTATTTTACTCAACAATCTCCCCCTTGGACACCAATGACAAAGAAACCTCTTTGTTTGAAAACTCCCCCTATTATTATATCTCCCCCTGATATTTCACTTCCTCATCTTAGTGCTTTTGTAACGGAATTACTCCCATCTTCTGTCTAAGGTGTTCAAAGGCTTCCTTAGGTAGCGGTTTGGTGAAAATGTCAGCAATCTGTTCTTTTGTGTCGATGTATTCTAATTTGACAGCCTTTTGAGATACTTGTTCTCTTAGATACTGATACTTGATTGGTATATGTTTTGTCTTAGAATGCATGATAGGATTTTTAGACATATTTATAGCACTAGTGTTATCACAGTTGATTACTATTGTATGTTCATATTTTACCAGTAGATCTTCTAGGGTTTGTTTCATCCAGATAACCTGAGAGCAACATGAGGAAGCAACAATATACTCTTATTCTACTATAGAGAGTGAAATGGAGGATTTTTTTTTACTTGACCATGATACTAAACAATTTCCCAGAAAGAATGCTGCTCCGCTAGTAATTTTTTTGATCATCAACACTTCCTGCCCAATCTGCATCAGTAAATGATTTCAAGGTGAAGTCTCGTCCTTTTGGATACCATAAACCATACTCCATGGTACCTTTTAGATATATGAAAATCCTTTTTACTGCTGTTAGATGTGTTTCTTTGGGAGTTGAATGGAATCTACCCACCAATCCAACAACTTGCATCACATCTGGTCTTGTGGTTGTCACATATAGCAGACTTCCAATCATGGATCTAAACATGGTATGATCTACTTCTAGAGATTCATCATCCTTACTTAAGTTGCAACCAATGACCATAGGAGTACCAATAGGTTTGGGATCTTCCATTTTAAACTTTTTCAACATATCTTTGATGTACTTAGTTTGAGAGATGAAATTTCCTTCGTCTGTTTGGTAGACCTACAATCCCAAGAAGAAAGTCAATTCACCCAACATTGACATTTCAAATTCTTTCTTCATTTTAGAAGAAAAATATATACTTAGGATTTGAAGATTGCTTCCAAATATGATATCATCCACATATACTAC
Organism: Pseudotsuga menziesii; assembly: GCA_001517045.1. Lineage (NCBI taxonomy): Eukaryota > Viridiplantae > Streptophyta > Pinopsida > Pinales > Pinaceae > Pseudotsuga > Pseudotsuga menziesii. The sequence continues at coordinate 195,984 of LPNX011171755.1, forward strand.
CACAATGATCATATTTATATCTTCGATTTTTAGGTAAAGATTACTTTCAGTGGCTCCTCTTTTAAAACCTTGATGTTTCAAGTAACTGTCTAGTCTTGAAAACCATGCTCTTGGAGCTTGTTTGAGACCATAGAGTGCCTTCTTCAGTTTATAGACATAATCTTTGTTTTTCAACAAGATAAACCCCTCAGGTTCTTCAATATACACTTCTTCTTCTAGTTTTCCATTCAAGAATGTAGACTTGACATCCTTTTGATATACCTTGAAATTTTTATAGCATGACAGGGCTAAAAACATTATGATTGCTTCAAGTCGTGCTATAGGAGCATAAGTTTCTTCAAAGTCAATACCTTCCACTTGGGAATACCTTATACAAACCAATATTGCTTTGTTCCTTATTATTTGTCCATTTTGATTGAACTTGTTTTTGAAAATCCATTTGGTTCCTACAATGTTCTTATCCTCAGGTCTTGGGACAAGTTTCCAGGTCTCATTTTTCTCAATATGATCTAGTTCTTCATTCGTGGATTCGACCCATTCATCAATTTTGCTGGCTTCTATAAAGTTCTTGGGTTCTATTATTGAGAGTAGGGCTTGTTCGATACCTGGTAGTTGTCTTCTTGTTTTGACTCCAGTATTTTTATCACCCATGATCCGTGACTCCAGATGATTCTTTTGTATCCTTCTAGATGGATTTTAGTGTCAAGTCTAAGGAAGTATTCTTCATATTCATGTGTTTCTTCCTTCTCTTTGTCTTCTTCTTCGTTATGAATGCTCTCGTCCTTTTGTAAATCTTTTATTTCATCATCATATGTATTTTCCGAATACTATCAAGATTTTTCTCTTTCCTTGGTTTTATATCATCTACTTTCACATCAACACTTTCTACAATTTTAAGTAACCTTTTATTGTAACACCTATATGCCTTTTTCGTGGATGAATACCCAGAAAGATTCATTCATTAGTCCTAGAGTCAAACTTTCCAAGGTCATCATCATTTCTTTTGATGTAACAGTTACTGCCAAACACTTTAAAATATTTGACTGAGGCTGGTCTTCCATACCATAATTAGTAGGGGGTATTATCCTTATTCACTCTGAGTTGTCCTCTGTTAATTATGTAGACAACTGTGTATACAACTTCTCTCCAAAATGAATAAGTCAGTTTTGCTTGATTAAGCATTGTTCTAGCAGCTTCTTAGACTGTTATGTTTTTCCTTTCAACAACCCCATTATGCTGAGGATTTTTTGTAGCTGAAAATTGTCTCTTAATTCCATGGTCTTCACAGAACTCATTGAATTCATTGGAAGTAAATTCTCCCCCATTATCTGGTCTGAGACACTTGATTTTCATACCTGACTCATTTTCAGCCATTGCCTTGAAGATTTAAAATTTTTCAAAAGCTTATGATTTTTCTTTGGGGAATGCCACCCAGGTAATCCTTGTGTAATAATCAATTAGAAACATGAAATAGAAATCTCCTTGTAGAATTTTAGTTCTAGTTGGTCCACAAAGGTTTGTGTGTATTATTTCTAGAGGGTGTGAAGTCATGTGTTCTTTTATTTTAAAACTGGATGTGAATGTCATCTAGAACCGTTGAGCTATTCTCAAACTTTAATTTGATAGATATTTCATCAAGCTTTCTCTTGAATTGCATGATTTCTTCTGCAAGATTTTCAGACTCCTGCATTCTTATTTTGAGCTATAGTTTTAGGTCATCCTCAACCTTTTTGGCATCTAGAAGTTGAGATTCCAATTGACGGATGAAAATATTTAACTGTCTATTCTTTTTCCTACATTTCTCAAGTTCTTCAAGGCCGCTAACAAGTTCAGCTCTTAGGTCTACTTCTCCTTCTACATCTGAGTCACTATTTGTGGCTTGAGAATCTAGGCCCATAAAAAAAAATTTCTTTTCTTCAATTTCATGTCCATCTGAATCTTCATTGTCTTTCATGGTGTAACAAATTTTCTTCTTCCCATAGGGTTTTTTCTTGATTCCTGGTTTACCCTTTTTGAACTTCGAAGTTTCCTTTTCTTCATTCTCATCTTGTTTAGTGTAGGTTCATTTAGAGGCAAAATGTCCAATCCTTCCACAGTTAAAACACTTTAAAGGTAACTTGCCCTTGTATTTTCCAGTCTCTCTCTTAAGTTTATTAATCAAAAGAGCTTCCTCATCATTTGGGTTTTCTGATTGATCCTTTAAGGAGGATTTAAAAACTGCTTCTTTTCTTGAAGTTCCATTTTGTCTTCTCATATCATACGCAATGAGAATTCCATGTAACTCATCCATTGTTACATTTTTAAGATCATCTCGTTCTTCTAAGGTAGATACCTTTGGGTCATATCTCATTGTTAATGTTCTTAGTACCTTGCTTACCACTTCCTTTTCTTTTAATTTTCCTCCAATCCCTCTGATCGCATTAACCACTTCATCTACATGAAGAAGGTATTCACCAATATTCGCTTCTTCTTTCATTTTAAGACTTTCAAATTCACCTTTATATGTTTGAAGTTCGGATTCTTTGAACTTAGACTCTCCTTCATAGATAATTTTAAACTTGTCCCAATCTTGTTTGGCAGATGTGCATTGCACAACTTTAGTAAATACTGTTAGATTTTTATCATTTAATTAATATGATCTTAGGATCTTATTTGAGAGAATACCATGCACAATAATAACCACAAGATACAAGAGACATAAATAATTTTCCTTGGGGAAACCATAAAGGAGAAAGCCCCGCAACTTCCTCAGAGATAGAATGAGCACCATTGGCAGCAGTAAAAACCCAAAGACAAAAAAGATGATCTCCAACAGCTGTTCTCTCTCTCTCTCTCACTTGAGAGAGCTTCTCCTCTCTCACTCATGTGCCCCAGTGAGTGAGTGCATGTATGATAAATAGAGAGGCTCACTCTCTATTTATATTCTTTCGTTCACTTTATTTCCACTCCAACATTTCGACCTCACTTAACAATTTCTTACCAGGGCTGACATCTCTAGGAGAGTCTAATAACCCTAGTGCCCCACAAATGTGGGCACTTTGCCCTCCGATCAACAAGGAGGGTTAACCTTAACTCAATTGTGGGGACTATTTCCCCAACTTACAATGGAGGGTTAACCTCAATGACTTTACATGACTTGTTTACATTATTGAATCTCCCGATCAGAACATCGGGGCATGACATGACTCAATTACATTAAAAATACTTCCTGGAATAAATATCAAGATACAATACATAAGATATACAAGTGAATACATTCTGAAGTTACAAATACATCAACAATCCCTCTTAACTAGGAATGTATTTTCTCGACACAATTTATCAGCACATGTCTTCTTCTCTGTATCATATGGATCATCATCAAGTCATCTCCATCTTCAAGTCATGTTCATCATCAAGTCATCTTCATCATCAAGTCATCTTCATCAAGTCTGGATCATCACTTTATATGGAGCATCACTGGATCATCACTTGATCTGGATCATCATCAAAGCTGGATCATCACTAGATCATCATCATCATCATTCCTTCCGCTATCTCTTCATTCTTCTCATCATAGGAAGTTCTACAGAGCTAGCCCTTTTTCATGTTGGTTGTAGGCCTAGCGTCCAGGTAGGTCTTCATCTTATTCAACACTTATATCTGACCTTGAGAGGAACACATCCAAGAACCATGTCAGAATGGACCGCCCAACACTTACATCTTTCATTCTCAAAGAATGGCTCTCATCTCTAGGTTGAGTGTCAATCCCAAACTGAAACAAATTCCTGGTAACTGACCAGGTACCTCCATTCTCCCAGAGAATGGCCTCTGAACACTAAGCTGAGCTTCAGTCCTAGACTGAATCAATTTCCTAGTAATTGACCAGGTGCCTCCATTCTCCCAGAGAATGGATTCTCAGCACTAAGTTGAGGTTCAGTCCCAGACTAAATCAAATTTCCTAGTAACTGACCAGGTTCCTCCATTCTCCCAGAGAATGGATTCTCAGCACTAAGCTCAGCTTCAATCCCAGACTGAATCAATTTCCTGGTAATTGACCAGGTTCCTCCATTGTCCCAGAGAATGGATTCTTAGCACTAAGCTGAGCTTTAGTCCCAGAATGAATCAATTTCCTGGTAACTGACCAGGTGCCTCCATTCTCCCAGAGAATGGATTCTCAGCACTAAGCTGAGCTTCAGTCCCAGACTGAATCAATTTCTTGGTAATTAACCAAGTGTCTCCATTCTCCCAGAGAATGGATTATCAGCACTAAGTTGAGCTTCAGTCCCAGACTGAATCAATTTCCTGGTAACTGACCAGGTGCCTCCATTCTCCTAGAGAATGGCTTCTCATAACTAAGCTGAGCATCAGTCCCAGATTGAATCAATTTCCTAGTAACTGACCATGTGCCTCCATTCTCCCAGAGAAATCCCTTCAGCACTTACATTTACCAGCATGATAGGACACACCATCTATCATCAGACGAAATGGATCTGCACTTACATCTGACCATGGGAGGCCCAACCTGCCACCATGTCAAAAATGTTGAAATATTGTAACTTCGAAGAATATTCTATATGTATCTTTTATGGTCCCCGATGTTCCTACCGGGAGAACCACTTGTATTATCTTATACCCCGATGCTTCTAATCGGAAGAACTAATAAGAGTCATGAGGCAGTCCCCTCTAATTGTGAAGGTGGGTCATTAGCACCTCAGTGTGGTTACTTGAGCCTACATGTGTAACTCGATCCTACATGATTTAACTCGAGCCTACATGTCGAATGAGTTAATTCAAGTGAACGGATGAATATAAATAGAGGTGTGGTGCTCCTCATTTGAGACACACACACTCTCACTTGTGTAGCGCATTAGTGGAGAAGAGAAGAGTAGCTGGAGAAGGAGGAGGATCAGGCTTTGATCTCCTTGTTGGTTTTACCTTTTATCTTTTTGGGGCATCTATATTGAGGAAGCTTTTGCTGGGTTTTTCCCTTTAGGGTTTTCCCAGGATAAATATTTGTGTTCCTTTTGTATGGTTGTGCTTGTATATCTTTCAGTGATCCTATTTATATGCTTTTGTTATGAATTCGAAATGAAATACTAATGATATAGCTTAGCATATGAATGGCTTCCTCCATTGTCCTAGAGAGTGGCTTCTTAGCACTAAGCTGAGCTTCAGTCCCATAATGAATCAATTTCCTGGTAACTGACCAGGTGCCTCCATTCTCCCAGAGAATGGCTTCTCAGCACTAAGCTGAGCTTCAGTCCCAGACTGAATCAATTTATTGGTAATTAACCAAGTGCCTCCATTCTCCCGGAGAATGGATTCTCAGCACTAAGCTGAGCTTCAGTCCCAGACTAAATCAATTTCCTGGTAACTGACCAGGTGCCTCCATTCTCCTAGAGAATGGCTTCTCATAACTAAGCTGAGATTCAGTCCTAGATTGAATCAATTTCCTAGTAACTGACCATGTGCCTCCATTCTCCCAGAGAAATCCCTTCAGCACTTATATTTACCAGCATGATAGGACACACCATCTATCATCAGAGGAAATGGTTATGCACTTACATCTGACCATGGGAGGCCCAACCTGCCACCATGTTAGAAAGGCTCATGGACACATCAATTGCCTTTGGAGGGAACATCGATCTGGAGAACACCAAGCTTCTCCCTGAAGTAATCAAACTTCACTCTGGCCATTTCTAGCATAGAATCTCATCAGGGATGATTACATCTAAGGATAACCTGCAAGCTTCACCAGGACCTATTACATCCAAGGACAACCTACAAGACCATTTACGTCTGAGCCACCTATGAGCTTCGCCGATATTTTATGCTCAAACAACCTATCTTGTTAGCTATTCTAGAACTCCCTCTTTCTTGAGATCTCGATCTGGATCACTGCTTCTCTCTGTATCATACAAAAATGCAAGTAAGATCAACCAAATCAAATAATAGTTTTCAAAATAAACATACTACCTCCCAAATAGCCGAGCAAGTGGCAAAATATTTTTCCTCAGCTGTACTCAGCGCCATACAGGAATCCTTCCTGCTAAACCAAGAGATCACACTTGATCTCATACTGAAGTAGCACCTTGAAGTGCTCTTCCTATCAATGGAACTTCCTGCTCAATACGAATCCACATAACCCTCCCAGTTAATCTTCTAATTCGTATCATACTTGAGCCCATACTCAATTGTACCCTTCAGGTATCTCATTGCATGCTTTGCAAACATCAGGTGAACATGTCTCAATGTGTTCACAACAAAGCAAATAGCTGGTCTTGTATTCGTCAGGTACATCAAGGAACAAATCATCTGACGATACATCATGGCATCAACCGTCTATGATGAAGCAACACTCAATAGCTTCAGGTTTGATGCCACATATGTGGTCATGGCCTTGCCGTCCATCATCTTGAACCTCTTCAGGATCTCTAGTGCATACTTCCCTTGTCCTAAGGAGATTCCATCCACATTTTTCCACACCTCCATGCCTAGAAAGTAGTGCATCATATCCAAGTCCTTCATCTCGAACTCGGCAGCAAGTCTCCTTACAACTTTAATGAGTTCCTCTTTAGGCTGTCAGGAACAAGTCATCGACATATAACAAGAGAATCACTGGTCTTCCACATTCAACCTTAAAGAAAAGGTTGGAATCCACTTTACTCTCAGTAAAGCCTAGAGTCATCAGTAATCTATCCATCCTGTCGTACGATGTCGAACCTTGGGATCTTCTGTAGTCACTCCCTCTGAAGTGGAGCATCATTCTCCCTCTGCCTTTCGTACTCTATGCATTGAAACATTATGTACTGGAGTGACAAGTAGCTTCCTCTACTACTAATATTCTATGTATCCATCTTTGAGCTTGTCATCCTCTATAGGCTTTCATCCTCAACCTTGTAGCAAAGGTTAAGATCTTCATCACTCTAGGTGATCTTCAAGCTCCTCATGTATGTGTGATCCCATGGGTGTCTTCTGAGCTCATACAAGGACTTCTTTCATTTGTACACATGATTTTTCCTGTCATGTATCTTAACTTATAGTGGCTACAAATGTCTTTTCGTAGTCTATGCCTTCTTTTCGTGAGAAGCCTCGTGCTACGAATCTTTCCTTGTATCCCACGATGTTTCCATCTACTACATGCTGGATTGTGTAGATCCATATGGAAGATATTACGGACTTCCCTTCAGGTCTTGATACTGCATCCTAGACATCATTATTCTTGAACTGGTATTCTCCTTCCCTTTCTTCTTGGATACTTCTTCATAGTTGGAAGGCTATGCATCAATGATGTCGCTGCATTCATCATATTATTCTTCATTCTTGGATTATTTCTCGAACTGTCATCACTTATTCTTCGGAACAAGTCTCGTCCTTCTTTTCTTGTAGCTGATTGTACGCGATTTTTCCTACAAGTCAAATGCATTAGTTGTATGGTTAGAAACATTTCATACGGTGTATTCATAATGAAAAATTCTTTTGCATAAAGATATCATCATGCAACTATTTTAGCCAATACAACATTCATCCATATCTCACGGAAAATTTCTATATGCCTTCCATCTCTACCATGACATCATTGAGATTGTGCACTAATCCAATATGTCAGCAAAGAGGTTTCATTCTAGATAAGTAGCAATGGAGAGTTGTATGAGCTACTTACCCATCACATGCATATTAGTAGTATACTGTCATTAATGCAAACATTCTATCATGCATAACACATCAACTGAATATAGACAAATGCATAACAAAATAATATCATGAAATGGCAATTGAATACTTATCTTTATTTGTTTCGTGGGTAGACTCCTTCTTTCAGCTTCATCATCTTCTTCATTCATAACAACATCATTTCTTATCCAAATGATCAAGATGGATAAGAGGCTCTTCAAGAATTGAGTTCTTCATATTCCTCGTCGCTTGAGGGATCTTCTTTGAATCGTGAGCACTTGATCTTCAATTGCTCCCATCTTCTCTTCTATGAGTCGAGCTTCTTCTTCTGTTCACTCTTCCCAGAGTCTGCTGAAAGTAATCACTTTCTTCTTGAATACATTGCTCGAATGAATGAATCCCATGATCCTGGAAGACCATTCAAAAATATCTTATTCTACTTCGATTGCTTCGTCATAGCATCGAACACTTCCTTTGGTGTCGTCAAGGATGACACATTAGGGATGAGATGATCTTCAATAGAATCTACAATGATTCTCTTGGCTCTAGCCTTAGCCCCATCTCCCTATAGCTCCTAGAACCTTGTTACTGAAGTACTGATCCAAATCAATTTCTTCATGGATCACCTAAGTCCTATACTTCCATACTTGGAAGTTTGTCAGCTTCACCAAGCTTGTCATCAAGCTGGTGTGACAGGTCATTTTGAAATGAGAACCTCAAATGTAAATAGCAAAAGATTTGATCTTACCGATTTGAGGTGTCCGTCCTGGTTCTGGAGCTGGCTAATCTAGGGTTTGTCAAAGAAACCCTAATTTTCAAAACTTGGAATATTTCAGATCTAATTCAATAGAAATATAGACCTATTCAAGGCAAGCTGTCCAATGTACTCCTTTTATGAAAACAGTGCAGGGAAGCTCCCGGAACAGGAAGCCCTAGTTTTCCAATTTCTTCTACAGAAATTCCTGATACTGTTTCAGTGGTATCTATGAACTTAATACTCCTCTGTGTCTAAAATTTTGTACTACAGTAACCTCGTCTTTCCTCTTTCCAACACCATAGGTTTGACCAGAATTTGTTTCACCAATTGGGACTTATGATCGTTTTCCCTAGGTGACTTGTTTCAGAACTGTTCAGCATAACGAAGTTGTACAGACTTCCACGTGTCATTGTTTTATCATACAGGTATGAAACTTTTACCATAGAACATAAATTCCATTCCATATCTGCAACATCTAACGAGATTCCATTCGGACCTTCGTAGCCCGAGATATAGAAATTCTCCCCAGGTGTCCTGTTTAGGGATGAATCTTGGGAGAGGTTGGAACCCTAACTTGGAGGAATCCTATATCCTATAATCTAGTGAATATGAGGCTGAAACTTGGACACAGTGTACATCAGGAATTTATCTTTGACCTATGAAAGTTTTGACACCTAAGCCTTCTCCAATATCAAGATATAGAAAATATACCAAAACTATCAGTTTCAATATTTTAGGGTTTTTCAGGCTCGGGGTAAAACTACGGTTTGACTTTCCTAGAGTTTTACCCAACCAAAATTCTTGACCCAAGTATCTAAACTTCGATTTTGATGAGGAGATTAATCCTATGCCAGGCTCACTCAAAAATTCCTCTTTTGTGAAAAGCCCTAATTTCTTGCACCAAAAACTGAAAATGCTCGGAATCAAATTATGCTTCGATAGAAAGATGTGCCCTTCAATGGAGAGTTAGCCTAGCCTTCTTTTGCTAATGGATTTTGGAGAGAGACACAAAAATTAAGAATCCCTAGCTTCTGCAGTTGCACAGTGTCTTCTTCTCAAGTTAGCTCTGATACCATGTTAGATTTTTATCATTTAATAAATATGATCTTAGGATCTTATCTGAGAGAATAACATGCACAGCAATAATCACAAGAGACAAGAGACACAAAGAATTTTCCTCAGGGAAACCATGAAGGATAAAACCCCACAACTTCCTCAGAGATAGAATGAGCACCAATGGCAGCAGTAAAAACCCAAAGACAGAAAAGATGATCTCCAACAACTATTCTCTCTCTCTCACATTTGAGAGAGCTTCTCCTCTCTCACTCATGCGCCCTAGTGAGTGAGTGTATGTATCATAAATAGAGAGGCTCACTCTCTATTTATATTCTTTCGTTCACTTTATTTCCACTCCAACATGTCAGCCTCACTTAACAATTACTTACCAGGGCCGACATCTCTAGGAGAGTCTAATAACCCTAGTGCACCACAACTGTGGGGAATTTTCCCTCCGATTAACAAGGAGGGTTAACCTTAACTCAATTGTGGGGAATATTAACTCGACTTACAATGGAGGGTTAACCTCAATGACTTTAGATGACTTTTTTACATTATTGAATTTCTCGATCGGAACATCGGGGCATGACATGACTCAATTACATTATAGATACTTCCCGGAATAAAAATCGGGGTACAATACATTAGATATACAAGTGAATACATTCTTAAGTTATAAATATATCAACAAATACCGAGTTTATTAAACCACTTAAGATTGTGTTTAGGGATTTGGCATTACCTTCATATTCACCTAGTTCAACTGTGTCAGTAGGGTATTGGTTTCCTATTTTAAGCTCCTTTTTAGTTCCTTCCCAAACCTTCCATCCCAGGGAAATCAAATGACACCTCATTCTTATACTCCAGTAAGCATAATTTTCTTCGGTAAATAGTGGAGGCTTGTTAGTGGCAAATCCTTCTTGTTGATATATTGTGATTTTTGGATGGGATCTTCCTTCCAGTGGTTAAGTTGTTGTGAAGGAACCTTTCTCTAATACCAATTGTTGGTTTATCCCACAATACTGAGAGGGGGGAGGGGGGGGGGTGAATCAGTATTGTCGGTTTTTTTCTTTAAAATACAAAGAAATCAACAATAAAGACACAGATTTTATCTTGGAAACCTCAAAGAGAAAACCACCTACACAAACTCATTAATAAGATGAATTTGTAAAATTGTTTATCTGCTACTACAGAAAGGATGTAAACAAACCCTAGATTTTTCTTGCAACTACACACAGTGATGCTACAATACCACTATGATTTTATGCTTGCTTCAATAGACAAGGATGCTTCGACATCCTATTCTCCAGCTACGACTAGAAGGAGGCTTAGACCCCCTACAAACCTGTGGCCTACCCTAGCACCACCCTGCCACCCTGTTCTGATTTTTCCAGTCTTTTGGAATAGTTTGTAAACTGTTCACTTTGGACTTTGTCAAGATAAAATAATAGAGACACCTAATTATTTACACATTCATTCAATAAATACCCTTTACCTATTTCTTATCAACGCATCTCTCCATAGCTGCACTCTTTCATTTTGGATCGTGACTATTTACTTATAGACACAACTATTCATCATCTACTCGTTCAACGGTCGCATCATTTTATCGTTAAGTTTCAGCAAGAGCACCGTTTCGTTCTTCCCACAGCTCAGAATCTATTTTTCGCAATCATGTTTATCGTTTTCTAGTGCTTCTGTAATATTCTTCTCCGGATACAAACCGGATAGTTGATATGATCGTATTTCTGCACCAACTTTTTGCTTCAACGATTTCCCACCATTTGATATTCATCGACCTTCTCCATGAGCGTCGATCTCTAGATTGCGGGATGTGGGATGTGGGTTCATGATTTTTTCCTTAACTGCTTTCTGCCCTTCCGCTTTTCGCACTTCTACGATTCCCCATCGTTGATCTTCATCGGGTTTCTCCATGAACGTTGATCTCCATATTGTGGGATGCGGGTTCACTATTTTTGGCTTAACTGCTTTCCGCACTTCGATGATTCCCCACCATTGATCTTCATCGGGCTTCTCCATGAGCGTCGATCTCCAGATTACGGGATGCAGGATGCGGTTTCATAAAATCTTAAATGTTACTTCCACAATTCTCTTTCCACACCATCGATCTTTTAGCGGAACTAATCTCAGCCGTCCGATCTTGATCTTTGCGGAACTTCATCCTTCCGCTAATATTTTGCGGAAATGATCCTCAACCGCTGGATCTAGGCAAGGACTAACCTCCGCTGCCCAATCTTAATCCTTTGCGGAACTTTATCACTTCACATGTGTTTAACTTATGCGCTTAGTTCATTCAGTAGGAACATTGTGAGCCACTTATTTACTTGGATGATCGATCTTAGTCGTTCAACTTACTATAGGTTTATTTGTTTGTCATTCAGCCTACAACCTGTACCAGGGTTATTCCTTTGTTCTTCTGAGGTTTCATCCTGCCACCATATCTTTGACTTTCGTTAACAGCCTTGACATAAATGACAACTATTTTACTCAACACATAAGACGTCCCCCCTAAAAAACTTACTGAAGAAAAATTCATTTCAATGGAATAATGAGGTATAAAAATGTTTTGAAGCATTAAAAAACATTATGTCATCAACACCAGTATTAGCAACCCCAGATTTCACAAAACCCTTTGCAGTTGAGTGCAATGCTTTAGGATTCGGGATAGGATCAGTCTTCATGCAAGAAGGTCATACGATAGCTTTTGAAAGCAGGAAGCTCAATAAGAGAGAGATTCTGAAATCCACGTATTATAAGGAAATGCTTTCCATTATACATTCTCTAATTAAATGGAGACAATACCTCCTAGGGAGAAAAATCTTGATAAGAACATACCACAATAGTCTTCAATATCTCCTACAACAAAAAACATTGTCAACTGAACAACAAAAATGGATAGAAAAACTTGCTACATTTGACATGGAGATACTACATAAGCGAGGAAGGGACGAAGGGACAATGTAGTTGTTGATAGTCTCTCCCGAAAAGATGAATAAGTCAAGGCTTACACAATCTCAGTTGCATTTCCAGATTGGTTGGATGAAATTTGAGGAGAATATGCAAAGGACCCAGACAACCATTCCCTAATCAATGATCCTAATCAATGTTTGATATTTGAATGGAGTAATGAAATCCTTTGGTATAAATAAAGGATCTACTTAAGCCCTACATATTGGTTTAAAACCAAGGTGTTAATAGGATCTCATGATTCCCCAGCCACATGCCATGTAGGTTTTTTCAAAACTTACTACAATGCCAAGTAATCCTTCTATTGGAAGGGGACGTATAAAGACATTCAAAATTATTTAGTCGAGTGTGACACCTGTCGAAGAAACAAAAGAAAAAATGTCATGAATCCAGGGTTATATGTCACATACCCCAATTTTGTAAAATAATGTTATTGTTTTAATTATATTCCTAAGACATTATGTTAAATTTAATTCTAGGTAGGAATTGATGACTCAGCAGAGTCAACAGAAGTGGAATGTAATTCAGAATATTTTATTATTAATAAATAAAATGTGGAGACAACAGCATGGGAGAGCTGTTAAAAAGAGGTTACTTGTCAAACTGGTGGATGGAACTAGGTGGAGGGAAAAGGACAAGTGGCAGCATCCTCAAACACTTCCTAAGTTGCAGGTGGCAACTTCCCTATAATTGGGGTCATGATCCCCCAAGAAAGTGGGATCAGAGTAGGTGGCTCATTAAATGACAACTAACCCAAAAAGACCTAGGCAATCTTTTAAAAGTACCCAATGAATAGAGATGAGGTGGCTCAGATATTTTCCAGAGAGAAATCATTCAGGTGGAATGATATTCAGGAAATTCATTGGGGAAAAAGGGAAAACAGTAAGGAAGTTGTTCTGGGAGGAATGCTGCAGTAACTTGGTTTATTACAGCTTGTTAGCTGGGAGAACTTACTGATAAGTTCAGATTTGATACTAAGTTTTGAAGACTGGTATTTGACTACTGCTGCACCTAGTTCCATCCAGGGAGACCGGAGCAAGCTCGGGGGTCCTGAGGAGTCGCTATTTGAGCGCTCTCCAGGAGTTGGTAGGGAGGAACGGCCTCCCATTACTGTTGTTGTCCAAATTTCAAGCAGGTTTTATCACTTGACTGTCTTTGTTTTAATAACTGTGAATGGTTGAATGTTATGTTTGTAGTTATGATAGAAGATTTAGTTGGTTTAGTGATGTAAATGTTTTAGTATACTAGTAATAGAATCTTTGATGGAAAAATAAGGACCCACTGTGTTTTTCCACATTTGGGTTTTTACCAGACCGTACTCCAGCACAGGGGTAAAATCATAAATAAGATGGTATGATGAGAATGAAGAATAATAGATTATTTCTTTACCTATTATCAGAAGAGATATTTGACTGATAGTAGTATAGGTTCATAGATAAAACTATTTCTTTGTACAGTATTTACTTTCAGTAGTTTATTATTTAAACAAATGGGAGAATATAATCGTCGCACTGGAGTAGGGTTAGATTAGATTTATCAGCTGTTTAAACCTTACAGCCTCTTTTCTTTCAGTTTAAAATAATTTAAGTACTATATGTTTAAGAACATAATTGAAAGTAGGAGTAATTAAATATTGTTTAAATTCTACCGTTAACCCAACTGTGTTAGATTTTATGTAAAGGTTAGTGATGTAATCTTTTTCATTATTTCCCTTTCTTCTTATGAGACTAATCTCGAACAATATCTAGAGCTGTTATTATATTTTTTTTATAAATTGTAAATGAATGCTACTATATATATATTATACAAGATAGATCCTAAGTAGTATTATTTGATTTTTAATATAAATTTGCAGGTATCATAACCAAATAGACAAACTAAACATCAACATAACTTTATTAAGTGTTTAGCATAATTGGCACAAGAAATAGATATCAGAATGCTATAAAATAACTAAATATTAACTATGGAAGCATTGGTACCGTCAGGAGAGGGAATATTTTTATTGTATTAATAACAATAAATTTATATTACATACAATATAGGAGTATTATCTTTGTTAAATTAAAATAAAACAAAATATAAGACCCTATATTATTGAAGGGTATAATCTATATCAACGCTTAACAAATTATTAATAACAAGTAAGTTAATGCATCAACCATGTACATAAATCCTGACGATAACTATATAAGAGAAGCTATCAACAGTAAAAACTTATTTGCATAATCAAACCGTAAGTAAATAACAGAACAGCAAAATGCTCGACTATCGAGCTTAACAAATATGGTAATACTTAATTAATAACCCCACAGTTACAAAAGAGTTTTACGAAACAATAAAAATTCTTAGAAGAAGAGACCGTACGCTTTTTCTCATACTGTCAAATTAGGGTTTAACCCTATAAATCCAATTTATGCAAGTAAAACAACAACTGTGGAGTCAAGACAATATTTTACTTACAGCCGTATTATAAATCAACAAAATAAGGCTGTCATAAGCCTGTTTCTTAGTTATATTTACACCGTTTGTGAATTAAAATTAAATGTTGTAATACAAACTAAGATTTACAGAAAAGAAAAACAATAATAATATCTTATATTATAGACTTCGGGTGAAAACCATGTACATTCAAAAATTACAGTAAAGATAAGAAGTCGAGGTCATAACCTCTTTTAAAGTCAGGATTACAGCCTAGTGTTTTACACAGCACTTAACCCAAAAAAAAAATAGGGGAACTAATATATCCAACCTCGGCCTAAGCCGGAGCACCCTCGCACAGCGTAGGGGTTTCTTCCTCTAATCTAACTAACAAACAGATTAACAAGACAAACTGAAGCCGTAAGGGTTTCGGGCCTCTTATGCCAACCCTCGAAAGTTCCAAAGGAACCCCACAAGGAGAAAGAGCCACGGTGTAACCAGGCTTACCAGGACTTGTAGTTGCTGCTCAAATCCTTGCTTCAGAAAACTATGCAGAAGGAAGGCCAAGACCTGCAATCATAAAGGAACGATAATATTAAAATTTCATAAGTTGGATAAGAAGTATGGCGTTAAGAATAAACAGTAAAAATGGAAAGAAATTTTGCAGTATTCTTTTACCTGATATACTTTTACAGAGGTGCGACCGCCAGCAATAGCAAGACATTCACCAACGCGACAAGGTAACCCTACTGCAGGCAGGGAGGAAAAGATTAACATCACAGTAAACAACCCATCGCTATTTCAGAAGCACAAACCACGGCTTCCATTGAAGGAAGAATGGTACACAGTTAAAGACTCGGGTAGGGTTAGTGCACTGAAAATCCTGGAGGAAGGACAGTCGACAGATGGACATTGGTAACACAAGAAATAGCTCTACAAAAGTGTGACAAAATGAGCCACAGGAAGGTAACAAGCTAGGGAATGCTAGTGCAGTGGAGCGGCGCAGCTAGGGTGCACCAGCCCCATTGCAAAGCGGCAGGAGGCCGAACTTGA
Organism: Pseudotsuga menziesii; assembly: GCA_001517045.1. Lineage (NCBI taxonomy): Eukaryota > Viridiplantae > Streptophyta > Pinopsida > Pinales > Pinaceae > Pseudotsuga > Pseudotsuga menziesii. The sequence continues at coordinate 211,915 of LPNX011171755.1, forward strand.
CGGGTGAAACAATGAGAATAGGGTTGATGGAGAAATATTTTTAACCAAGCAGCACATGGTCACGGTGATGCCACGTCTCACTTTAAATAATTTGCACACGGTGGGTAAATTCCCATAGTCATCCAAGAGCAAGCACGAGGAACGATATCATCAATCTTTGGGCTGAGTTCAAAGGTTCAACTTTAGCCATCAGCCGAGGTCAACCTATTATTGCATTACGATAACAAAGAACACGTTATTATATACATAAGCCTTGCATTATAACTCATCAACGGCGTAAAAGTTAAACAATACATTGATTACATTATGATATACCATCATATATATGTTTACAAATCATGTTATAATTCTATGTTCATCATGGGCATAGTTAGTACTATGACTTCTAACTTAGTATCATGTTATTTCATATATTAAACCATTGATTGGAGATTATACTCTATCAAGGGTGATAAGACATAAACATAACCTTATTTACAAGCTTGGAGTGTGTGAGTGAAAGGTTTATAAGAGTGTTCTTTAGAGTCAATCCATAAACTTGTAAAGTCATGATCTTGTTCATGACCTCACCATCCAAGTGAATGACTATTTTGTCATTCAGCAATTACAGTCTTAAATAAAATAAGATTTGTAAAATTGTTGTGGAAGGAAAATATAATAACTATGTTTAAGTAATAATAATACTTATTCAAGTATTTAACTCAACAAGTTTTAGACCTCTATTGATATGATAGGGTTATCATTATAATTTTACTTGCTAGAGAATTAATATTCTCCATCATTTATAAATGTTTGAAAAATCGGATTTTCTTCTACAAGTTTGTAGAACCTTAAAATTAACGACTAAGTATGATTTAATTTTGACTATGATAAATTCTTAGGCTCCTTGGTTTCACCTTATATCTTGTCAGATGTGTGATAATATTTTAAGTTCAATCAACTTGGTTGTAAAAACTATGACATTGGTCCTATTATTCTTAATAACCTCCATGGCTTTTCCTTAGGTTAAAATAGTAACATTGGGAGAAAGATAAAAAAAGAAAGTAGTGACTCTTATGTAGAGACAGTTTATGCTAAAGGTAATAATCTTTACTTCAATTGACGACTTGGCAAGGTAAGCCACAATTTTCTCTTATCTAGAAGTTTTACCAGGATAAAATAGATAGGCTGTTTAGAAGTGCATTCCTTTAAGAATTAAAGTCCCTTAAGGGCTTGTCCCATTATAAACATAAAAGGAATAGGATAAAACCTGTTCAGTAAAATATATGTATATGATTAAAGAGAATTTTCAGTTATGCTTGAAAACATTTGAAGAGCGAATGAAAAAATCTATGCATTAACATTGATTTAGTTCTCGTAAAAATCAACAGTAAACTCTTTTAAACCTTTGGTTCGAAACTGGAGACAATAATACATAAACTCCTTATCAGTTTGCTTTTAATGTGTAACGAAATAGCATACAAATGAAATCATACTTTGGATTGTATAGCTCAGTTGCTCTTACTCTGCTATAAAGAATCAGTAGTACATTTATATACTTTACAACTATAATACAAAATAGTTCTAAAATCAACAAGAACCATAACTACTTCTATTAGAAAGAAGGCCAGCTATTAATGTACCTCAATAAGCTTTGGAAATAGATTAAGCATTTATCTTCTTACTGGAGTTTTTCTCTTTGCAACAAACTCGTATTTTATATACTTCAGAATTGCGACCAGCAGCACCAAAACCTCTTACCTGTAGTCTGTAAGAACATGAAACTTTCTGCATTAGCTCGAAAGCTAAGTAAGCCCAGTTTTGCATGACAGTCTCCCCTTGTGGACGAAAAGAAAACAAAGTCAGTAAACTGAAAAGAACTGTTCTACTGCTAAACATAACCAACAGATATTTTCAGATAAGGAATGTGGTAATTTATAACTAATTAAATGATTAGTTAACTGCATTTATGTTAATGATATGCAAATTTAAAAATTTTAAATTTTTTGGAAAATTTGGGGTTTTGACACTCCACTTGCTTCACATTCCAACAAAGAGTACACTCAAAAATTGACTCGTCAAGAGAACATGTCACAAGCTAAATTGAGAGGATGACATTTTCTCAATCGTCTCAATCACCACGTGAGACCCAATTGATGATATTCCTTCCTATATTACAAGTTGAATTGAGAGGATGAAATTTTCTCAATCATCTCAAACAGGGCTGGAATTTCAAATTTCTTTTAACTGTGAGTTTAAGATTAGATGACGGTTTTATATTTTTCATGCCTGTCATTTTACGTTTTATGAAAATTTGAGTCTCAAATTTTTATACATTTTTTATATGATATTTTACACTTATTTATTTTTTACAAATTTTGATCATACAATTAAAAAAAAGGTAGTCTTAAAAAATCATTGGCATAATAATAAACATGTCAACATATTTGTAACTTGTAACATAAAAAAAAGTACTCCACAATATCATTGAAATTCACCTAATACATAATGAATTATAATTTTCGACCAAATTATCTTTCAACAACATATATATTAGTAAGAACATGAGTCTTAAACATCATGTTAACACTATACCCAAGATCTAGTTTGAGTTTTCATTGGACCAAGAATTTACAGAGATATTTCAAGTCGAGTGCCTATATCGTATGGAGAAATGCAATATTACAATTTATAGATATTGCTAACTATGGCATACCCAATAGGAGCTAATAATATCAAACAACATATAATATCAAGGAACCCTTTCCATGGCATGCTGAAATGTGAAGCTGTAAAATTTTATTTTCAAAATATGAAGTTGTAACAGTGTATTGCTGAAATGTGATGTTGTACTGTAATGCTGAAATGTGAAGCTGTAACAACAATAGTGTACTATAATCAGATTTATTTGTAGAAAATAAATAAGTTATACAAAGAATAAATTTCTCACATTAAACATGCCTAAAAATTTAATAATAATAAAATATAGTCAAATAGAAATCTTAACCCATAAAGCGAGAGAGCACTTGTCTCAAATGCAGTGCCTGTATCTTTTGGAGAAATACAAAATTGAAAATATCTTTGTGCTAACTCTGACATCTCAATAGATTCTAATAATATCTACTATGATGGAACAACAAAGAATGGTTCCCATGGCTTGATGAAATGTGAAGTTGTTATTAAATTGAGAACATAGATCCGTGGACAAACACACAACTCACAACATAGATCACACAATTTACTCAGCAATCGAAGAATGAAACAATGCAAAAATGGCTTGCAGCTGTGAATGATTTCATTAATAAAAAAAGTAATCAGATAATAATTACAATGAATTACAATGGCTTTAATAACCACATGCAATTCGAATCCACATGAAGAAATTCGAATTGATTAGACTCTACGTGACTGTAGGTAACTAATACCTTGTCTAAATCACTATCGGAGTACTCAATAGTTAACTGACCTTGTCTAAACCATAACCGGAGTTCATCGGAGTTCTAAAACACAACTCAAGTGTTACATTCAGTGTTGACTAAGGCTAACTGACTGTGGTAGGTGAGAAATGCGCCCCTCTTGAGTGCAATCATGTAAACCTAGCGCTAATTAAATGTAGAGGACTAGAACTGAATGTAACTGACTCCTAACTTAGCTTGACTAGTCATCCACTGGACTGAACTGACCTTGGTTGGTTTCAGCACTCCTAGTGGCTCCTAAATTGTAGGGATTGGTCTAGGAGGCTCTTAAACTAATGCAATCAAGTGCAATCAGTGGCAGTAGGCCTCAATTAGAGTTCCCCACAGTTTAGTAACTGAAACATGTGCCCCAATTAGGCTAAGTGGACCCTATGGTGCTAGTGTCTAAAAATAGACTGGATGGACTCCTGATTTAGACATGACTCCTGATTTAGACATATGACCAAATTGGACAAGGGAGGATTAATAATCCTAACAGTTGTAACAATGTACTCTTGAAATTTGATGTCATATACTACCAAAATGTGAATATTTAACATTGTACTTCTGAAATGTATTGAAGCTGTAAGTTGTGACAACAATTAGATTTACTTGTTTACAAAAATAAATGAAGGAAAAAATAGATAGGTTATACAAAGAATTGTTTTCTCACATTAAGCATGCCTAAAATTTAGTCAAAATAAACTACAGTCAAATAGAACTCCAAACAATCATTAGCTAGCAAATGAGTGTATTTGCTTACTCAAATAATAATAATAGAACATGTACTTGTCCATTTTCCAAAGAGATTGTCATTTACCATCACTGTTGCATGACAAATGGAAAATGATTTCATATGAACTTCAAAATTTCCAAAACTCTACTTCCTACAAGAAAGTCTTTTAAATTAAAAATAGCTTGTAGGTTGGAAATCTCATATAACAACTTAACACTGTGCTTAAAATTTGTAATTGCCTACTCTAATAACAAGAATTCCTACTATTTAAAGAACAAAAAACTTACTTGGCCATTTTCAACTTCCATAACTAGTGAAAGTCATTGCATATGAATTTCAAAATTTCAAAACTTTACTTGCTGCAAAAAAAACTTTTTAAATTAAAAATAACTTGTAATATACTAATGTTTTAATTACTACAACAAAAAATAATATTTATAAGTCTTAAATATCACATAACAACTTACAGATTGTGCTTAACACTTTACCTCTTTTTCTTCAAGCTTTTTATAACCAAATTCCTTCAACTGCAACTTCCATAACCAATGAAAAGTCATTCCATATGAATTTCAAAATTTTCAAAACTTGACTTGCAAAAAAAATAAATTTAATTTAAAAATAACTTGTAATATCCTAATGTTTTAATTACTACAACAAAAATAGTATTTATAAGTTTTAAATCTCACATAACAACTTACATTTGTGCTTAACACAACCTCTTTTTCCTCAAGCTTTTTATCACCAAATTCCTTCAAGTTTATTTATGCTTCATTGGTAAATCAAATTCTCATAAAGAGGTACATCTTGATGCATACATTCCAAAAATAAGCTTATAACTGGTTTGCAAATAAAAACTTAAACTTATTCCTGAAGTCAAAAAATCAGCATACTCAAAAATCATCTTGGCTTGAATCCTCCACATAACCCAAAACATTCGATACACACTAAGATTACTTTGCAAGAGAAGCAAAAAACAATGACTCACTTGAGGGGATAAAGACAACTAAGTTCTCAACTCTTAAAGTTCAAGAATTCTTCTTGACTTTGTATGTCTCCATATCTCATAAACTATATTCCAATCGACATTCGATAATTCTGGTCCATTCAAAGAAATTCTCATTAATGCAGCTAGTGTATCAACCTCAAGCCTTGATTTTTTAATGTCCTTGATGATGTTTTGTTTAGAAAATCCCCTTTCACAATCCATTGTACTTGAAGGAATAGTGAGTATAGATTGCCATAATTTCATCATATGAGGATAAGTTGTATGCCATTGTTTTGTGTTACGAAAGACCTTCCAAGCTTCTTTCATTGAGAAGCCCTCACAAGGTAGATTTAATGAATCAATAAAAGGGTGCAACTCTCTTTTACAAGATTTAGCATCAAATAAAGACACATATTCGATATCTGTGGATATGGTATGTTGTAAATGTTGAAAAAGCTTCAAAATCCAACGCTTTGAATTTCTCTCACAACTACAATCCAACGCTTTGAATTTCTCTCATAATACGGTAACCTCGTCTTTCCTCTTTCCAACACCATAGGTTTGACCAGAATTTGTTTCACCAATTGGGACTTATGATCATTTTCCCAAGGTGACTTGTTTTAGAACTGTTCAGCATAGCGAAGTTGTGCGGACTTCCACTTGTCACTGTTTGATCATACAGGTATGAAACTTTTACCATAGAATGTACATTCTGTTCCCTATCTAGAACATCTAACAAGATTCCATTTGGACCTTCATAGCTCGAGATATAGAAATTCTCCCCAGGTGTCCTGTTTATGGATGAATCTTGGGAGAGGCTAGAACCCTAACTTGGAGGAATCCTATCTCCTATAATACAGTGAATATGAGGCTGAAAATTGGAAAAAGTGTACATAAGGAATTTATCTTTGACCTATGAAAGTTTTGACACCTAATCCTTCTCCAATCTCGAGATATAGCAAATCTACCAAAACTATCAGTTTCAATATTTTAGGGTTTTTCAGGCTCGGGGTCAAACTACGGTTTGACTTTCCCAGAGTTTTACCCAACCAAAAATCTCGACCCAGGTATCTAAATTTCGATTTTGATGAGGATATTAATCCTATGCTGGGCTCTCTAAAAAAATCCACTTTTATGAAAAGCCCTAATTTTCCGCACCAAAAACTGAAAATGCCTGGAATCAAATTCTGCTTCAATAGAAAGATGTGCCCTTCAATGGAGAGTTAGCCTAGCTTTCTTTTTCTGATGGATTGTGGAGAGAGACACAAAAATTAAGAAGCCCTAGCTTCTGCAGTTGCATAGTGTCTTCTTCTTAGATTAGCTCTGATACCATGTTAGATTTTTATCATTTAATCAATATGATCTTAGAATCTTATCTGAGAGAATAACATGCACAACAATAATCACAAGAGACAAGAGACAAAGAATTTTCCTCGAGGAAACAATAAAGGAGAAAACCCCACAACTTCCTCAGAGGTAGAATGAGCACCAATGGCAGCAGTAAAAACCCAAAGACAGAAAAGATGATCTCCAACAACTGTTCTCTCTCTCTCACTTGAGAGAGCTTCTCCTCTCTCACTCATGTGACCTAGTGAGTGAGTGTATGTATGATAAATAGAGAGGCTCACTCTCTATTTATATTCTTTCATTCACTTTATTTCCACTCCAACATGTCAACCTCACTTAACAATTACTTACCAGGGCCGACATCTCTAGGAGAGTCTAATAACCCTAGTGCCCCACAACTGTGGGGAATTTTCCCTCCGATCAACAAGGAGGGTTAACCTTAACTCAATTGTGGGGACTATTACCTCGACTTACAATGGAGGGTTAACCTCAATGACTTTACATGACTTGTTTACATTATTGAATCTCCCGATCGGAACATCGGGGCATGACATGACTCAATTACATTACAGATACTTCCCGAAAAAAAAATCGAGGTACAATACATAAGATATACACGTGAATACATTCTGAAGTTACAAATACATCAACAAATACCGAGTTTATTAAACCACTTAAGATTGTGTTTAGGGATTTGGAATTACCTTCATATTCTCCTAGTTCAACTGTGTCTGTAGGGTATTGGTTTCCAATTTTAAGTTCCTTTTCAGTGGCTTCCCAAACCTTCCATCCCAGGGACATCAAATGACACCTCATTCTTGTACTCCAGTAAGCATAATTTTCTTTGGTAAATAGTGGAGGCTTGTTAATGGAAAATCCTTCTTGTTGATCTATTGTGATTTTTGGATGGGATCTTCCTTCCAGTGGTTAAGTTGTTGTGAAGGAACCTTGCTTTGATACCAATTGTTGGTTTATCCCACAATATTGAGGGGGGGGCGGTGAATCAGTATTATCAGTTTTTTTCTTTAAAATACAAAGCAATCAACAATAAAGACACAGATTTTATCGTGGAAACCTCAAAGAGAAAACCACCAACATAAACTCATTAATAAGATGAATTTGTAAAATTATTTATCTGCTACTATAGAAAGGATGTAAACAAACCCTAGATTTTTCTTGCAACTACACACAGTGATGCTACAATACCACTATGATTTTATCCCTGCTTCAATAGACAAGGATGCTTTGACATCCTGTTCTCCAGCTACGACTGGAAGGAGGCTTAAACCCCCTACAGACTTGTGGCCTACCCTAGCACCACCCTGCCACCCTGTTCTGATTTTTTCAGTCTTTTGGAATAGTTTGCAAACTGTTCACTTTGGACTCTGTCAAGCTAAAATAATAGAGACACCTAATTCTTTACACATTCATTCAATAAATACCCTTTACCTATTTCTTATCAACGCATCTCTCCATAGCTGCGTTCTTTCGTTTTGGATCGTGAATGTTTACTTACAGACACAACTATTCATCATCTACCATTCAACCGTCACATCATTTTATCGTTAAGTTTCAGCAAGAGCACCGTTTCGTTCTTCCCATAGCTCGGAATCTATTTTTCGCAATCATGTTTATCGTTTTCTAGTGCTCCTATAATATTCTTCTCTAGATACAAACTGACCAGTTGATATGATCGTATTTTTGCACCAACTTTTTGCTTCAACGATTTCCCACCGTTTGATATTCATCGACCTTCTCCATGAGCGTCGGTCTCTAGATTGCAGGATGTGGGATGCAGGTTCACGATTTTTGGCTTAACTTCTTTCTGCCTTTCCACTTTTCGCACTTCGACGATTCCCCATCGTTGATCTTCATCGGGCTTCTCCATGAACGTTGATCTCCATATTGCGGTAGGCGGGTTCACTATTTTTGGCTTAACTGCTTTCCGCACTTCGACGATTCCCCACCATTGATCTTCATCGGGCTTATCCATGAGCATCGATCTCCAGATTGCGGGATGCAGGATGCAGTTTCATAAAATCTTAAATGTTACTTCCACAATTCTCTTTCTGCACCATCGATCTTTTAGCAAAACTAATCTCAGCCGTCCGATCTTGATATTTGCGGAACTTCATCCTTCCGTTGATATTTTGCGGAAATGATCCTCAGCCGCTGGATCTAGGGCGGGACTAACCTCCACCGTCCAATCTTAATCCTTTGCGGAACTTTATCACTTCACAGGTGTTTAACTTATGCGCTTAGTTCATTCAGTAGGAACATTGTGAGCCGCTAATTTACTTGGATGATCGATCTTAGTCGTTCAACTTGCTATAGGTTTATTTGTTTGTCATTCATCCTGCAACCTGTACCAGGGCTATTCCTTTGTTCTTCTGAGGTTGTATCCTACCACCTTATCTTTGACTTTCATTAACAGTCTTGACATCAATGACAACTATTTTACTCAACACATAAGACGCCCCCCCTAACAAACTTACTGAAGAAAAATTCATTTCGATGGAATAATGAGGTATAAAAATGTTTTGAAGCATTAAAAAACATTATGTCATCAACACCAGTATTAGAAACCCTGGATTTCACAAAACCCTTTGTAGTTGAGTGCAATGCTTTAGGATTCGGGATAGGATCAGTCTTCATGCAAGAAGGTCATACGATAGCTTTTGAAAGCAGGAAGCTCAATAAGAGAGAGAGTTTGAAATCCACGTATGATAAGGAAATGCTTGCCATTATACATTCTCTAATTAAATGGAGACAATACCTCATAGGGAGAAAAATCTTGATAAGAACATACCACAATAGTCTTCAATATCTCCTACAACAAAAAACATTGTCAAGTGAACAACAAAAATGGATAGAAAAACTTGCTACATTTGACATGGAGATACTACATAAGCGAGGAAGGGACAATGTAGTTGTTGATAGCCTCTCCCGAAAAGATGAATAAGTCAAGGCTTACACAATCTCAGTTGCAATTCTAGATTGGTTGGATGAACTTTGAGGAGAATATGCCAAGGACCCAGACAACCATTCCCTAATCAATGATCCTAATCAATGTTTGATATTTAAATGGAGTAATGAAATCCTTTGGTATAAATAAAGGATCTACTTAAGCCCTACATCTCGGTTTAAAACCAAGGTGTTGATAGGATCTCATGATTCCCCAGCCGCATGCCATGTAGTTTTTTTCAAAACTTACTACAATGCCAAGTAATCCTTCTATTGGAAGGGGACATATAAAGACATTCAAAATTATGTAGTTGAGTGTGACACCTGTCAAAGAAACAAAAGCGAAAATGTCATGACTCCAGGGTTACTCCACCTGCTTCACATTCCAACAAAGAGTCCACTCAAAAATTGACTCGTCAAGAGAACATGTCACAAGCTAAATTGAGAGGATGACATTTTCTCAATCGTCTCAATCACCACGTGAGACCCAATTGATGATAGTCCTTCCTATATTACAAGTTGAATTGAGAGGATGACATTTTCTCAATCATCTCAACCAAGGCTGGAATTTCAAATTTCTTTTACCTGTCAGTTTAAGATTAGATGATGGTTTTATATTTTTCATGCCTGTCATTTTACGTTTTATGAAAATTTGAGTCTCAAATTTTTATACATTTTTTATATGAGATTTTACACTTATTTATTTTTTACAAATTTTGATCATACAATTAAAAAAAAAAGTAGTCTTAAAAAATCATTGGCGTAATAATAAACATGTCAACATATTTGTAACTTGTAACATCAAAAAAAGTACTCCACAATATCATTGAAATTCACCTAATACATAATGAATTATAATTTTCGACCAAATTATCTTTCAACAACATATATATTAGTAAGAACATGAGTCTTAAACATCATGTTAACACTATACCCAAGATCTAGTTTGAGTTTTTATTGGACCAAGAATTTATAGAGATATTTCAAGTCCAGTGCCTATATCGTTTGGAGAAATGCCATATTACAATTTACATATATTGCTAACTATGGCATACCCAATAGGAGCTAATAATCTCAAACAACATATAATATCAAGGAACCCTTTCCATGGCATGCTGAAATGTGAAGCTGTAAAATTTTATTTTCAAAATATGAAGTTGTAACAGTGTATTGCTGAAATGTGATGTTGTACTGTAATGCTGAAATGTGAAGTTGTAACAACAATAGTGTACTATAATCAGATTTATTTGTAGAAAATAAATAAGTTATATAAAGAATAAATTTCTCACATTAAACATGCCTAAAAATTTAATAATAATAAAATATAGTCAAATAGAAATCTTAACCCATAAAGTGAGAGAGCACTTGTCTCAAATGCAGTGCATGTATCTTTTGGAGAAATACAAAATTGAAAATATCTTTGTGCTAACTCTGACATCTCAATAGAGTCTAATAATCTCTACTATGATGGAACAACAAAGAACGATTCCCTTGGCTTGATGAAATGTGAAGTTGTTATTAAATTGAGCACATAGATATGTGGACAAACACACAACTCACAACATAGATCACACAATTTACTCAGCAATTGAAGAATGAAATAGTGCAAAAATGGCTTGCAGCTGTGAATGATTTCATTAATAAAAAAATTAATCAGATAATAATTACAATGAAGTACAATGGCTTTAATAACCACATGCAATTCGAATCCACATGAAGAAATTCGATTGATTAGACTCTACTTGACTATAGGTAACTAATACCTTGTCTAAATCACTATCGAAGGACTCAATAGTTAACTGACCTTATCTAAACCATAACTGGAGTTCATCGGAGTTCTAAAACACAACTCAAGTGTTACATTCAGTTTTGACTAAGGCTAACTGACTGTGGTAGGTGAGAAATGCACCCCTTCTGAGTTTAGTCATGTAAACCTAGAGCTAATTGAATGTAGAGGACTAGAACTGAATGTAACTGACTCCTAACTTAGCTTGACTAGTCATCAACTGGACTGAACTGACCTTGGTTGGTTTCAGCACTCCCAGTGGCTCCTAAATTGTAGGGATTGGTCTAGGAGGCTCCTAAACTGATGCAATCAAGTGCAATCAGTGGCAGTAGGCCTCAAATAGTTTTCCCCACACTTTAGTAACTAAAACATGTGCCCCAATTAGGCTAAGTGGACCCTATGGTGCTAGTGTCTAAAAATAGACTGGATGGACTCCCGATTTAGACATGACTCCTGACTTAGACATATGACCAAATTGGACAAGGGAGGATTAATAATCCTCACAGTTGTAACAATGTACTCTTGAAATGTGATGTCATATACTACCAAAATGTGAATATTTAACATTGTACTTCTGAAATGTATTGAAGCTGTAAGTTGTGACAACAATTAGATTTACTTGCTTATAAAAATAAATGAAGGAAAAACAGATAGGTTAAACAAAGAATTGTTTTCTCACATTAAGCATGACTAAAATTTAGTCAAAACAAACTACACTCAAATAGAACTCCAAACAATCATTTGCTAGCAAATGAGTGTATTTGCTTACTCAAATAATAATAATAGAACATGTACTTGTCCATTTTCCAAAGAGATTGTCCTTTACCATCACTGTTGCATGACAAATGGAAAATGATTTCATATGAACTTCAAAATTTCCAAAACTCTACTTCCTACAAGAAAGTCTTTTAAATTAAAAATAGCTTGTAGGTTGGAAATCTCATATAACAACTTAACACTGTGCTTAAAATTTGTATTTTCCTACTCTAATAACAAGAATTCCTACTATTTAAAGAACAAAAAACTTACTTGGCCATTTTCAACTTACATAACTAATGAAAGTCATTGCATATGAATTTCAAAATTTCAAAACTTTACTTCCTGCAAAAAACTCTTTTTAAATTAAAAATAATTTGTAATATACTAATGTTTTAATTACTACAACAAAAATAATATTTATAAGTCTTAAATATCACATAACAACTTACAGATTGTGCTTAACACTTTACCTCTTTTTCTTCAAGATTTTTATAACCAAATTCCTTCAACTGCAACTTCCATAACCAATGAAAAGTCATTCCATATGAATTTCAAAATTTTCAAAACTTGACTTGCAAAAAAAAAATAAAAAATAAAAATAACTTGTAATATCCTAATGTTTTAATTACTACAACAAAAGTAGTATTTATAAGTTTTAAATCTCACATAACAACTTACATTTGTGCTTAACACTTAACCTCTTTTTCTTCAAGCTTTTTATAACCAAATTCCTTCAAGTGTAGTTATGCTTCATTGGTAAATCAAATTCTCATAAAGAGGTACATCTTGATGCATACATTCCAAAAATAAGCTTATAACTGGTTTGAAAATAAAAACTTAAACTTATTCCTGAAGTCAAAAAATAAGCATACTCAAGATAATCTTGGCTTGAATCCTCCACATAACCCATAACATTCGATACACATTAAGATTACTTTGTAAGAGAAGCAAAAAACAGTGACTCACTTGAGGGGATAAAGACAACTAAGTTCTCAACTCTTAAAGTTCAAGAACTCTTCTTGACTTTGTATGTCTCCATATCTCATACACTATATTCCAATCGACATTAGATAATTCTGGTCCATTCAAAGAAATTCTCATTAATGCATCTAGTGTATCAACCCCAAGCCTTGATTTTTTAATGTCCTTGATGATGTTTTGTTTAGAAAATCCCCTTTCACAATCCATTGTACTTGAAGGAATAGTGAGTATAGCTTGCCATAATTTCATCATATGAGGATAAGTTGTATGCCATTTTTTTGTGTTACGGAAGACCTTCCAAGCTTCTTTCATTGAGAAGCCCTCACAAGCTAGATTTAATGAATCCATAAAAGAGTGCAACTCTCTTTTACAAGCTTTAGCATCAAATAAAGACACATATTCGATGTCTGTGGATATGGTATGTTGTAAATGTTGAAAAGCTTCAAAATCCAACGCTTTGAATTTCTCTCACGGCTACGACGCTCTTCTGGATAATAACAAGGACTGAACAATTTTGTTGCATTAAAAAGATGAAGATCTACAAATCTTTCATTCAAAGAGTCTATAAGAGACTCAATATAACCTTGTGTGAGTTGCTGACAACTCTCTTGTGTGCCTTCAGTACATAGTTCCATAGTTTGTTTTCTTACATCACTATAATCAATCTCCATGTTTGGGATATAGATATACTGTAGTTGCCTCTTCATCTTTGATTTCAATATATCCATATTGAGAACCATTTAAAAATTTTGAGAGATAGTTGTACCTTATGCAAATGTTTCTTTTCTTAAAAAGCATCTAGAAAATGTACTTATAGTTACTTCAAGTGCTAACCCAATAGTTGTAATGTCTACATTTTCTTGTTGAAAATTATTTTTCAACTTGTTCAATTCACCCAATACATCAACAAGCATATCCAAACAGAACTGAACTGAATAAATTTTTGCTTTATCATACCATGACAAAGTTTTCCTATCATTTTTCCACAATGTTAAAATGGTTGGCATAAGCTTGAAACGCTTTATAATAACTTCTCCCCTAGATAACCATCTCACTGAGTGTATCTGTAGAACATCAAGAACATCATTTTGCATGACTTTGAGCAAATCATTAAGTTCATTGTTTCTATTTGGTGAGTTTTGAATCCATGCATACACTTTGTTTGCAATTTTCTCAACATATAATAGTTTTGATACTTTCTTAGAAGCATCTGCTGCTTCTAAAGATTCATGATGAGCTACACAATGAACTGTAATAAGGTTTGGAGTGTATTTTTTCAAAAAATAAACAAAACCATTTTCATGTCCAATCATTGCTGAAGCCCCATCAATAGAAACAACTATAAGATTTTTATATTGAAGGCCTATAACTGAGACTATCATATATTTTTTTCCCTTTTCCATCCATTACACCATTTAAGCTTAAAAAATTGTGAGATAGGTGGGCCAAGACCCTTTGAATCTAAGTAGGTTACGTAAACAACAAGATGTTGTTCCAAGCTTCAATCGGTACTTTCACCAACCATTAAAGAGAAGAATGGACTTTCAAACATTTTTTTAATCTGAATCTCTTCAAAATGTCTTGATATGCAATATATGAAATCATTTGCAGATTTACAATTTGTGTATGAAGAGTAGTCTTGAGACTTTGGCATATGTGGCATTTTTGCATCCATGAGAAATTTGCAAAGTTTTTTATACTTAGACAAAGATAAATCTTCTTGGCATACAAAGTATGCTATTTTCATTGTAGCAATAACTCTTTCCTTATTGACATCTTCCATTTGCCTAATATGATCGCTTCATATTTCTCTCTAATGCACTAAACCATATTGCCTTAGCATCTTTATGTACTAGTGATTTTTCATGAGTAACAAGAGCATCATGTTGTAATGTAGTACAACCATTCCCTAAGCCCCATGGTCCACTCATTCTATACTTCTCACAATAAATACATTTCATAGATATTTTATCATCATGCCTCACATGATTCAGCCAATGAAACTTATCTAACCATTCCATACGAAACTTTCTTTTTGTTTGCACCTTCATTTTCCTTTGGTTATTAGCCTCTTCTTCAACTTCATTTGTTTCCTCATCTAAATCACCATCAGAAGAACTTCCAAAAATCTGTTGTTGCAATTGAGAATTATGGGGTTTTCCACCCTTGTTTGAGTCATTTTGAATCTTAGAAGTTTGTTCTGTTTGTCCATCCATACATTTGTCCAATTGTAGCTTGGATCTTTCTTTTTTGAGACATTTACAATTTCAACTACCTATATACAAAAATACACCAAATGAAAAGAATTAACTCAAACATATGCCCCGAGGAAATAAACCATATATAAAGCATATGCTTTGAAAAAAAAACCTATCAAAACATAATCTCTTATAAAAGTAAATAAAAAACTTTAAAGGAATTTTTCTTCTCTATATTTTTAAGAAAAAATATAAATAATTGAAAAAATAGAGAACATTTTTTGTATATAAATATATTTATTGGATTGTAATATAATACTATAAAAAACATTAACAACTAAATATTATTTAACCGAGAAAAAAAAAAAAAACTAAATATTATTTAGATTAATAAATGTATTTTCAAAAAATAAAACATTAAAAATATAATCAAATTATGAAAACATAAAGGGGCAATTATATGTTGTTGGTGCCTATCTTGCAGGGTGTAAATTTGCAGTCCTACATCATGATACAACAATATTCCTCACAATAATATAGATTGAGTCAATCGATTACGATATCGATAGAAAAAAAAAACATATTTAAAGTAATTCTTACGGAGATAGGTGAGATGTTGTCCAATAAATCAAGGTGGTGCAGATTTGGGATAGCCCATAATCTTTTATATATATAAAAAGAAAATGAGCTATCCCAACTCTACATCAATTAAGTTATATAAATTATTAAATTTTTTTTTTTTTTTTTTCCTGGTTGGGTTGGTTGATTGCAATACATAAAGTTTCAAAATGTGACTGAATTACAAGAATATCAATATAGCTTAGAAATTAACCAAATATGGTAGGAGTTGAAAACTGTTTTTAGAGCTATCAAAATGAGAGAATTCTTAACTCGAGCTTGACTGAGAATTCTTCGATGGGTTTGATGGGTTTTCTGCAAGGCATTAAATGATTCAGATGCTTGCATGAGCATAAATGTTTTAAATTTTGCTTTCTTGAGTCCAAATAAATTACAGGAGATGGCAGGATCACAAAAACTTCATCTTTCTCTTTGCTGTTATTAACAAATTACAATAGAAAGTTCATGCAAGGACCTACATAAGAATAATGCTTTGTTTATCATACCTTTCTCGCCTCTTTGTATAAGTTCACAGTTTGTTTTTGCTTCCATTTACTAGTGATGAGAAGTGCATTCGTTTCAATGTCACTGAGGAACGCGTGATTGGTTTTGGCAACATTAACAAGGTTGAGTTTTCTGGTATATCTGGCTTGCAGGCTGTTGGATATACCCTTGGGAGGTTGCTGTTCCCATGGTAAAAAAAAGAACATTAACAAGGTTGAGTGCTAGGGTTCGCAGTCGTTTGTGAGCATTGCCCACAACCACAAGCATAGACATCTTACCCAAGATTCCATGAATGGGCGTTGGATAGCTGCACAGGTCTACGTCTAGATATATTAACAATGAAACTAAACTTTTAAACAATTTTTATAAAAATATAAGTTCTTATTCAAAACCTTATATTTAAAAATAAATTAGCAAGTCTTGGTAAATTTTATTCCTTTGTAAAGATGACAAATAAAAATGTTAAAATGAATTTATTTATAGAAAAGTGGAGAGGACGGTCTTCAAAATAACATATACAGTCAATCAAAGAGGCTTTAAGAAATTTTTAAAATATTAAAAGACTTGATTGAGCCAAGGCGCTTTCTTGTGAGATGTGTCCCGTCTGTAAAGGTGACTTGGCACATGCAGGCTTAATAATAATAATAATAATAAAAAGTAAAAAATAAAAAAACTTATAACATGTCAGTTTTTAACTAAAAGAATAAAACATAAAAATTATTATACTCATATAAATATACAACTATATTAGAGCAAAACTCACAATCTTACAAACTGAGTAGTAAAATATTAGCAGGCTTGAGTAGTAAAAATAAAAATGATAAAACCAAGAACATATTATATTTTATTTAAAATTGGCTAAATTGTAAAACACATTTATGTAATTATATATCAAATTTCAATTGAAAAATTTCCTTGACTTGAAGCCTAAGAAGACATAATGTCAGGAATAAAATATGTGAGAGAAAATAAATTAGAGAATAATAGCGATTACAATGGAATATTACAACCATATTTATAAGGTTCTTTAAATGCAAATATAACTAGCAAGAAACCACAGGCCACTCAAACCAAGTGCCTTAAACCACTTACATCCTTACTCATTCCCAAGTCAAGGTTAACCCTAACATGTAAATGTTCATTTTTAGTTATAGAGAAAAACAAGTCATTTTTCAAAAACATTTGGATAAATGTATAAAAAATTCATTTGATGGTAAATGTTTTTCAAATTCCAATAAATCTAGATTTTAAAATTTTATGTGGATTATTTTAATCATTAACTACTCTTAATATTCATTATTAGTTTTAAAGAAAGACAAGTAAAGAAAATTTTGGAAAACTATTTGATTATAGGATTATTAATGTTACTCAACTAATTTTTCTACTCGTATTTACCCTATTTTGAAATTACTTTGGTCATTTCCCTCCATATTATGGAAATTAACTAAATTGTAAAACACATTTATGTAATCATATATCAAATTTCAATTTAAATTTCGTTGACTTGAAATCAAAACACACATAATGTTAGGAATAAAATATGTGATAGAAAATAAATTACAGAATAATAGCCATTACAATGGAATATTACAACCATATTTATAAAGTTCTTAAAATGCAAATACAACTAGCAAGAAATCACGGGCCACTAAAACCATGTTCTTTAAACCACTTACATCCTTACTCACT
This sequence comes from Pseudotsuga menziesii, assembly GCA_001517045.1. Classification (NCBI taxonomy): domain Eukaryota; kingdom Viridiplantae; phylum Streptophyta; class Pinopsida; order Pinales; family Pinaceae; genus Pseudotsuga; species Pseudotsuga menziesii. The sequence continues at coordinate 229,916 of LPNX011171755.1, forward strand.
CCCAAGTCAAGGTTATAGAGAAAAAAAAGTCATTTCTTAAAAACATTTGGATAAAAGTTTAAAATCTCCATTTGATGGTAAAATGTTTTTCAAATTCCAATAAATCTAGAATTGAAAATTTTATATGGATTATTTTAGATTCATTATTTGTTTTAAAGAAAGACAAGTAAAACAATTTTTGGAAAACTATTTGATTATATGATTATTAATGTTACTTCATTCTTCTACTGGTATTTACCCTATTTTGAAATTATTTAAGAAAGTTGGTCATTTCCCTCCCAAGTAGGAATACTCATTAGACATTTTTGTAATTAAAAAGGGTTTGCACCTAAAGAGAACTTGATCCCTCTCAGGGATTGGTGGAGCCATAGTTAAGATGGATGTATACGGGTATTGAGTGTAAAGGTATGCATGTGAGTCATGATGAAGTCCATTAATTTTAGCATAAGGAATGGAAATATATTCATCTATAAAGTTAATAATTATTACTTAATGTATTGTAGTTATTTTTGGGGTTGTATTTAGAAATTGTTTTAATATTTTTTTATTGTGTTAAACAACTCATTCTTCAGTAGGAGCGTAGGAGGAGATATTCTGTCACTTTAATGCAGGTTGGAGACACTACTAGAATTACTGAACAAGAAAATGCTCTAGCTGCTCATGTAAACAAAGGAAAAAGAACTGTAGGTTTGTTCAGAAATTGTCCTAGGGTTTGCGCCGACTACGAGAGGACCACAACATCATTATGGAGAAGTGGCCCACAAGGTCCTAAGGTAATGTATGTAGTATTTCTAGGTTTTTTGAAAAGATTTAATTTTCTGTTTACAGTTTTGCAACTTGTATTTAACATCATATCCATGAAAACAATCCCTCTGTAATGTCTGTGGTATACACTACAGTAAGAAGTGGTGGGCCATGATTGCAGCAGCAGCTACTGCTGCTACTAAGTCTTTTTCTTACAAAATAGATCAACCAATCCATGGAGCACATGCCTAGCAAGATTGAAAAACAACAACAAGTTTTCTACTAAGAGAAGCATGGGCATTGTCCATTAGAGGAAATTTCACCTCAAAATGGGCCTCCTAAGGAAAATTAATAAAATAATAGTTAAAATAATATTTATTAATTTTGGAGAAAGAAAAGAAAAAACTATTTTTTTTGTTCATATTTTCGACATATCTCCCTGTGTTTTTACTCAAATTTTGATCAGGATAGATCCTTGGATGCAGAATTGAATTCTGCATCCAAGGAGTACCCACTCGGCATACTTTTGATGGGCCCCGCTACCCCAAAAACAAGAAATACATGAAAAAACATGATGATGATGTCATCATCACATTTTTTTTCATGTATTTCTTGTTTTTGGGGTAACGGGGCTCGTCAATAGTATGTCGAGTGGGTACTCGTTGGATGTGGAATTGAATTCTACATCCAACAAGCTCTGTCGATCTAAATTTGAGTAAAAAAACAGGGAGATATGTCGAAAATACAAACAAAAAAAAGTAGTTTTTTTATGATACTTATTCCCAAATTTATATTAAAAAAATGTTTAAGAGGTGCTCCCTGTTTGAATTTTAAAGCATTTTGATTGGCTAATACATGATGACATGGAATTTGTATTATTTTTAAAAGGCCAAATTTAAATTGAAATTTCCTCTAATGTCTGATCAACAAGCTCAGTTCTCAGTTTTCGAGGGTGCCCTTGCTAAGAAGCTTCGACGAACTTGAAGAGGAATCATGGTCTTGGAAAAGACATGTATAACCACTTTCAAAAAGAGTTTTCGAGGTTGCCCTTGATGAGAAACTTCGGCAAACTTGAAGAGGTTGCAGCATCGTTAATGGTAATTAAATTTGGTCATTGTAATTTTCCATGCGTGAGAAAGTAAGCAATTACCATTGTGAAGAAATATTTCATGACTGTCTGAGGTGATCCTGTGAATCTAATCCAATCTATGTGTGGGCATATTTACCCATCTTGCCATAAATAATAACCTTTTGCATCCATTCTAGTTGTACTTTGTTAAACCAACGACAACGTATATGGGAGTAGTTCCTTTACTAAATTTGCAGGACAACATGGGTAATGGAAATCACGACGATCGGAAGAATAGGAGTAGTCCATCTAGAGAAATGGATTGTTTGTGTTGCAATAGTTGTGGGGTTGATGATATTCTCAGAAAGATAGTTATCTAAATGTAGGTAGTTGCTAATAATAGGAGTCCGGACTACTGTCAATGAATCTCAATAGAGGACACAAAATATAATCAAAATCATGTGTTGATGTTCAAACCTAGCCAGGTGAAAATAACAATGGCTGCAAGAGACTCTGGAATCCTAAGACCAAATCGTTGCAACTTGTAACCGTGATGGCAGTAAATGTAATGATATTCTAGCCTGAGCTACTGTGAAATTGTCTAATGTTCAAGAAACCACGAATTCCTTCCTCAATGGTGCAAATTGTGACCTAATCGATGGTGCGAACTGACCTACTTGTGGAAAATTTGATAGTGGACTAAGAATCGAAGCATATTAAAGGGCGAATGATTCCCACATATTCACAAAGCAATTTGTCATTTATGACAGATTGTGGTTTTATGATAAATAAACATTAGAGGAAATTTCAACTCAAAATGGGCCTTTTAACTTTGATTCAAATTCCATGTCATCATGTGTTAGCCAATGAAATTGCTTTAAATTTGAAATNATCAAACACTTTTTAATATAAATTTGGGGATAGGTGTCATTAAAAAAACTACTTTTTTTGTTTGTATTTTCGACATATCTCCTTGTGTTTTTATTCAAATTTCGATAGGGAGAGCTCGTTGGAAGCGGAATTAAATTCTGCATCCAACGAGTACCCACTTGGCATAGTTTTGATGGACCCCGCTACCCAAAAAACAAGAAATACCTGAAAAAACATGATGATCCAATGAGTACCCACTCGGCATACTTTTGATGGACCCCGCTACCCAAAAAACAAGAAATCCCTGAAAAAAACGTGATGATGACATCATCATCACATTTTTTTCAGGTATTTCTTATTTTTTGGGTAGCGGGGTCCATCAAAAGTATGCCAAGTGGGTACTCGTTGGATGCAGAATTTAATTCCGCTTCTAACGAGCTCTCCCAATCGAAATTTGAGTAAAAACATGAGGAGATATGTCAAAAATACAAACAAAAAAGTAGTTTTTTTCTTTTGTTCCTCCAAAATTAATAAATATTATTTTATTAATTCATTTTAGGAGGCCCATTTTGAGTTGAAATTTCCTCTAATGTATGTTGAAAATAAATACCTGAAAATTGAAAACTGCTCACAATCAGTCTGCAAGCCAACATTGGAATGGAGCTCCAGGCACTATACCACCATCCAAGGTCCACCCAGCGCTTCCCACCACCCACGAGACTTAGTATAGACTCCAGGAGTCTACAGTCTTATCATCGAACTCCAAGAACAAGAATAGAAGGTCTGAACTTTGAAGGTGCTAAGGAATTTATAAGTAGTGACACAACCTACAGGGATTCAAGGAATATCGAATTCCATTGCCACCCGTAGAGAATATGGAAACAGAGCCATACATGATACATATACTTAATCTATTAAGTGCTCAAGCCTCAATGCTGTGAAAATAAAATTAATTAATGTGTGGCCGCCAACCCTAATTTATTAAGTGCTTAGTGTTGTAAAAATAAAATTAATTAATGTGGGGCCGTGTGCAGGTAGCATGGAGGCTGGAGCCTGGAGGGGCCACTGCATAATTCACTGTGCATAATTAGCCGGTTGCATGGCTGCCCTATGGATTCACCTAAACTTAATTAATGCATATAGGCCCCGCCACACCAACTCTATTAAATCCCAACCTTGCCCAGTATGTCATGCATGTATAAGTATTAATGACGGGTTAATAAAATATTTGAACGTCAATCTTACGTTTTACAATTTACCATGTCAGTAGCTGTTGATGTTTATACTCCACAACTATGTGTCAAATATGTCTTGAAATGGAAAATACGTCCTAGAAACCGTCAATTTTTAAAATATAAAATAAAAAGTAATTAAAAAATTTATGTTGGCTCAAAAAATTATTAATTATAACCAAATAAGTAATGAAAAAATCCATGTTAAACCCGAAGTTACCAAGCACCAAAGGGATCAAAATTCTTGAGGTGTAATTTTATTTAAACATGAAAAATATTTGAGATAAAAAAGTACGCCTCAAGAATTTGATCCCTAACTTAGTAAATCCGAATTTAAGATGTTGTTTTATTTTATGAGCCGACATTTATTCAACATCTCCCTCATAGTGAGGCTACAAAGAATTCACTAATTTCAATGCAATAAGGTAGTTAGGTCATGCATGAATCACAACTACTTCGAAAATGAAATAATATGGTATTATTTAACTTTATTACACTAATAACATATTTCATGTGAGCTATGTTTAGTCATGTTTCCATGGTAATATTCGACTTATTACACTAAAAAGATATACATATTTTGTATTTTATCATATTTCCATTTGTATGCTTAAAAGTTTTTAAGCATCTTATCAGAGCCTTGCCTTGTGATGTTTCTATTAAAGTGAAGCAAAGATGAATGAATTAAGGATGTGAAAGGTAGATGGATATTTAATTATTATTTTTAATTTGTGTAGATCATAAAGCTGATGTAAATAAGAAATGAAAGTAAAAAAAAAAAGATAATGTAAGCCATAGGGATATTTGTTTTGAATTTGAGTTTCTGAGTCAAAATAATATTGACATTTGTTTTTATCCTTCCAAAGAAAAATGACCAAAGATACAAATTGTCTACTTAGAATTAAAAAACAATTTTTTGCAAAAATAAAAAGACTAGATAAATTTTTGTTTTTGAAAATATGTAAAAAAATGATGAGTTTAGTTGAGCTTGAATGTGGTCCATTTCCTCTTAGAGTAGAAAAAGCTAACCCCAATAAAACAAATAAAATATGTGACACTATTGAAAAGAAGGCAACAAATGATGATGACAATAACAGATTTTGAATTCTTATTTTGAGTGGCCTAATTACCAAGGCACATGAATCTGAGAAGGTTAAGCTCAACTCAATATCGATTGTTGTCCAGGTGATTAGAGAATTTTGCAATGAGGCTAATTTGGGAATTTGGGAATTTAGAGACTTGCATTGATTTGGAAGTTTGAGAAATCAAGGGGTTTGGAAACTTTGGAATATTCTCATTATAAGGGTGATGAGACAACTTGATGTTTTGTTGAAATGCCTTAGAAATTTTGTATTGTAGGGCATTTAAATTTTCTTTTTTTCCATTTTCCATTTTTGGTTTCCTTTATTTTGTAGGATTAAAAGAGTACTTGAGTATTAATGCTCCACCATGCTAAAATAAAATGAATGCAATGTGATTCACATTTATAAGTGACCAATAAAGTGTTAAACATAAGTTAAATAAGGCAATTACGGCATGCAAGTATTGCAACCTGCAAAATGAAATAAAATAAGATTATCTCTATTGTATCATTTGACTCCATTGTAATAAAAACATATTTTACGTGAATCCATTTTTATCATGTTTTGAATCTTTTTATGTTTAGAAGTTTAACAAGGTCTCTAGTTTTTGAAGGCATGGCAGGGTGAAATTGGAAAGCTTTTAGCATGCCCTTGATTGGTCACCACCCTAAGGGTATCACTAGGACTAGGAAATTTGTAGTCTCCTTGGCTTACCTGGTTCAATGAGCTCTTGTGGAACTGCCAAGACAAGTAGAGAACGCGAAAAGTTACCAATGCAAATAGTGACAATGTGATGGCAATTTGGTAGAATAATAACATATATAAATTTTAAGTAGCATCTATAGGTTATGCTTACCTTGAAGAACATTTTGTATTACTATATCAAATGTCTTGCCGTAACAAAAGCTGTAGCATTTAGTAGAAAAATATATAGAAAATGCTTACATTTCATTATTGAAAAAATTAACGTTTATAATGATTTGTCTTTTAGTAGGTCAGATGGGTATCAACTTAATAAGAATTTGCATATATTTTCATAAAAAAACACATACATAAATGACCTTTTATATTTGATTAATCCCTTGTTCTATAGGCTATTCCTTGTTGATTAGTCTTATCAGCACTGAATTACCCTTGTATTCCTTCTATGCAAAGAATTACATTTGTATGCCTTGTACAATAACTAAGATAAAAAATTTGTTATGTGTATTAATATAACAACAAAATTAAATTACCTCGAGACATTTCTTTCACTTATGGAGCTCATTACATGTTTCAAATTTATATGATCTCTACATTAACCCAAAATCAAAGCATATTAAACATCTTGTAATCTAATATTTGGTTGTATTGCAACTTATAATAAAGTATCTTACTAGACATGCATTTAAATAATATCAAATTAATTACCTTGGAATCTAATGTTAGGTTGTAATGCAACTTGACATAGGGATTTTACTAGATGCTTAATTAGAGAACTTATTAATGGAAGTGTTTAAATGATATAAAACAAAACATTGTAAAGCCTATTGTTTGCCAAACTATAGAAGCATGTACAAGACCCAAGAAGAAATTGGTGGAAAAGGCTTAAGCTATTCTTCAACAACAAGTCTCTGTACCAATGATTGTTTTATGTAGTACATAGATTGTAGTCACCTCAAGATCTAGATCTCACTACTGAGACATAAGTGGATAGGTATAACTCATAATTGTGATAAGAATAACAACTCACATGAGAGGTGATATAGGAATTTTTGATTAAAAATGGACTTAATAGTCTAACATTCCCTCCCTTAATCATAAATTTGAATAATGGTATCATCTTTAATTTGAAACTTTTGAACTACGCTTCAATAAAGCTATGCCGAAAAAGCTGTCAATCTGGATGTTGAAATTTTGAATGAGAGATAAAATTATGGAAGTGAACAACTTCTATGTTTAAAAAATCCCTTGATTTTGTTAGAATAAGTTGACATCATCTGCTTATTTTGGTGAATAAATAGGAGCACTAAATGCTCTCTAAATTTGGACACAATTAGTTGTCAAACATCCTATGAATAGTTGAAATTTGTTGAGGAGATTAGTTTACATGTTGGAATTCCCAAATGTTGATTTGATTATGAGTCAATGAAGAGCTCATATGCCATGCTAAAGTTTCCCTATTTTTATTTGTAGATGTCCGATCAATTATCTGATTGAAATGATAGGATTCGAACCTTGAAGCTTAACTAGCATCAATGGTGTTCCCTCTTTTCAAGTATAAGGTGAGAAGAATGTGAAGGGATCCAAGCTTAAGATTTGGATTCTTTTGCAATAGTTTATTTTGATGCCATGCATTTGGTGGTTTTGGTTGACCACTAACCAATTTCATCAATGGATGTGGTGGTTTTGGTTAACCACTAACCAAATTTCATCAATAGATGTGGTGGTTTTTGGTTGACCACTAACCAATTCACTTGAGCTTGTTTTTTCAATCATTTTTGTACCCCCCCCCTTAAGGTACAAGGGAGTACCATTTTTAACTTAAGGGATCCAAGATTAAGCTTTGTGTTCTTCTACAATAGTTGATTTTGTTGCCATGCATCTGGTGGTTTTGGTTGACCACTGACCAATTTCATCAATGTTTGTGGTGATTTTTGGTTGACCAAGAACCAATTTTCACTTGATCTTGTTTCTTCAATCATTTTGTATTTCCCCCCTTAAGGTACACACTAGTATTATCTTTAACTTCACAAGACATGTAGAATTGGGTCCCAATCATGACCAAAATTATCATATGGAATCATTGATTGAAATTTCTTTGTTTTTGTAATTTCACTATTCAAATGTCCTCACCCATGTTTCGACTAAATGGTAAAACTTATTCACTTGGTTACATCTCCAAGAACTTATCCATCCACGATGGATTGTTTTCTTTTTATCATTCTTTCTACATTTGTCTAAATGGTGATTTGTCTTCCCATAATGAAGAAAAGGGTGGAGATCAAAAGATGTTGTCTCCAAATGACCAACTGTATGTCAATGTTGTTTCAAGAATTTCTTTCATGTGTTTGTCATCATTTGGTTCTTCATTTTCTTAGGGATCCTTTAAATCTTCATCAAGCAATCCTACACTCACAAACTCAACTGGTTTGGAGTATTATGGAATATGAAATATGTTGCCTTTTTCATATCCTGAGCCATGATGATTCCTTTTGAGTTTGTGTTCTTCCCAAGGTTTGACAATTGTCTTGGAAAGATCATATTATACTTGTTGATGTCTATTATAATTTGATTCAAATTCAAATTCATTGATATAGGTCACTTGTGCCACAATTTGATATAGGTCACTTGTGCCACAAGTTGCACTAATCATTTCTTTCTCTTGTGCCACAAGTTGCACTAATCATTTCTTTCTCTTGTTTAATCAAATTTATTTGAATAAATTCAATCAATTGATCCTTTATATCAATTTGTTAGTGAAGATTAAACACCTAAATTTCCAAATAATCTAAAAATTATTGTAGCTATTCAATTTATTGATTTGCATTGTGTAACCTCTTTCCTCCTTTACCAATGTTTGATTTACAATTTTATTGTAATCACATGCTCTCACTCATTAGAGTTATGCCAACTTTAGGGCATCGAATACAACCAATCACGTACCCCAAAGTGTGATTACAATATGATGAAAGTAACTTCCTTATTTAAAATTTAGGCAAGTCCACTTTTTGATCTAGGAGGATCCAGGAAGGCCAAATTTTCAAAGTCCTCCAATCTTAGCAAAACTAGTGCCATATCGAAGGGCTCGTCAAGACGATTCCAACGACATTCATTTCACCTCAAACGGACTCCGTATGAGAAAGTTATCACATTCTGTTCTATGAGATCAACAAGGAAAATTGGCAAAAAGAGGTGCCACGTGGCACCACTAACATGGTGACACGTGGCATCCATACTGTACAAACATGATGATGTGGCACCACTGACAGGGTGACACATGGCATCCGTACTGTACAAACATGATGACATGGCACCACTTATAGGGTGACACGTGGCATCCGTACTGTACAAACATGATGACGTGGCACCACTGACAGGGTGCCATGTGGCATCCATACGGTACGAACAAGATGACATGGCATGTGTACGGACCAACCAAAAGATGACACGTGGCACACAATGTGGCAGTACGACTCGTCCAGCCAGTAGTATGACACGTCTAGTCAGCAGCCAAGTGGCAGTATAGTGGTAAAGGTGAACCAATCACTGGACGCCACGTGGCAGAACGAGATTGGGCAATAGAAATTTCAAAATGCTTGTGGCCTCCACGGGGTTTGACCCTACGACCTCTCCTGCATAAGCACTCCGCCTTACAGTTAGCCCACAAGGTGTTCCTTGTATAAGGCATGGAATTAAATTTATTTAAAGTGTGCTTTGGCATTTCGAGCCCCAAAGGGGCCGAGGCTTAGCCTCGACCGTGGTTCTTCCTCCCGCGTGACTGGGAGCTCCGACTAGCACTTGAAGCCCAGTGCATTTAGTACATGCTCTTTAATGACTTTGGGAATGGTTACAAAAGTGGGTTTTGTTACAACGGACTATAGTGGGTTGATAGTATTATAAAGTACTATACTTAGAATAGTTGGTATAATTCCCAACAAAAGCAACTACAACATTAAGACCCATTAGTTAGAGGTTGTAACCATTTGCCAACTTTGGAAAAAATAAGTTGTAACTAAGAAGTCATGAGAAACATGTGAAGGAGAGCTCTTCCACACTATATAAACCCCCTTGGTTTCCATTGCCACTCATGCTTTGGAGTGGAGACTTTGTAGCTAAAGGAGAGAAGGGAGATTGCGTAGCTTTGCAGGAGGAAGGTACGAGTGTTTATACTCATTTTACACGGTCTTCAGGCTTCGGAGTTGCTGGAAGTAGTCTTGTTGTGTTTTGGGCAGTGGTTCTCTTCCTAACCATTGTCGCCAAGGTATCATTGTATCATTGCCATGTATTTTGCCTTATGCTGAGATTATAGATCGGCCCTTCTATTGAGAAGCAGGCCCGGAGACGTAGTCCATCCTGGATGAACTCTGTTATCAACTTGTTGTCTTTATGTGTGTATTGTCTATGATGTTTGGTTCTCTTCTTAAGGGTTTGTGAGCTTCGTTCATGCTCTTTATGCAATTCATGTTAACGTCATAGAGTAGAAAAGATCTTGTTTTCGGATCATGTGGTATCAGAGCATGACTATTTAACGTTGGATTGTGAGTGTGGATGCTCATGAGGGCTAAACTGCAAGCTAGTGAGGGTACATTAGAGCCTTACAATTCCGAGATCGGACGTGCACACCGAAGGAGGAAG